>OX155979.1:4654108-4909630 GCA_944548615.1 Micropterix aruncella | reverse complement strand
CATAATTTTACTATTATACTGGGCCCGATTGCGTTTCTTTGTGAACTAAAACTAAAATTAGTCCAAGCGAACGAGACAGAGCAATATGTTAGAGCGGGATATGAAACGAACGATCGTCGATAAATACTACCTGCCGAACTTATACTCGTCCGAATAAATTCGAGCATAAGATTTGACCTTGGCGGCAGTTTTAATGCGAAAAAGTGATAACCGCTCATCTCACACTCCGCTCTAGCGTATTGCTCTGTCACGTTCACACGGACTAATTTACGATTTTAGTTCACGAAGAAACGCTATCGAGCCCACTATATAATATGATATAAGATAATAAACAAAATGTAATATAATGCAAAAGAATAATACTATAATATATCTAGATCGTTATATTTATATATTTGTGTATGTATGTATATGTATGTGTCTATGTATATATGTCCTATGTGAGTACCTACGTCAGTTAGGCTTCTCCACCCAAGTCAGAAAATAAGTCGTATGCCCAGATACAGGCTGTATTCGGCCTAGTTAAGTATGAGCTGAGAATGGTCATGTGAATGTGGGCCGTTGTTTCTTCGAACCATTACTTGGTATGACCATTTTTATGTGTTTTATCATTATATTTAAAATAAAATAAAAATAAAATGTATTGCCTATTTTAATTATTTACTCTGACTCGTCTATATACAGAGCAGTTTAGTCCTAGTTAGATGGTCACTGAGCATTTGCCGCATTTGCGTGTTCAGTTTTTCCGAGTTACTTATAACATGTATAACAATGTGGCCATATGTACAAGAAATAAATCAATTAAGTATTTAATGGAAAAAAATATATATTTAACCAGCTCGCAAAATTACAAGTCTCAAATCTCACATCTAGGCATAGGCGTAAGCCTAGTTAGGTGAGTGACATGTCTCGAGTTGCATGGGATGGGGATGACTTAATTTGTCGCTGTATTTAATTAGAAGTCATTATTTTTTCTTTATGTAATCTTAGATAAGACATATATTATAAAATAAATAAATTAATAAATAATTGTTATTCACCACACAGTGACCCACGCTCTTCGCAGCTTGCGCAAAAACAGAAATGGTGATGTACCTATTCAGAGCAGTGCCGCGCCGATCCCGGTGCCCAAATCCAAGAGCCTTTGTGATTTTGTAAATGAGTGAATTAAATTGAATTGAATTACCGCTAACATCAACTAAAGCTGTCAACTACAACGAGCGAACCCGTCGCCTTAGGAAGTTTTAACGATATTAGAAGGTTAGGAAGTTTTAACGATTCTGTCTCCCGTGAGGTGAGCGTAGAAGACATGGGACAAAAACAGCTCACTGTCTAGTTACGCCACTCGCCCGAAAGGCCAACGCCTTACGGCTTGGCACCGGGAAAGGTACTCAGCGGGCAGCCTCGCCCCCTGACTACCGGTTTGGAAGGATATATCTGTCAGAAGGATATATATATCATCAGGATACCTCTTGATGGTTATATACGTCCTTTATATTCTCGTAGCAGATAAGACTTGCCCTCTCGACAGGAATTAACTAACGATATTAGTACCACAAGACAGGTTAATTCCTAGTAAAGAATTATAATGTCAAAATGATGAATTTCCTTTCCGAGCTAGGTTTGTAATATGTACACATACTGAAAAATGTTTTGAATTTGAATAAGGATTATTTGTACATGTATATTAAATTTATGGATAAATTAATTAAATTAAATTATGAAATGTCTCTCAATTATAAAGTTGTATAATAGCTATTTCTCTGATTCAGTTCTGAACCAACAGTAGTTCGTCTTGGCGACATTGATCTCAGGCAAAGCGTGCAAGACTTCGCCTTTCCGCAAACTTACGAAATCAGAAAAATTATCAAACACCCCGGATATAAGGCCCCACGCAAATACAACGACCTAGCTCTGTTCCAGATCGACAATATAGAAAAATTCAACTTTTACATTCGACCTGCGTGCCTGTGGCGAGAACAGAAGACGTACGACGAAATCAAATATGAAATCACAGCCACTGGATGGGGAGTAGTCAGACCAAAAGGTATTTCTTTCAAATCAGAAAAGATTGCGCAATATATACATATATATATATATATATATATATATATATATATATATATATATATATATATATATATATATATATATATATATATATATATATATATATATATATATATATATATATATATATATATATATATATATATATATATATATATATATATATATATATATATATATATATATATATATATATATATATATATATATATATATATATATATATATATATATATATATATATATATATATATATATATATATATATATATATATATATATATATATATATATATATATATATATATATATATACATATATATATATATATATATATATATATATATATATATATATATATATATATATATATATATATATATATATATATATATATATATATATATATATATATATATATATATATATATATATATATATATATATATATATATATATATATATATATATATATATATATATATATATATATATATATATATATATATATATATATTTTATTTTTATTTCGATTTAATGGCTCGTTGATAACAAACTCAGCCAATTGTATCATATTTTAAATGTTGGTAGCATTCGAAATTTTAATTATTTCGTAATGTCACTATCATTTGGAAAACGGCTTTGCCGAAGTGATCAATATTTTAATTTTTTACTTTTTCGCTTAATTCGTCTCAATTGAAGGCATTTTGTGTTGCATAAGGATAAGCCCTATTTATGAGATATATGGATGAATAGTGATCGTTAGTCGACTGCAAAAGGACCTTTAAACTTACATTGCACCGTCGAAAGTCGTGCACGTCCGTAAGTATATCTCATTCAAACATAAGCATTTCCCAATACAAGCTGGGATTTCCGTCGCTACTTTTTAAGTAGCTTTTACTAATTTTATTTTAAATAAAAACATCATCCTATAAACGGATTTCTTTACAAACATTATCAAATATATATATATATATATATATATATATATATATATATATATATATATATATATATATATATATATATATATATATATATATATATATATATATATATATATATATATATATATATATATATATATATATATATATATATATATATATATATATATATATATATATATATATATATATATATATATATATATATATATATATATATATATATATATATATATATATATATAATTTCTTTTTTTAAGAATTCGTTTAAAGGATGACACTGATGAAAAAATAATAATAATAAAAAACAAATACATAGCTGGAAGGTTTTCCCGGACTGGATTGGAAAATGCTTATTTTAAATGAGATGTATTCCTGGATTAAGTATAAACTTAGATTAAGTATCATATAGCCTATTAAGTATAAACTTCTCGACCAGAAATTATGATTTATATCTTATTTCATGGCAACGAGCGAATGAAGTATTTTATTTTTATTTTCATTTAATGGCTGGCTGATAGCGAGCCCAGCAATGGTATATCGTCCTTTTAAAGAGTGGATATATTCGAATTTCAAATCGAATTTTCGGTATGTCATTCCGCATTTAAGAGACGATTCATTGTGATTTTTTTCATTGTTTTTGCTTTAATTTGTCTTTAATAAAGACATTTTATTTTGGTTCGCAAAAGGATACGCTTTGTTTTTGAGATGTGGATGAAGGGCGATCGTTCGCTAGCGATAAAGGGATCCCATTAAACCTACATCGCACTGTCGAAAGTGGTGCTCATCCAGGAATACATCTCATTTAAAATAAGCATTTCCCAATCCAGTCCGGGAAAACCTTCCAGCTATGTAAGTGGCTTTTATTATTTTAATTTTTTCATCAAAGTGTCATCCTTTAAACGAATTCTTAAAAAAAGAAATTTTATATAATTTTAAGGATGTGATATAAAACTAGAGAGCTAGCTGCCCTGGAACAAGTCCTGGCACTTAGTTGGGCAGCAGCAGTACTTAAATGCTAATGCTCATATCGGCCGTGTTTAATTCTAATTTTAATTTTAATTATATATATTTTTTTTATTGATATAATTATTAGTGATATGTACTTGTGCACTTGTAAATGAATTGTTAAATTAAATAAATAAATAATATATATATATATATATATATATATATATATATATATATATATATATATATATATATATATATATATATATATATATATATATATATATATATATATATATATATATATATATATATATATATATATATATATATATATATATATATATATATATATATATATATATATATATATATATATATATATATATATATATATATATATATATATATATATACCTACTAGCAGACCCGGCCACGCGTTGCTGTGGCTAAGGTTTTTGTTATATTACATTGTAGTAAACTATAAAAATCCACTGGATTGGGATTTGAAGGGGAAGGACTTTGAACACGATTGATTAAAATTTTCGTACAGTTGATATTAAGCAAAAATCAATACAAAAGAATTAATTTTAAAATTTATTATTATTTTTATTCAAGTTTGTAACAAATGAGTATATTACAAAGTTGTTAGTAAATAACATGTGACACTTAAACTTATGAATGAGGTAGGTAGAGCAGAGAGTCTTAAATCTTTAACAATAATATTTATTATTTTGAATTATTAATACTTTTAATTTCAATTTAATTTAGCACTAATCGGTGCACAATATTTTTGGTTAACCTGTCTTTAGCTAACACAAATAGATTCGACGGTTTACCTACACGTGAACATGCAACATATAGTTGCCCTTGAGAAAAACCTGCATTTTCCAAATCTAAACCACAAATAGACATTGTTTGGCCTTGAGACTTATTTATAGACATGGCAAAAGTTAAACGAATTGGAAACTGTAGCCTTCTGAAGGGTATGGTAGAATCTGACGGTATCATTGGAATACGTGGCAACAGGACCACTTTCCCTTTAAACTTCCCAGTTAAAATGGTTGCTTCAAGAATATTTCCGGAGATCTTTTTGATGACCAAACGCGTACCGTTGCCTAATTGAGGTGGATTCAAATTACGTAGGAGAATAATAGGGGAACCAATCTTTAATCGAAGATTATGTGGTGGCATTCCAGGCATATCTAGTGAATTTAAAAATTCAATTGTAAAATTTACACTTTCATTTTCATCAACAATAGTATCGATTGATTTAAAAGACATCAGATCGCCTGGTAACATCTGTTGTATCTGGAAGTTAATTTCGTCAACATCAACATTTTTGGCTGCCAAAATCGCCCGATGACTGAGCCAGTTATGATTCAAGTAATTATTCTGTATATCCGGAAAAATACTCTGAATGAATTAATTTTTTTCCTGAAGAACAGTGCAGAAATTGTCTGGAAGTTTAATGCATTGCGTATTTGGTTGCAGTTCTATTTTACCGTTCCCAATATCTAGTAATTGTTCGGCTCGCGTTGTTGAGGTTAGATTTTTTCGGTGGCATTTGACTGAAAATAATAATTTAAACGTTTAAATATTAGAAAAAAACTAAAAAACATGCTATTATAGCACATTGAAATGAGGAGTGCAAAATATCTTTAATAGAGGTTAAATAAAAATTATGAAAAAAAAAAATACGTGTGGCACTCGGGGACTGCCACGGTAAAGCTATTATTATTATTATTATTATTATTATTTATTTATATACACTAGCAGCTTTTGCAGCTGGTGCGTGTACTTCACGTGTTGAGTGTACTGTTTGTCTTTGTTTTATTTTATTCCTTACACTTTTTAATTGCCATTTTTACTAAATGTTTGTCTAGTAGATTTTTAAAACCAGTCACTGAGATAGCACTTATCACTTCTTGTGGTAGTTTGTTCCAAGAGTCCACCACTCGGTTAGTCAAAAAGTAATTTCTTGGGTTGGAACTAAAACTGTTTCGGTTTAGTTTTAAGGAATGTCCACGGAGTTTCTCGTTGGTGTTCATTGTGTACATTGCATTAAGGTTGGCTACATCATAATGACCATTTAGAATCTTAACCCCTCGCGGCCCGCGGTTTGAATTTTAATGTGTGCCTTACGGCCCGTAAGAAATTCGAGAGTCTCAAAAAAAAGATGGCGTTTCAGAAAAAAAACGATTACTCCGAAACTGTCACACCGATCGTCTAAAAAAGACCTGTTTTATGTTCCTATTGAAATTTGCTATTAGATATTTGTAACGTCGTTATGTAAAGCAATAAAGATTATTCATAATTATTAGTCGATTAAATAATCCATAATTAGCGGTCGGCCTCGCCTGGCCATTTCGGGCCGTCTGGGGTTCGACGGTAAATATCAATTCTGGACGTTTCGGGCCGTCTGGTACGCCAGGGGTTAAACGTCTCGATGAGGTCCCCTCTTTGTCTTCTTTGCTCAAGTGTAGTAAGACCCAGTGCATCCAAGCGGTTTTCATAAGGCTTGTTCCTTAGGGATGGAACCATCTTGGTTGCCCGCCTTTGCACTTTCTCCAGCAGTTCAATGTCTTTTATGAAGTAGGGGTTCCACACCTGGTAAGAGTATTCGAGGAGAGGGCGGACGTACGTTTTGTAGAGTTTGAGGAACAAATCAGAGTTTATGTAGGAGAAAGCTTTCCTAATCATGTAAAGAAGTGAGTTTGCTCTTTTTACAACTTCTACTATATGCGGTTCCCATTTGAGGTCCTGGGACACAATTACTCCAAGATCTTTCTGTGTGGTAACTGGGTGTACAGGTGTTCCCTCGATCGTGTATTTGTGATGCGGATTCTTGGGACCTATATGCAGTACGGTGCATTTCTCTGCGTTTAGTGTGAGAAGCCAGTCCTTAGTCCATTGCACGATGTGGTCGAGGTTGTCTTGAATCAGTTGACGGCTTATGACAGGATCTCCAAAGAATTTGGTGTCATCAGCAAGAAGCGTAAAGGATGTTTCCATAATCGCTTTGAGGTCTGTCAGGAAAATACCGAACACAACAGGGCCGATCACCGAACCCTGAGGCACGCCACTGAGAACGTCATGGGCTTCAGATAGTTCCTCTCCGACTCGCACCTTGAATTTCCTGTTCGATAGAAAATCTGCAATCCATGACAGTAATTTGCCTCTAAACCCAATATGTTCCAGTTTGTGGATTAACCGTTTTATTGGGACTCGGTCGAATGCCTTCTCGTAGTCCAATTACATCAGTAGAGTTCCGTTCATCCCACTTACGAGTCCATTGGTCAACACATGTGAGGAGGTTAGTCACAGTTGAGCGTCTCGGGACGAAGCCATGTTGCTCCTCGATTGTTATGTTTCTCCCGGCTAGAAAAAGTCTTATTTTTTCGGCTACAATTTTTTCCATAGCTTTGCAAACAAGGCTGGTAAGGCTATCGGGCGATAGTTGGCTGGAGAGAGTTTATCACCTTTTTTTGTAAATTGGTGTTTACAATTGCCTCTTTCCAGTCGTGTGGAAGTGTCCGCGTTTTCAAAGGACAATGTCATTATATGTGCAAGCTGCTCACACAATTCCGCAGAGCACTTCTTTAGGGAACATTGCAGGAATTTCGTCAGGTCCCATAGAAGTCGCATCCCTGAACGATGTCAAAACCATTAGAATTGCATCTGGCTTGAATTCAATCGTTTCAATTACAATTTTACTATCCTGGGCACCAATATTTGCGGCATAGGATCATCACACTCTCGAACATAAGACTTTTTAAATTGACTAGCGAACACATTGGCGACGGCACGGTGTTCCGTCACTATGTCGCTTGAGTTTTCAGCTCTTAGCGCCGGTGGCACACACACTTTTGACGTCAGTTGTCCGCGGACATACCCATAGAATGCCTTGGGTCCAGTTTCTAAGATATTTTTTTCAAACGATTGCCTAAGTTGACGTATAGATGACACAATCTTATTGTTAATTTTTCTGTATGCTTGGTAGCTTGTGATGGATTTGTTTAGCCGGTAAATTGCCCATAATTTTCTTTTTTCCTCAGTCATAGTTAAAATATATTTGTTTATCCATGGCTTGTTTTTCGATTTCTTCGTTGGTTTACACAGTGGTACATGGGTATCTAGTATTTTCTTTACGATGAGTTTAAAATCATTCCATGCACTGAGCACTTCTGTGTGGCTGGTGTTCAGTGTGTTGTTTTGAGTAAGCGCAGCACTGACACTGTCGTAATCTGTTCGAAAGTAGTCACGACGGGGTTTGGTGTTGCATCTGCTGCTTCGTTCTTGAATAAATTGAATGGTTGCAATGATAACGCAGTGATCGCTTTTCCCTATGTGTGGATGGTGTTCTATTTGGGTACAGAGGTTATGGTCGTTGCACAGGATCAGATCAAGGAGGGATTCTTCATTGTTCCGCTTTCGTGTGATTTCTTCTACTAGCTGATGCAGATCTGAGCTGGTGTACATGTCTACAAATTTTTCGTGTAGAGCGTTATAACCGTTCAGTTTAACGAGTGGCCAAGTGATATCTGGTAAGTTGAGGTCACCTAAGATGAGTATAGTGTCCTGCTCTGCGGCTTGCTGGATTGTATTAAAAAGTTGGATATCTGTTTGTTCAAGTGCGTAGTGAGTGGGGCGGTAGACAGCACATACCAGCAGTTTGAAGTTCCCATACTGAAGATTGAGCCAAAGCGCTTCCACCGAGTCGTCGTGATATCTAGAGTTACGTTTTCCAAGTATAGGTATATTCTTGTGTGAGTGTGCAACATAGATGGCCACACCTCCACCCTTCTTACCACTCGTGCGGTCATGCCGGAACACTGTATAGCCTTGAATATTGATTAGACTGTCTTTTATTTGCGGTGTCAGATGTGTCTCCGTTAATACAATAAATGTAGGATTTCGTTGGTGTATTTCTATTAAGAGTAAATCAAATTTTGCCGTGAGTGATGCCAGGTTTGTGTAAAAGAAAGTCATTTCGGTGATGGACGATGTCAGTTTTTTGCATCTTTCACAATACGCGGGCACCCATTAATAAATTTAATGGTAAGTTTTTCTTCGCCTTTGGTATTTCTCTCTACTAGTTCCTCGCGTAGGCGCCGCAGTTGATCTCGCTGATAGGGAGTCAGATCGGACTTTGCGTTTATGGTGGCTGGCAGTTTGCTCTTGTTTTTAAGGATGTGAATAGCCTTCTGCTTACCGGCCATTATCAGCTTCAGTGGGCGGGGCGCATTGATGTCGGGGCGCAGCTTACCGAGACGGATGACGGCAATGGGACGCTCGCAATCTGGTAAGACGGCAAGTGCCCGCTGCACGCTGTCCGCATCGTGCTTCCTGCGTTGTTCCACATTGTCCGAGTGCGACTCTGGGACCCCGAACATCACCACATTGGAGCTCCTCTTCTTCCTCTCTTCGAGCTCGTCGATGACTGAGTCCAGGTTTAGAGTTCGAGTTTGGTGCGTCTTTAACTCGGCTAGTTCACTGCGTAGCTCGCTTAACTCGTTCTTGAGTTCACCAACCTGTGCCCTGAGGGCGGGGAGCTGGCGCACGCCCACCTCGCAGTCGGGACAGAGATATTTGAGCGTACGGGCTTGCAAGACCAGCACCCTCATTTCTGTTGCCGCTAGTCCACTGCATTTTATGCATACTGATCGCTCACAACTAAAACACGAGATTTGCGGGTTTTTATCGTCCGGTTTAGGCAACTTCTTTTCGCATTTCATGCAAGAAGACATGGTTGTTGCAAACACACCAATAAATACTAAAAACAGATGGTTTTTTGATTTTTATTTGCGTAATTTCAGCGAAAAACTTTTTTTGTATAGAAACGCGGGTAGTTCCTTGTTTACATTTGCTTTGTTTGTAGATTTTGTGTAATTTATCAATAACTCTTAGATTATTATTGGGGATAACACTTCCACTGATTTATTATAGGGTTTTCAACGCGTTTATGTAGTTTTCGGTCAGAAACAACTGGTTTATAGAAACTTTTTGCCACTAGAGTAGTAAGAGAGTTGTGCACTCAACAGATGCGAACTGTCACTGTCATAGCATTTTTAACAAATTGCATAGCATTTTTAACAACTTATGCAATTATAATTATTTATTTATTTTATTTTTTCTGATATCAGATAACTGCGCTCTATCGGAAAACGTTGAAATTATTCCGAATCATTTGCGGCTGCGGAAGCATTCGGAATAATTTAAACGTCTTTCGATAGAGCGCCGCGCACGAATTTTTTATTCAATAAAGCAAAAAAACACCGAATTATTCGGAAAAATTCGTAGATAAAAAGAGAGATAATTATATTATCTTTAAAATGGTGCAGGTTTCATAATAATACGCCAGATAGTATTTGCGTAGTAGTCGTTTTTGTGTTCGGTTAGACCTAATTTCACAAATTAATTACACTATGTAATATAAACAAAATCTAAAATATTCAAAGCTAAGAATATTAGGAAAATTTTCTTGTTTAACATATATTTTTTTCGAATCGTAAGCAGTACTCGTTTAGACGTAATTTTATCAGTTTAAAATCATTAATTTTCGTTAAGAAATTTCTTCATTCGGTCGCCGCGCTGGCCTAGGCCTGCGATAAAAGCTGTGCAATAGCTTAAAAAACTATATAATTAAGATTACCTGCAGTATTGTTTTCAAAATACTTTCATGTTTACTGGTCGACATTTTCAAGTCTCTTTTCCACCACAGTCTGTCGCAAATAATACAAGAATGACCAAATGAATTACTCGTAAAGTCTTTATAAAAATCAATATGACTTGTAATGTGTTTATGATAATTTGTGTAAACTGGAATAGTACCATCAACAATAAAATCAATATTTTTTTCACCAATTCGATTATTTCTATCAATCTCAATTTCATTTTCATGATTGTTATGGTTATCTTCGGTAGGATCTTCATTATAATTGTCACGCAATAGTTGAATATTGGCATCAAGATGGGCTTTATTTTGGGTAGCGTCTTGTATTGTCTCCGATAAATCTGATACTTCCTAAAAAGGTGTGAAATGTTGGTCACGAAGATGAAGATGAATCCAGTTTTGTGTATCATTCGCTTTAAAATGACAAAAGATAGTGTCTTGATTCGTTGTAGTTATGTTGTAAAAACAATAATGTACACAAACATTTTGATTGTATATTTTTGAAAATAAGTACGAACAATCCAAATCTCCGTAATCATTAGTGCTTGATAGAATGTTATATGCTTCTTGCGGATTGTGGCAGGAGTTTAAATAGGGTGAATCATGTAACTGATTTCTCAATTCACAAGTCTCAATTTGAAGTTGCAAAACACTTATGAGCGAGTGGAATAGACAATTACCATCGCCAGGAATTCCTGTGTTCCTGTATAGAATAACTTCGGGAGTAATGCATTCATTACGCTGTTCATAAATTTGAAGTTGTTGGCTGTGAAATTGATTTTCTTGTAGCGTTACATTTTCTATATTTTCAACAGCTCTACATTGCACGACATTCTCTTCATTACTGTCCTATTTTTGTCTTTTCCTGTGAAAAAAGAAGTAGAATGTCAAGTTCAAAATTCAAAGCACAATACAAAATTTCGAAATTTTAATTCGAATTCCGATATTATCGAAATTTAATCGAAATTCCGAATTTCAAATGTCAAAATGACAAGTTCGAAATTTGAAGTAGAATGAATATTAAGTTCGAAATTTGAAGTAGAATGTCAAGTTCGAAATTCGAAGTAAAATGTCAAGTTCGAAATTCGACGTAGAATTTCAAGTTCGAAATTCGACGTAAAATTTCAAGTTCGAAATTCGAAGTAAAATATCAAGTTCGAAATTCGAAGTAAAATGTCAAGTTCGAAATTCGACGTAGAATTTCAGGTTCGAAATTCGAAGTAGAATGTCAAGTTCGAAATTCGAAGTAAATACCAAGTTCGAAATTCGAAGTAAACTGTCAAGTTCAAAATTCGACGTAGAATTTCAAGTTCGAAATTCGAAGTAGAATATCAAGTTCAAAATTCGAAGTAGAATGTCAAGTTCAAAATTCGAAGCACAATTTCAAGTTTGAAATTCGAAGTACAATTTCAAGTTCGAAATTCGAAATAGCATTCCAAGTTCGAAATTAGAAGTAGTATAAATTAGAAAAGAAAAGAAGGTTTAAAAACTGACAAATTAAAAAAAAAGACTGTCTACCTACAGCGTTAGAGTCAGTCAGTGAGTCAGATATGCGCCTAACTATGTTATAAGTAGAATTATTATGATTACTACTAGATTTTTGGCTAAAAACCACAAAATGATCTTATTGCCACAAATACAACCCCCTCCAACCAAAGTATAATTTACGTCATACTACGAAAATCACGAATGAAATTTTGTCGCTTTATGAATGAATTTAGCAAATCGACGGTTCAACTTATACTTATGTGTAGGTACTTTTACCCGCAGGTTTCATATTGAAATCGACCCTAAATCGATTTTCAAAATCAATATTCAAGTTTGATCTAACAGTAATCACGTCAGTTTATGAAATAAATGACGTATTTTATTTTATAACTGTTATTTAGTTAACTTGTGCACGAAGCCTATTCGTCTAGTCACCCCAATGTGACGTCAGGCAAGGAACGTCAGAGCAGAGAAATGGTAATAATATACACGTAATAATACACGTTACTTACCTTAACCCCTTGAGTATGATACGACCAAATCTGGTTCTGAAACAATTATCCGTTGAGTATGATACGACCAGATCTGGTTCCGCGTTTTTTTCACTTCTTTGACGTTCTCATATTTATTCATAATTATCTAATTGTTTCACAAAATGATATTTCAATATTCTATATTCGAAATTTCAATGCAATCATTGTGCAGTTGTTCTTTTTATGATTGGTGTAGTAGTTTCGTAGTTATAGTACTTTAAGGTCGATGTCGCCGAAAATCCTGCAAAAGAGACAGATGCATCCATGAAAATACCCATTTACTCCAAGGGTTAATAATCTATTTTTCTCCAGTATACGGCGTTTATGTTGTAAAAATTTTGATTTCCTGGCCATTTTGTGTTTTTAATTAATAACGTAATTTATGTCGTCTTCTTTCGGAACACAATGTCAGAATCCTGCCGTAACAGTGGCCGCGGTCATACTGTATTAATTCAATTTATTTCTGATATCAGATAACTGCGCTCTATCGGTAAACGTTTAAATTATTCCGAATCATAATAATATGGGGCTGCGGAATCAAATGATTCGGAATAATTCCGATAGAGCGCCGCGCACGAATGTTATTCAATAAAGCAACAAAACCGGATATTATTCTTTTATTCTTTGACTATTCGAAAAAAATCGTAGATAAAAAGATAGACAATTAAATTATCTTTAAAATGGTGCAGGTTCCATAATAATACGCCAGATAGTATTTGCGTAGTAGTCGTTTTTGTGTTCGGTTAGACCTAATTTCACAAATTAATTACACTATGTAATATAAACAAAATATAAAATATTCGAGGCTAAGAATATTAGGAAAATGTTCTTGTTTAACATATATTTTTTTCGAATCGTAAGCAGTACTCGTTTAGACGTAATTATTAGTTTAAAATCATTAATTTTCGTTAAGAAATTTCTTCATTCGGTCGCCGCGCTGGGCTAGGCCCGCGATAAAAGCTATGCAATAGCTTAAAATATTTGTACAATTATTGAAAAAAATAAGTGTGGCACTCGGGGACTGCCGCGGTAAAGCTATTGCATAGCATTTTTAACCACTTATGCAATAATAATTATTTATTTATTTTATTTATTTTATTTTTTCTGATATCAGATAACTGCTCTCTATCGGAAAACGTTGAAATTATTCCGAATCATTTGCGGCTGCAGAATCAAATGATTCGGAATAATTTAAACGTCTTCCGATAGAGCGCCGCGCACGAATTTTTATTCGATAAAGAAAAAAACCGGATTATTCGAAAAAAATCGTAGATAAAAAGATAGATAATTAAATTATCTTTAAAATGGTGCAGGTTTCATAATAATACGCCAGATAGTATTTGCGTAGTAGTCGTTTTTGTGTTCGGTTAGACCTAATTTCACAAATTAATTACACTATGTAATATAAACAAAATCTAAAATATTCAAAGCTAAGAATATTAGGAAAATGTTCTTGTTTAACATATATTTTTTTCGAATCGTAAGCAGTACTCGTTTAGACGTAATTATCAGTTTAAAATAATTAATTTTTGTTAAGAAATTTCTTCATTCGGTCGCCACGCTGGCCTAGGCCCGCGATAAAAGCTATGCAATAGCTTAAAAGTGTGGGGAGCTTTATACCATTTTCTCATAGATATATTAATTAACTTTTATAACTATGTGATAATACTTATATGTATATATTTTAATTAAAGAGTTTTGAACAATGAAGCACAAATAATTAAAAAGCAGGAATAATTTCACTGTATTACCTTCACTATAATATGAATTTAATTTACACTTCAGTCTAAGTAACACGTGGCCGACTATGCTCACACCAAAAATTGAAAAAGTAAAAACAATTGAATTTCACTGTATTTCGTTTACTACAAAATAAACAACACGTGGTGGTTATGCTATTGAATTATAGCTTATATGACACGTTTGTAGGTTTAACATAGCAGCGCCATCTATTGATTACTTACTCAACCCAGTCAACAGATATCGTTAAAATCGTTTGAAGCTAACAGATAATCGTGAATGTCAAATAATAGACAAATAATTAGCAATAAAATAATATTGCGACTATAAATTAAGATGTAAGCTATCCTATCTTTCAAGTTGGATCAAACTGCACACGGTGTGCAAGTTTGATTCAAATCGGTGAAGTAGTTTAGGAGTCCATCGCGGACAAACAACGTGACACGTAATTTATATATATTAAGATATATATATATATATATATATATATATATATATATATATATATATATATATATATATATATATATATATATATATATATATATATATATATATATATATATATATATATATATATATATATATATATATATATATATATATATATATATATATATATATATATATATATATATATATATATATATATATATATATATATATATATATATATATATATATATATATATATATATATATATATATATATATATATATATATATATATATATATATATATATATATATATATATATATATATATATATATATATATATATATATATATATATATATATAATATATATATATATATATATATATATATATATACTAGCTGACCCGTGCCCACTTCGTTGGGCGGTAAAACATTTTACCTACTTGTTATGAAATTATGAGTGTGGTTTGGTTAGTACTGAGTGCTATGATTTATTTCCTGACTGCCAAAAGATATTTTGCTGCATATGTATGTATGTATTTGCATGCCAATTTGACTATATTACCGTTATTTGTGAGTGTCTTCTTGTGAGTGTCTTATTTGTGAGTATCTTATCTCTTTAACCATTTATGCAGTAAAAGTAAAATTATATGCAGTAAAAGGGAAAAGTCTTTTGTTTTAAATACTTGAGACGTTAAATTTACTTATTTTGATAATAATTCATAATTGTTGATAATATGACCAATAAACATGACCTAACGATTTAAATTATTTTTTTAATGTGAAAAACTACTTTTTGTGACTTAAATATAAAAGTTTGACATATGCTGTCGCTGACTTTTTTGTAGGCATTATTAAGCTCTACAACTTTTTTCTAGAACTTAATCATATATCTCTCATCGTTAAGGCAGCGTTAGTTAGAAACCTTTTCGTTCGACCGTTTTTTCCGACTTACTTTGGAAATCCGACTACCACGAAAAAGTCTTTACATTTTTGGATTAATATATAGGCTATGACACTCACAAATAACGTGGCTTTCTATTCGTAAAAGAATTTTCAAAATCGGTTCAGTAGATCCAGAGATTTCTTCCTACAACCTCACAATCTTTACCTCTTTATAATATTAGTATAGATAGACGACACGGTCGCGGTTCCATACCTATGTCGTATTATCTCTTTAACTATTTATGCAGTAAAAGGAAAAAGTGTTTTGTTTTAAACACTTAATACGATAAATTTACTTATTTTGATAATAATTCATAATTGTTGATAATATGGCCAATAAACATGACCTAACGATTTAAATTATTTTTTTAATTTGAAAAACTACTTTTTGTGACTTAAATATAAAAGTTACATATTATGCTGTCGCTGACTTTTTTGTAGGCATTATCAAGCTCTACGCCTTTTTTCTAAAACTTAATCATATATCTCTCATCGTTAAGGCAGCGTTAGTTAGAAACGTTTTCGTTCGACCGTTTTTTCCGACTTACTTTGGAAATCCTACTACCACTAAAAAGTCTTTACATTTTTCGGAATAGTATATAGCCTATGACACTCACAAATAACGTGACTTTCTATTGGTAAAAGAATTTTCAAAATCGGTTCAGTAAATCCAGAGATTACTTCCTACAACGTCACAAACTTTACCTCTTTATAATATTAGTATATGTAGATTAAAACTGCTTCCACAGTGGCGCCGACCGCGACCTTAGGTTGCGAGCGCATGTCCCAATGGCGACGTCACATGTCGCTATGGCGCCGTGAGCGACGACAGCGCTAATTTTACGTGGTGGTCGCGGGCAATCAAGTAGTTATAACCGTGTACTCATAGAGGGCGCTAAAAAATACCCCTACCGTAATCGTACCCCGCTTCATCTCACCCCTCGCCTATCTCAAAAGAAAGTTGAATTTGATTTAGCCAATAGCGTCACCTTAAGAGCATTAATTGTAAAATGTTAAAATGAAATCACGGCAAAAATCTTGACCCTAGTTATAATGTATTTAATATTTGGTTGTACACACATTCATTTACATATTCATGTAAACATTAGACTGTTTTACAAAAGCGAGAAATTTTATTTTTCATAATCATATCGAAAATATATGGTTAGAAATAGTAAAAAAAAATGAATACAAAAAAAAGTTTGCCCAATTTTAATAAAAATTAAATTCCACCGAATCTTTTTTGACCGTTTCCAACAACATTTTCGATTTAATTTTAAAAAAATATACTTACAACACAAAAGCCGTTGTTGGTGGAAGCTCGTGCCACGTGTTGAGTACCTACTTTTGAGGTTATGAAAATCACTTGATTAACTAATCGTGCAAAATACACTCTAAATTGATAATTTTATTATTATTAATAAAATAGGAATGATTGATAGTTAATATGAGAGTTACACTGAGATAGCAAAATAATAATTGTCAACGTTACTACTACACTTGATGCATAAACAATAATGATGGCCGACAACTGTGTAGGGAGTGAGAGAAGTCTTATTGTGTGAGAGAAACAGGAGACCGGCTTTGTTCTCATCCCTACTCCGTGCTGTTTACTGGGTGAGAAGTGACACCTGTAGACAACTGGCGGGGATAACTAATTAAATGACGATTGATCAGTTATCGACCGGGGATGAAAAATGATTAAATTACTAAAATGGCTATTAAAAAATAAGGGTTGGTGATAAAAGGGTAAAAATTTAGGGTTGTATGTATTTTTTAATGCGACATAATAAAAAAATAAAGAAATTAAAAAAATGTCTAAAAATTAAAGAAAAATGTTTAGGGTGGACAACCCTTATCACTAAGGGGTATGAAAAATAGATGTTGGCCGATTCTCAGACCTACTCAATATGCTCACAAAATTTCATGAGAATCGGTCAAGCCGTTTCGGAGGAGTACGGGAACGAACATTGTGACACGAGAATTTTATATATAAGATATATATATATATATATATATATATATATATATATATATATATATATATATATATATATATATATATATATATATATATATATATATATATATATATATATATATATATATATATATATATATATATATATATATATATATATATATATATATATATATATATATATATATATATATATATATATATATATATATATATATATATATATATATATACACACACACACACATGTTTTCATGTTTTTGTTTCAGATAAGGAGCCTTCTGATGCTTTGATGAAGGTACAGTTGCAACTTTTCAATAACTCCGACTGCGCCGATAATTTCCCTACGAACAGGAACTGGGGTGGGTTCGAAGATACTCAGATATGCGGCGGCGACAGCTTCGGTAAGAAAGATACATGCCAAGGTGACAGCGGAGGTCCTCTGACATATAAACCATACAACAATCCTAAGGAACAATGCTTATTTCACTTGGTAGCAGTGACTAGCTTCGGCGGATTTTGCGGCTCTCCTAATGGCTCCGGAGTCTACACAAAAGTATATCCATTTTTAGAATGGATTGAAGAGCAAGTATGGCCGCAGGACTAATGTAACAACTTGTAATGAAACAATAAATGCCCATCAAATATCTTACAGTATTTCACTGTAACGATTGCGATCTACCAAAAGCTTTTGATACAGTATAATCATCAACGCTTTAACAACACTAGCTAACAGTTAAAATGTAACAAGAACAATGTGAGTTTTTCTGCACTTACTTGACCACGCTGATTACGAAAATGAAATACTCGATTATCTGTATTTTGTTCAATTGTCCAAAAATTTCTTTGGTGGCCAAAGAAAATTTTAGGGATCTTATGGAAAATCTTCTGCAGAACTTCGATAGACGCCCGTATTCCGTTTCTTGCAGGCTATCAGGCCGGTGCTAAAAATTAGGAACTTGAGCATCTTGAGCGAAGATCTGTTGTATGTCCACAAGAATATTGACAAGTTTAAAAAAAATGTGACACTCATAATGATACTAGACATAAGCATAACCTTGTTATACGTTCTACTCGTCTCCACAAAATAAGCAATTCTTTTTTGGGACAATGTATACGCTTCTATAAAAAACGTCTTCATACTATTAGAGAACTATCTGTAAATAAGTTTAAAGCCACCATCAAAGCAAAATTATATAAAAAAATACGTGTGGCACTCTGGGACTGCCACGGTAAAGCTATTGCATAGCATTTTTAACAACTTATGCAATTATAATTATTTATTTATTTTATTTTTTCTGATATCAGATAACTGCGCTCTATCGGAAAACGTTGAAATTATTCCGAATCATTTGCGGCTGCGGAAGCATTCGGAATAATTTAAACGTCTTTCGATAGAGCGCCGCGCACGAATTTTTTATTCAATAAAGCAAAAAAACCGAATTATTCGGAAAAATTCGTAGATAAAAAGAGAGATAATTATATTATCTTTAAAATGGTGCAGGTTTCATAATAATACGCCAGATAGTATTTGCGTAGTAGTCGTTTTTGTGTTCGGTTAGACCTAATTTCACAAATTAATTACACTATGTAATATAAACAAAATCTAAAATATTCAAAGCTAAGAATATTAGGAAAATTTTCTTGTTTAACATATATTTTTTTCGAATCGTAAGCAGTACTCGTTTAGACGTAATTTTATCAGTTTAAAATCATTAATTTTCGTTAAGAAATTTCTTCATTCGGTCGCCGCGCTGGCCTAGGCCTGCGATAAAAGCTGTGCAATAGCTTAAAAAACTATATAATTAAGATTACCTGCAGTATTGTTTTCAAAATACTTTCATGTTTACTGGTCGACATTTTCAAGTCTCTTTTCCACCACAGTCTGTCGCAAATAATACAAGAATGACCAAATGAATTACTCGTAAAGTCTTTATAAAAATCAATATGACTTGTAATGTGTTTATGATAATTTGTGTAAACTGGAATAGTACCATCAACAATAAAATCAATATTTTTTTCACCAATTCGATTATTTCTATCAATCTCAATTTCATTTTCATGATTGTTATGGTTATCTTCGGTAGGATCTTCATTATAATTGTCACGCAATAGTTGAATATTGGCATCAAGATGGGCTTTATTTTGGGTAGCGTCTTGTATTGTCTCCGATAAATCTGATACTTCCTAAAAAGGTGTGAAATGTTGGTCACGAAGATGAAGATGAATCCAGTTTTGTGTATCATTCACTTTAAAATGACAAAAGATAGTGTCTTGATTCGTTGTAGTTATGTTGTAAAAACAATAATGTACACAAACATTTTGATTGTATATTTTTGAAAATAAGTACGAACAATCCAAATCTCCGTAATCATTAGTGCTTGATAGAATGTTATATGCTTCTTGCGGATTGTGGCAGGAGTTTAAATAGGGTGAATCATGTAACTGATTTCTCAATTCACAAGTCTCAATTTGAAGTTGCAAAACACTTATGAGCGAGTGGAATAGACAATTACCATCGCCAGGAATTCCTGTGTTCCTGTATAGAATAACTTCGGGAGTAATGCATTCATTACGCTGTTCATAAATTTGAAGTTGTTGGCTGTGAAATTGATTTTCTTGTAGCGTTACATTTTCTATATTTTCAACAGCTCTACATTGCACGACATTCTCTTCATTACTGTCCTATTTTTGTCTTTTCCTGTGAAAAAAGAAGTAGAATGTCAAGTTCAAAATTCAAAGCACAATACAAAATTTCGAAATTTTAATTCGAATTCCGATATTATCGAAATTTAATCGAAATTCCGAATTTCAAATGTCAAAATGACAAGTTCGAAATTTGAAGTAGAATGAATATTAAGTTCGAAATTTGAAGTAGAATGTCAAGTTCGAAATTCGAAGTAAAATGTCAAGTTCGAAATTCGACGTAGAATTTCAAGTTCGAAATTCGACGTAAAATTTCAAGTTCGAAATTCGAAGTAAAATATCAAGTTCGAAATTCGAAGTAAAATGTCAAGTTCGAAATTCGACGTAGAATTTCAGGTTCGAAATTCGAAGTAGAATGTCAAGTTCGAAATTCGAAGTAAATACCAAGTTCGAAATTCGAAGTAAACTGTCAAGTTCAAAATTCGACGTAGAATTTCAAGTTCGAAATTCGAAGTAGAATATCAAGTTCAAAATTCGAAGTAGAATGTCAAGTTCAAAATTCGAAGCACAATTTCAAGTTTGAAATTCGAAGTACAATTTCAAGTTCGAAATTCGAAATAGCATTCCAAGTTCGAAATTAGAAGTAGTATAAATTAGAAAAGAAAAGAAGGTTTAAAAACTGACAAATTTAAAAAAAAGACTGTCTACCTACAGCGTTAGAGTCAGTCAGTGAGTCAGATATGCGCCTAACTATGTTATAAGTAGAATTATTATGATTACTACTAGATTTTTGGCTAAAAACCACAAAATGATCTTATTGCCACAAATACAACCCCCTCCAACCAAAGTATAATTTACGTCATACTACGAAAATCACGAATGAAATTTTGTCGCTTTATGAATGAATTTAGCAAATCGACGGTTCAACTTATACTTATGTGTAGGTACTTTTACCCGCAGGTTTCATATTGAAATCGACCCTAAATCGATTTTCAAAATCAATATTCAAGTTTGATCTAACAGTAATCACGTCAGTTTATGAAATAAATGACGTATTTTATTTTATAACTGTTATTTAGTTAACTTGTGCACGAAGCCTATTCGTCTAGTCACCCCAATGTGACGTCAGGCAAGGAACGTCAGAGCAGAGAAATGGTAATAATATACACGTAATAATACACGTTACTTACCTTAATAATCTATTTTTCTCCAGTATACGGCGTTTATGTTGTAAAAATTTTGATTTCCTGGCCATTTTGTGTTTTTAATTAATAACGTAATTTATGTCGTCTTCTTTCGGAACACAATGTCAGAATCCTGCCGTAACAGTGGCCGCGGTCATACTGTATTAATTCAATTTATTTCTGATATCAGATAACTGCGCTCTATCGGTAAACGTTTAAATTATTCCGAATCATAATAATATGGGGCTGCGGAATCAAATGATTCGGAATAATTCCGATAGAGCGCCGCGCACGAATGTTATTCAATAAAGCAACAAAACCGGATATTATTCTTTTATTCTTTGACTATTCGAAAAAAATCGTAGATAAAAAGATAGACAATTAAATTATCTTTAAAATGGTGCAGGTTCCATAATAATACGCCAGATAGTATTTGCGTAGTAGTCGTTTTTGTGTTCGGTTAGACCTAATTTCACAAATTAATTACACTATGTAATATAAACAAAATATAAAATATTCGAGGCTAAGAATATTAGGAAAATGTTCTTGTTTAACATATATTTTTTTCGAATCGTAAGCAGTACTCGTTTAGACGTAATTATTAGTTTAAAATCATTAATTTTCGTTAAGAAATTTCTTCATTCGGTCGCCGCGCTGGGCTAGGCCCGCGATAAAAGCTATGCAATAGCTTAAAATATTTGTACAATTATTGAAAAAAATAAGTGTGGCACTCGGGGACTGCCGCGGTAAAGCTATTGCATAGCATTTTTAACCACTTATGCAATAATAATTATTTATTTATTTTATTTATTTTATTTTTTCTGATATCAGATAACTGCTCTCTATCGGAAAACGTTGAAATTATTCCGAATCATTTGCGGCTGCAGAATCAAATGATTCGGAATAATTTAAACGTCTTCCGATAGAGCGCCGCGCACGAATTTTTATTCGATAAAGAAAAAAACCGGATTATTCGAAAAAAATCGTAGATAAAAAGATAGATAATTAAATTATCTTTAAAATGGTGCAGGTTTCATAATAATACGCCAGATAGTATTTGCGTAGTAGTCGTTTTTGTGTTCGGTTAGACCTAATTTCACAAATTAATTACACTATGTAATATAAACAAAATCTAAAATATTCAAAGCTAAGAATATTAGGAAAATGTTCTTGTTTAACATATATTTTTTTCGAATCGTAAGCAGTACTCGTTTAGACGTAATTATCAGTTTAAAATAATTAATTTTTGTTAAGAAATTTCTTCATTCGGTCGCCACGCTGGCCTAGGCCCGCGATAAAAGCTATGCAATAGCTTAAAAGTGTGGGGAGCTTTATACCATTTTCTCATAGATATATTAATTAACTTTTATAACTATGTGATAATACTTATATGTATATATTTTAATTAAAGAGTTTTGAACAATGAAGCACAAATAATTAAAAAGCAGGAATAATTTCACTGTATTACCTTCACTATAATATGAATTTAATTTACACTTCAGTCTAAGTAACACGTGGCCGACTATGCTCACACCAAAAATTGAAAAAGTAAAAACAATTGAATTTCACTGTATTTCGTTTACTACAAAATAAACAACACGTGGTGGTTATGCTATTGAATTATAGCTTATATGACACGTTTGTAGGTTTAACATAGCAGCGCCATCTATTGATTACTTACTCAACCCAGTCAACAGATATCGTTAAAATCGTTTGAAGCTAACAGATAATCGTGAATGTCAAATAATAGACAAATAATTAGCAATAAAATAATATTGCGACTATAAATTAAGATGTAAGCTATCCTATCTTTCAAGTTGGATCAAACTGCACACGGTGTGCAAGTTTGATTCAAATCGGTGAAGTAGTTTAGGAGTCCATCGCGGACAAACAACGTGACACGTAATTTATATATATTAAGATATATATATATATATATATATATATATATATATATATATATATATATATATATATATATATATATATATATATATATATATATATATATATATATATATATATATATATATATATATATATATATATATATATATATATATATATATATATATATATATATATATATATATATATATATATATATATATATATATATATATATATATATATATATATATATATATATATATATATATATATATATATATATATATATATATATATATATATATATATATATATATATATATATATATATATATATATATATATATATATATATATATATACTAGCTGACCCGTGCCCACTTCGTTGGGCGGTAAAACATTTTACCTACTTGTTATGAAATTATGAGTGTGGTTTGGTTAGTACTGAGTGCTATGATTTATTTCCTGACTGCCAAAAGATATTTTGCTGCATATGTATGTATGTATTTGCATGCCAATTTGACTATATTACCGTTATTTGTGAGTGTCTTCTTGTGAGTGTCTTATTTGTGAGTATCTTATCTCTTTAACCATTTATGCAGTAAAAGTAAAATTATATGCAGTAAAAGGGAAAAGTCTTTTGTTTTAAATACTTGAGACGTTAAATTTACTTATTTTGATAATAATTCATAATTGTTGATAATATGACCAATAAACATGACCTAACGATTTAAATTATTTTTTTAATGTGAAAAACTACTTTTTGTGACTTAAATATAAAAGTTTGACATATGCTGTCGCTGACTTTTTTGTAGGCATTATTAAGCTCTACAACTTTTTTCTAGAACTTAATCATATATCTCTCATCGTTAAGGCAGCGTTAGTTAGAAACCTTTTCGTTCGACCGTTTTTTCCGACTTACTTTGGAAATCCGACTACCACGAAAAAGTCTTTACATTTTTGGATTAATATATAGGCTATGACACTCACAAATAACGTGGCTTTCTATTCGTAAAAGAATTTTCAAAATCGGTTCAGTAGATCCAGAGATTTCTTCCTACAACCTCACAATCTTTACCTCTTTATAATATTAGTATAGATAGACGACACGGTCGCGGTTCCATACCTATGTCGTATTATCTCTTTAACTATTTATGCAGTAAAAGGAAAAAGTGTTTTGTTTTAAACACTTAATACGATAAATTTACTTATTTTGATAATAATTCATAATTGTTGATAATATGGCCAATAAACATGACCTAACGATTTAAATTATTTTTTTAATTTGAAAAACTACTTTTTGTGACTTAAATAGAAAAGTTACATATTATGCTGTCGCTGACTTTTTTGTAGGCATTATCAAGCTCTACGCCTTTTTTCTAAAACTTAATCATATATCTCTCATCGTTAAGGCAGCGTTAGTTAGAAACGTTTTCGTTCGACCGTTTTTTCCGACTTACTTTGGAAATCCTACTACCACTAAAAAGTCTTTACATTTTTCGGAATAGTATATAGCCTATGACACTCACAAATAACGTGACTTTCTATTGGTAAAAGAATTTTCAAAATCGGTTCAGTAAATCCAGAGATTACTTCCTACAACGTCACAAACTTTACCTCTTTATAATATTAGTATATGTAGATTAAAACTGCTTCCACAGTGGCGCCGACCGCGACCTTAGGTTGCGAGCGCATGTCCCAATGGCGACGTCACATGTCGCTATGGCGCCGTGAGCGACGACAGCGCTAATTTTACGTGGTGGTCGCGGGCAATCAAGTAGTTATAACCGTGTACTCATAGAGGGCGCTAAAAAATACCCCTACCGTAATCGTACCCCGCTTCATCTCACCCCTCGCCTATCTCAAAAGAAAGTTGAATTTGATTTAGCCAATAGCGTCACCTTAAGAGCATTAATTGTAAAATGTTAAAATGAAATCACGGCAAAAATCTTGACCCTAGTTATAATGTATTTAATATTTGGTTGTACACACATTCATTTACATATTCATGTAAACATTAGACTGTTTTACAAAAGCGAGAAATTTTATTTTTCATAATCATATCGAAAATATATGGTTAGAAATAGTAAAAAAAAATGAATACAAAAAAAAGTTTGCCCAATTTTAATAAAAATTAAATTCCACCGAATCTTTTTTGACCGTTTCCAACAACATTTTCGATTTAATTTTAAAAAAATATACTTACAACACAAAAGCCGTTGTTGGTGGAAGCTCGTGCCACGTGTTGAGTACCTACTTTTGAGGTTATGAAAATCACTTGATTAACTAATCGTGCAAAATACACTCTAAATTGATAATTTTATTATTATTAATAAAATAGGAATGATTGATAGTTAATATGAGAGTTACACTGAGATAGCAAAATAATAATTGTCAACGTTACTACTACACTTGATGCATAAACAATAATGATGGCCGACAACTGTGTAGGGAGTGAGAGAAGTCTTATTGTGTGAGAGAAACAGGAGACCGGCTTTGTTCTCATCCCTACTCCGTGCTGTTTACTGGGTGAGAAGTGACACCTGTAGACAACTGGCGGGGATAACTAATTAAATGACGATTGATCAGTTATCGACCGGGGATGAAAAATGATTAAATTACTAAAATGGCTATTAAAAAATAAGGGTTGGTGATAAAAGGGTAAAAATTTAGGGTTGTATGTATTTTTTAATGCGACATAATAAAAAAATAAAGAAATTAAAAAAATGTCTAAAAATTAAAGAAAAATGTTTAGGGTGGACAACCCTTATCACTAAGGGGTATGAAAAATAGATGTTGGCCGATTCTCAGACCTACTCAATATGCTCACAAAATTTCATGAGAATCGGTCAAGCCGTTTCGGAGGAGTACGGGAACGAACATTGTGACACGAGAATTTTATATATAAGATATATATATATATATATATATATATATATATATATATATATATATATATATATATATATATATATATATATATATATATATATATATATATATATATATATATATATATATATATATATATATATATATATATATATATATATATATATATATATATATATATATATATATATATATATATATATATATATATATATATATATATATATACACACACACACACATGTTTTCATGTTTTTGTTTCAGATAAGGAGCCTTCTGATGCTTTGATGAAGGTACAGTTGCAACTTTTCAATAACTCCGACTGCGCCGATAATTTCCCTACGAACAGGAACTGGGGTGGGTTCGAAGATACTCAGATATGCGGCGGCGACAGCTTCGGTAAGAAAGATACATGCCAAGGTGACAGCGGAGGTCCTCTGACATATAAACCATACAACAATCCTAAGGAACAATGCTTATTTCACTTGGTAGCAGTGACTAGCTTCGGCGGATTTTGCGGCTCTCCTAATGGCTCCGGAGTCTACACAAAAGTATATCCATTTTTAGAATGGATTGAAGAGCAAGTATGGCCGCAGGACTAATGTAACAACTTGTAATGAAACAATAAATGCCCATCAAATATCTTACAGTATTTCACTGCAACGATTGCGATCTACCAAAAGCTTTTGATACAGTATAATCATCAACGCTTTAACAACACTAGCTAACAGTTAAAATGTAACAAGAACAATGTGAGTTTTTCTGCACTTACTTGACCACGCTGATTACGAAAATGAAATACTCGATTATCTGTATTTTGTTCAATTGTCCAAAAATTTCTTTGGTGGCCAAAGAAAATTTTAGGGATCTTATGGAAAATCTTCTGCAGAACTTCGATAGACGCCCGTATTCCGTTTCTTGCAGGCTATCAGGCCGGTGCTAAAAATTAGGAACTTGAGCATCTTGAGCGAAGATCTGTTGTATGTCCACAAGAATATTGACAAGTTTAAAAAAAATGTGACACTCATAATGATACTAGACATAAGCATAACCTTGTTATACGTTCTACTCGTCTCCACAAAATAAGCAATTCTTTTTTGGGACAATGTATACGCTTCTATAAAAAACGTCTTCATACTATTAGAGAACTATCTGTAAATAAGTTTAAAGCCACCATCAAAGCAAAATTATATAAAAAAATACGTGTGGCACTCTGGGACTGCCACGGTAAAGCTATTGCATAGCATTTTTAACAACTTATGCAATTATAATTATTTATTTATTTTATTTTTTCTGATATCAGATAACTGCGCTCTATCGGAAAACGTTGAAATTATTCCGAATCATTTGCGGCTGCGGAAGCAAATGATTCGGAATAATTTAAACGTCTTTCGATAGAGCGCCGCGCACGAATTTTTTATTCAATAAAGCAAAAAAAAAACGAATTATTCGAAAAAAATCGTAGATAAAAAGATAGATAATTAAATTATCTTTAAAATGGTGCAGGTTTCATAATAATACGCCAGATAGTATTTGCGTAGTAGTCGTTTTTGTGTTCGGTTAGACCTAATTTCACAAAATAATTACACTATGTAATATAAACAAAATCTAAAATATTCAAAGCTAAGAATATTAGAAAAATGTTCTTGTTTAACATATATTTTTTTCGAATCGTAAGCAGTACTCGTTTAAACGTGATTATCAGTTTAAAATCATTAATTTTCGTTAAGAAATTTCTTCATTCGGTCGCCGCGCTGGCCTAGGCCCGCGATAAAAGCTATGCAATAGCTTAAAAAACTATATAATTAAGATTACCTGCAGTATTGTTTTCAAAATACTTTCATGTTTACTGGTCGACATTTTCAAGTCTCTTTTCCACCACAGTCTGTCGCAAATAATACAAGAATGACCAAATAAATTACTCGTAAAGTCTTTATAAAAATCAATATGACTTGTACTGTGTTTATGATAATTTGTGTAAACTGGAATAGTACCATCAACAATAAAATCCATAATTTTTTCACCAATTCGATTTTCTCTATCAATCTCAATTTCATTTTCATGATTGTTATGGTTATCTTCGGTAGGATCTTCATTATAATTGTCACGCAATAGTTGAATATTGGCATCAACATGGGCTTTATTTTGGGTAGCGTCTTGTATTGTCTCCAATAAATCTGATACTTCATAAAAAGGTGTGAAATGTTGGTCACGAAGATGAAGATGAATCCAGTTTTGTGTATCATTCGCTTTAAAATGACAAAAGATAGTGTCTTGATGCGTTGTAGTTATGTTGTAAAAACAATAATGTACACAAACATTTTGATTGTACATTTTTGAAAATAAGTACAAACAATCCAAATCTCCGTAATCATTCGTGCGTGCTTGATAGAATTTTATATGCTTCTTGCGGATTGTGGCAGCAGTTTAAATAGGGTGAATCGCGTAACTGATTTCTCAATTCACAAGTCTCAATTTGAAGTTGCAAAACACTTATGAGCGAGTGGAATAGACAATTACTATCGCCAGGAATTCCTGTGTTCCTGTATAGAATAACTTCGGGAGTAATGCATTCATTACGCTTTTCATAAATTTGAAGTTGTTGGCTGTGAAATTGATTTTCTTGTAGCGTTACATTTTCTATATTTTCAACAGCTCTACATTGCACGACATTCTCTTCATTACTGTCCAATTTTTGTCTTTTCCTGTGAAAAAGAAGTAGAATGTCAAGTTCGAAATTCAAAGCACAATACAAAATTTCGAAATTTTAATTCGAATTCCGATATTATCGAAATTTAATCGAAATTCCGAATTTCAAATGTCAAAATGTCAAGTTCGAAATTTGAAGTAGAATGAATATTAAGTTCGAAATTTGAAGTAGAATGAATATTAAGTTCGAAATTTGAAGTAGAATGTCCAGTTCGAAATTCGAAGTAAAATGTCAAGTTCGAAATTCGACGTAGAATTTCAAGTTCGAAATTCGAAGTAAAATATCAAGTTCGAAATTCGAAGTAAAATGTCAAGTTCGAAATTCAACGTAGAATGTCAAGTTCGAAATTCGAAGTAAACATCAAGTTCGAAATTCGAAGTAAAATGTCAAGTTCAAAATTCGACGTAGAATTTCAAGTTCGAAATTCGAAGTAGAATATCAAGTTCGAAATTCGAAGTAGAATATCAAGTTCAAAATTCGAAGCACAATTTCAAGTTTGAAATTCGAAGTACAATTTCAAGTTCGAAATAGCATTCCAAGTTCGAAATTAGAAGTAGTAGAAATTAGAAAAGAAAAGGTGTAAAAACTGACAAATTTAAAAAAAATACTGTCTACCTACAGCGTTAGAGTCAGTCAGTGAGTCAGATATGCGCCTAACTATGTTATAAGTAGAATTATTATGATTACTATTAGATTTTTGGCTAAAAACCACAAAATGATCTTATTGCCACAAATATGTACAACCCCCTCCAACCAAAGTATAATTTACGTCATACTACGAAAATCACGAATGAAATTTTGTCGCTTTATGAATGAATTTAGCAAATCGACGGTTCAACTTATACTTATGTGTAGGTACTTTTACCCGTAGGTTTCATATTGAAATCGACCCTAAATCGATTTTCAAAATCAATATTCAAGTTTGATCTGTAATCACGTCAGTTTATGAAATAAATGACGTATTTTATTTTATAACTGTTAATTAGTTAACTTGTTGCACGAAGCCTATTCGTCCGATATTATCGAAATTTAATCGAAATTCCGAATTTCAAATGTCAAAATGTCAAGTTCGAAATTTGAAGTAGAATGAATATTAAGTTCGAAATTTGAAGTAGAATGAATATTAAGTTCGAAATTTGAAGTAGAATGTCCAGTTCGAAATTCGAAGTAAAATGTCAAGTTCGAAATTCGACGTAGAATTTCAAGTTCAAAATTCGAAGTAAAATATCAAGTTCGAAATTCGAAGTAAAATGTCAAGTTCGAAATTCAACGTAGAATGTCAAGTTCGAAATTCGAAGTAAACATCAAGTTCGAAATTCGAAGTAAAATGTCAAGTTCAAAATTCGACGTACAATTTCAAGTTCGAAATTCGAAATAGCATTCCAAGTTCGAAATTAGAAGTAGTATAAATTAGAAAAGAAAAGAAGGTTTAAAAACTGACAAATTTAAAAAAAAGACTGTCTACCTACAGCGTTAGAGTCAGTCAGTGAGTCAGATATGCGCCTAACTATGTTATAAGTAGAATTATTATGATTACTACTAGATTTTTGGCTAAAAACCACAAAATGATCTTATTGCCACAAATACAACCCCCTCCAACCAAAGTATAATTTACGTCATACTACGAAAATCACGAATGAAATTTTGTCGCTTTATGAATGAATTTAGCAAATCGACGGTTCAACTTATACTTATGTGTAGGTACTTTTACCCGCAGGTTTCATATTGAAATCGACCCTAAATCGATTTTCAAAATCAATATTCAAGTTTGATCTAACAGTAATCACGTCAGTTTATGAAATAAATGACGTATTTTATTTTATAACTGTTATTTAGTTAACTTGTGCACGAAGCCTATTCGTCTAGTCACCCCAATGTGACGTCAGGCAAGGAACGTCAGAGCAGAGAAATGGTAATAATATACACGTAATAATACACGTTACTTACCTTAATAATCTATTTTTCTCCAGTATACGGCGTTTATGTTGTGCGCGCTGGCCCTAGGCCCGCGATAAAAGCTATGCAATAGCTTAAAAAAGCATACTATACAATATCTGATTATGTAAATGACAAAACGGCTTGGGAGTAAGGCTTGGACGCATCATAAGAGCATAAATTAAAAATAATATTTAATTGTGTCTCCAATAATATTTAAACGTATCTCGGAGTGAATGCATGAAGGTATGTCCCCACTCGTGCGGTTATGTCTTCATCTTGCGTCGTCACTTTTAATTTCATCTTGCGTCTAGCGCATGCTTTATTGAATGCCTCAAGCGCATACAGCGCTTGAGGCACTTATGCGCTTTAGCCTTTCTACACTTATGCGCTTTCGTTATTATTATTATTATTAATAATAATCATTTTATTCATTCAAAAACATACATTTACAATTGTATTAGTTGCAGAATCTGCCTAACTAGGCCATAACCCGTACCAAGGAAGACTCTATGTATGGCAAAGATTTATTCATGTGTACATAGTTTTAAAACCAAACATACAAAATATGATAAAATGTAAAATATAACATAGATAAGCGAATTCAAATTAAACTTATAATTATATTTAAAAATATTGATACAGCATGGTCATGGAAATAAATATTAATATAAAATGTCGTAATATGAATTTTGTAGAACAAATAAATAAACAGTGTTAAAATATAATGTTTGGTGCAATATATGACAATAATAATAATGCAGACCTTTACTTTAAAATATGGCTTATTGCCGTTTCCACCTCATTTCTACCAAGTTGAAGTCAATGTTGCGTAATTTTAAATTTTAATTTGATTGACTTAGTTTGTTGGCATGATTTTATAGATTCTTTTAGATTGTTATAAATTTTGGGCCCTATAAAGCGAAAGTGTCTTTGGGCGAAGGATGTTCGGGTTTTCTGTACAATGTGTTTACAGGTTGTGGCGCTCCTCGTAGAAATTTCATGCTCAGGTTTAACGTGAGTATCTTTACTTTCAGGTAGTTGAGAAAGACTGTTTTTGCATATACCTGCCTGATGTCTAATATCTTCAGCTCTGAAAACAAGTCGTTTGAGGGGTACTTTCGGGGCTTCTTGGCAATAACCCGAAGAAGCGCCTTCTGCGCTGTCATAAGCGAATTAAGAACAATACGTGTAGACCCTCCCCAACCTAGAATACCGTATGAGATTAGACTATTTGCAAGGGCATGGTAGACATTTTTGAGAGATTTTAAGTCTAACACGTTCCGAAGTAACTTAAATACGTATATAAGTCTCCTTACTTTAGTCGCCACATCGTTTACATGCGCATCCCATTTAAGGGTGTTTAAAATACGAGACCGAGATATTTAGCTCGAGTTTTATGTTGTATAGTTGTGTTGTGCAGTTACATTGTATATTGAACAATAAATGATTTTGGGGTTTTGGGGTACATGTATGAGTTTTTATACCTGTGTGCATAAAGTCCTTCTTGCCAGTAATAGAAAAGGTAACATAGTTTGTTTTTCCGCTATTTAATGTCAATAGATTATTCTGGAGCCAAATATAAATATTGTTTAGACCAAGTTCTGCGTTTTTGTAAACCGTTGACCAGGTCTTCCCTCGGAAAATTAAGGCAGTGTCATTAGCAAATAGAACTGTTTTACCTCCTTTTAATTTAATGTTGGATAGGTCATTTATGTACATTAAAAATAAAATCGGGCCTAGGACACTTCCTTGTGGTACAAAATGCTCATATATCTACCACAGTAGATATATGAGCTAAAGCAGTATGGAAACTACGTACAAACGATCGAAACGAACGCACTCACACAGACGCACGCTTCAACAATAATCTAAGCACTAGTCGGTGGGCTCTCAGTCGTGGGTGCCACCATTTATTTTATAGTGTAATTCAATGGTGCCACCAAAGGTAAGAATGATTGATTGTTAAGTTGCTTATCTATACTACTATATACAATTCTTGAGGGCAGTATATGTATTGTGACGGTAGATGTATTGTCACAGTATGTATGCCTTTCTGTATGTTTTGATTTGTCTCAAAAACAGCTGAACCGATTTAGGTAAAACTTCATCAAAGTGTTACTTAGAATCTCAGAATTAAAAAAGGCATTATTGGGTTCGTTTGATTTGTCTTGACAAAAACTATAACCTTGTGTGGTTCCCAGGGTCTGATGATGGAGACAGAATGTGGCCATAGAAACTCCAAAACTGCACACGATAAACCTGTCATGTTTGGGCTCGTTTGATTTGTCTTGACAAAACTATAACCTTGTGTGATGCCCAGCATCTGATGATGGACTAACTACCTATCCGCACGCAGTGTTGGGCATTTTTCTTTTGTGGACACACTTCTGTGAGCGCCGAAAAGCTTCATCGGATTGAGCTAAAATTTGGCATGCAGTTGTGGTTGAAATCCGTCCACCCAGTGTTGGCTCCTGACTAGAGGACTCCTCAATGGTCAACAGCAGGGACCCAACATTTTATATACGCATTCAATTACGATAGCCCCTTCCAAGTTTCACTATGACATGGCTGATGTACCCTGGGTTGGCTCCCGATGAGGGGACTCCTCAAAGGTCAAAAGCAGAGACTCAAAATTTTGTATACGCATTCAATTATGATAGGCCCTTTCAAGTTTCACTATATCATGGCATATACAAAATTTTGGGTCTCTGCTGTTGACCGTTTAGGAGTTCCCTCGTTGGGTGGCAACCCAGAGTACATCAGCATGTAATGTTGAAACTTGGAAGTTGCTCTCATAATTGAATGCGTACCTACACAAAATTGTGTGTCTGTGCTGTTGACAGTGGAAAAGTATGCTCGTCAGGAGCCGATCTTGGCTGTAAAATCAGGTCATGATCATGCCATTGTCATCGAAACTGTACCCCAAATAAATGATTTTATTAATAATTAAAAATAACTTATCTTTTTTACAAAAAATAAAGGTTGACAACCCTAGCGCTCCAATGGAGAGTAGGTATTTATTTCAACAAATGGGCTTAGTTTCCATACTGCTTTAGCTCACATATCTACTGTGGCACTGCGTTGTAGGGTAACGTCGCGTCGAGTGGAAAATTAAGCATTCTTTCTACTGACTTTATTAACGTGCGTACACCCTAAATAAATAACTAGGAATATACAGTATAGAAGCATTCTCAAAAATCAAAAAAAAGAAACACTACTAGATACGATCTTTGTAATGCTAAATATGATATAAAAAGGTCTCGGACGCGTAATATTTAAAAACTAGTAAAATTCTAATTTACAAAAAAACAAAAACTCCGTTTTAAAATTTAAAAAAATATTAATTTAACCTACTTTTATATGTATCATTAAAAAAAACTAGCCTCCCGAACGGTATGGGTTTGACGCTTCTCTGAATGCCTATATCTCGCTTATTTATTTAACCAAATAAAGATTATTGCAGAATCGGATTTCGGAATCAGCGTGGTAAATATAGTCGGATTACGTTAGAAAAATCAACAATGTAGAACAGGTTCCTATAATGCAGTAATACCAATAACTATTAGTGCTGTCACTTTAGCAAAAAAAGGGGGTAAATCTCGGAATGAGAGATAATAAGCTGGAAACTCGTATACACCTTCATTTCGGCGTTCTATAAGTTGTCTCAAAAGTCTCATAAAATCTTGTGTCTGCGTCGAAAGTTATTCAAGGTCAAAGGTCACCAAATAGGTTTTTCGCTATTATCTAGGTTCCTATACACCCTTGTGCAAATTAATCTGAACACTTCAAAATATTTCATACTGGCAAGTAAAATCTGTTTTTTTGATGTGGCAACACTGTTCTGTACTGTGAAATGTCATTCTAACCTCTAATGTGACCCTAAGAGCTTGTCATATTGTTGTTGTGCGTGGATTTTAGTGTTTTTTCCTCACATTGTGTATGTCGGGGACTTTTTGAAGATTTTTGAAGATATTCGGATGTAATTCATCCCTACGAAGACGATGGATATCTCGTTGGAAATCCGTAGCAAGGTGATTGCTCTAGATGCGCACACATCGCTAAGTCAAAGACGAATATCTGAGGAATGTGGCATATCACTGGGATCAACTAACGCCATCATACGGAATCACAGGGAATCTGGTTCAATTTTGCCACAACGAATCGGAAAATGTGGCCGCAAAAGGAAAACTACAATGAAAGATGACACCATTTTGATTCGCAACAGTAAAATTAACCCACACAAGACTAGTGACGACTTACAAAAGGAGCTTGCAGCTTCTGGGACGATCGTGCACGCATCTACGGTACGTCGAAGACTCTTGGAAAGTGGGCGAAAAGCTAGGAGACCCTTAAAAAAACAGCTTCTTACAAAAACCATGAAGAAAAAAAGGATGACATGGGCACAAAAATATAAGCTCTGGACTTCTGAGGATTGGAAAAACGTTTTATTTTCTGACGAGAGTCACTTTTTTGTCCAGGGTATGCGTTACCAATTCGTTCGCAGGGCAGACGGAGAACCACTTTCTCCAGCCCATATCCAACAATCGGTGAAACATCCCGTTAAGAAAATGTTTTGGGGTTGCTTTTCATTCTATGGCACTGGTGCATTAGTTCCGGTAACAGGAATGATGAATAGTGCAAAATACATAGAAGTTTTGACGGACAGAATGATACATGAGCTAAAAAAAATTCCAACAGAGACTAAAATATTTCAACAAGACTTGGCTCCTTGCCATGCTTCCAAGTTGGTAAAGAAATTCTTTACCGATAACAGCATTATGTGTTTGGATTGGCCTGGAAACTCTCCAGATTTAAACCCAATCGAAAACTTGTGGTCAATCTGTAAAGCACGGCTAAGAAAAATGGACTGCACTACAAAAGAAAAGCTCGTAAATGCTGTAATTGAGGTGTGGTACAGAGATCCGAAAATTCGTGAAAACTGTAAAAACTTGGTGGAATCAATGCCGAAGCGTATACAGTTGCTACTTAAAGCTAAAGGAGGCCACATAAAATACTAATTTATAAGCTAAGTTAAAGTTTTGTATGATTTTCATGAATAAAACCATTATTTGACTAAAATTGCCAGTGTTCAGATTAATTTGCACAAGGGTGTAGCTCCAATGCTGTTAACATCTATGATAAAAAATGTAGAGCATACGATTTGCGACACATTTTGTATCAAACGTTTTTTCATGCGCTCAACCGTTTTTGAGATAAGAGGGCGTAGGTCGGAGAGGGCGGAGAGCGCGCAGCGCTGAGCCATACATACTGATGCAAGGTCAACTGTAAATCTCGGTGAATAATACTGTGTATAAAGTTATTAAATCATTTAAATATCATTAGCAATGAATAATTTGTATTATTTATTACCTAAAACATTGTATTTAAGAACTTTTTACATATATGTAATATATTATTTAATAGTACTTACTTACCTACTTTGTGTTATTAAAAACTCATTAAAATAAAATACTTATTATGTATCTTAATATTATATAATTATATATTTAAAATAGATTTTAAGTAGAAAGTTTCAAGTATTTTGACATTTAAATGTGTAAACCCTTAAATACTTATTTTTCTATTAGGTTTATAACTGGGCCTATAATACGACCTTTTTCTATGAAATTCCCAGGTGAAACCCTAATTTGACTGGACTATATGGCTGATTGGCTGTAAGTAAACAGTATGAAAATGTAAAAACTGCACTTACCGATTCAAGTCGTTTGCAAGTCGACTTATTGATTCGTATCGACGCAAATCGGCGCGTCCGACGCCGAGGTCTAGGACGTCGTCTGTCAGCTGTCATCGTTATTCTATTGTGGTGTGAAATTTCAAAATGGTGTTTTTTCCTTTTCTCGACTGTTTGCTGATAAATGGAAGTGAATGGAATGGCGGTGGGGGGCGGGCGATACGGGTTTTCGCTTTCTTTCGTCGATCGATAGCAGTGCGTGGCAGTTTTGTTGCAGATTTCATAGCGATCGTTCGCGAGTGACGATGAGTGGTTTACGAGAGCTTAGAGATACGCTCGCCGGCTACGGCCAGGCTCATGTGGTACGGTTCTATGAAGAATTAACGGATACCGAGAAGAAACAGCTTAAAAGCGACGTGTCTAGTTTGAATTTGGAGCAAGTTAACGAATACTTCGCTAGAGCCACGGAATCTTTGAATAACACAGGATTGAAGCTGGATGAGTTGATCAAGCCGATACCGCGAGAGAATTACCAGTCCGTGAACGATTTGAGTGACGACAATCGCGGGAAATACGAGGATTTAGGGTTTGAAGCGATTGCTCGTGGATCCGTCGGCGTTCTCCTGTTAGCTGGCGGCCAGGGAACGCGTCTAGGCTCGACACAGCCGAAAGGAATGTTCAACATCGGACTGCCATCCGAGAAATCGCTCTTCCAAATCCAGGCGGAGCGCATTCTCCGTCTGGAGCGATTAGCCGCGGAAAAGTCTGGAGAAAAACGCGCGATTAAATGGTACATTATGACATCGGAACACACCATGCAGCCCACGCTCGATTTCCTTAAAAGTCACAACTATTTCGGCTTGAACAGCGATCATATTCGGTTGTTCGAGCAGGGCAGCTTACCGTGCTATGACTTTGAAGGGAGAGTCATTCTTGATCAGAAACATCATATAGCTACGGCACCGGATGGTAAGTTCGCATTTACGATTTCTCCAAGGCTGGTGGCAGCTAGTTTGAAATCCTTGCTGTATAGCCAAACCAACTGACTCCTGCACTCTTTTTAGATCCACATATTTATTTATTTAATTAAAGCTCTACAAACTTTATATCTAGTTAATAATCTAGTTTGTGAAAAAGCTGATTAGTTAAAAATCCCTTACCTTGACTCTCTTCAGGTTCAATAGTAGATTGTATCACAAGGGAGCAAAATAATATTTTTACGGCGACGGCGCTTTTTTGAATCTGCGAGGGATTCTTTAGTAGAATCCTGAACGTAGCGAGGGATTCAAAAAAGCGCCCAAGCCAAAAATATTTTGCACCCGAGTGATACACTCTACTTTTCCTCAAAAGTGAAATGTGACTGTGCACAATGCCTAACAGTCGGGGGAGTCTGGAAACAGTACTGTTTCCTATAAAGCGGGGGTGGTTGCGGATCTTACGGCGACTGCTCCTGAAACGACCATCGGCCATCCGATCCTGGGTGAACAGCCGGCCAAAGGACGCTGTGGTCCGCGATAGATTCGGTATACACCGTTTCACCACTTCGTAAGGGAGAGGACCGCGTAAGCGACCTCGAACTCGGAACCAATCGGGAGACCGGAGGAATCTGGTCACAATTGGAAGTAAGGGCGCGAGTGTCGGCCCGCCAGGTAACATTCCTGGCTATCTCGCGGTTAAGGCGTTGGCCTCTTACGGGCTTGTGACGTAGCTAGATGGTGGACTGTTTTGTCCCAAGTCTTCTACGTTCACTCCAGGGAGATGGAACGACTAATCGTTAAAACTTCCTGAGGTGACGGGCTCGCCCGTTGTAGTCGACAACCCAAGTTGTCCACATTACCAAAAACCCTATGTAGGCGATAAGTACTGTTCCAGCTGTCAAGAAACTTGTTAGTAAGTTCAGGAAAATTCAGGCAGGTGTCCACGGAAAACAGCAAAGGGTCAATGAGTCAAGAAAGTTTGGGTACCTCTGAACTAAATAAATATTGCAAGTGCCATTACCTGGAACGCTTTCACTGTTCACCTTCACGCGGTGGAAGTTGGTGCTCATGGCTTGTCAGCCAAATATCTGTTTCACCTCTTTAAAAATTTTGGGTTAACGCCGATGGTATTTTAGACGTAAGACTTTTGACAGTGCCGACAGGAACTCCAGTTATTTCGTCTTGCATCAGATCTGAATTTCAGTGATTTAGAAAACATTGAAGATTGTCTCCTTTGTTGGTAGTCTCACCTCTGTATGGACTGCATTCAATTTAGGATAATTAATTATTTTCTCAGGAAACGGCGGACTTTACAAGGCCCTTAAGAAGAATGGGATTCTGGAGCACATGAGAGCGCATGACGTCGAACACCTCCACGCTCACACAGTTGATAATATTCTCATGAAAGTTGCCGATCCTGTGTTTATCGGATACTGCATAGCGAAAAATTCAGACTGCGCTGCGAAAGTCGTTGAAAAATCATCTCCTGATGAAGCTGTCGGGGTGGTATGCCTTGTTGAAGACACTTACCAGGTTAGTGTTCATTTTATTATATATTTTACTAACACTAGCAGCGTAAAGCCTCTTGTCTATACATGTCTTTTCGCCTCGAAAACCTACGGTTAATTCGCCATGTGTAGGCTCGGTCATCAGTGTTGTGTGGATCACTTTGGAGTTAATGGGCCCTTGCTGAGTTGGCTACGAAGACCCATTCTGTTCAGGGTTGGTCACACTCACGGGTCAACACCTATCCGACAGCCTCCACGCATGAAGTGCGAGCCTGGGTAGGACTCTGGCCTTATGGTTAGTTTCCTCTGGGAATCAACCTTCTGGCGCTCCTGGACGATCTGCGCACCGCGCGGCATAATCCAATCGATTGCGCACTCTGACTGTCGGGGGAGTCTGGAAGCAGTACTGTTTCCTATAGAGCGGGGGTGGTTGCGGACCTTACGGCGACTGCGCTTGAAACGACCATCGGCTACCCGATCCTGTGTGAACAGCCGGGCAAAGGATACCGTGGTCCGCGATAGATTCGATATACACCATTTCACCGCTTCGTAAGGGAGAGGACCGCGCAAGCGACCTCGAGCTCGTAACCAATCGAGACACTGGAGTAATCTGATCGCAATTGGAAGTAAGGGTGTGAGTGTAAGCCCGCTGGGTAACACTCCTGGCTATCTCGCGGTTAAGGCGTTGTTCTCTTACGGGTTTGTGGCAGAGCTAGACGGTGGACTGTTTTGTCCAAGTCTTCTGCGCTCACTCCAGGGAGATATAACAACTAATCGTTAAAACATCCTGAGGTGACGGGCTCGCCCGCTGTAGTTGACAACCCTAGTTGTATGGATCACTATGAAAGGCGCCGCCTCACCTTCTTTACCATCATTTAAGACTCACCTCAAAGATTACCGCAAAGAAGAACCTTTCTAAGAAGTAACCAGTTCTTCCCTTTCTCTCCTCTTCCTCACCCAAATTTCTCTCCTCGGGCATTCTTAGTTTTAAATACTTATACTGGTCTGTATTTTATGCAGACGAACTTAATAATCTTTTTTTCCACAATGCGTACATGTACCAGTGTCATTAGGTTAGTTGTAAGAAATTGCCATGTAGCAATAAGCTCGCCTATTTGTATAATAATTCATTGCAAATAAAGAGTATATTATTAATATTATTATAGTTTTTGGCACTGATCACTTCACTAGGGTGAGCATTCCATTCGTTTACAACTCTTCCGCTGAGGAAATATTTCTTAGGATTTGAATGGAATGATTTACACTGAAGTTTCAGATGATGCCCATGCAGATTTGTGTAAGTGTTCATAAAGTAGACTATAGATAGTCTGCAACCCAGGAACGACATACGATGCAGTTCCACTGGCATTTTGGTCACCCTTCGTTGCACCTTTTCCAGGATATCTATATCTTTGCATAAGTATGGGTTCTAGAGCTGATAGCCATACTCAAGAATGGGTCTCACATAGGTCTGCCTTGTAGGTCTAATAGAATAAACACATCTGTTGATAAATGTAGGAAAGCTGGAAGGATAAGAAAGAAATAATACTCTTTGTAGATATTCAAAGAGATGGACTATAGTGTACTTTATCCGACTCTCGTCTTGTCTTGAACACCTTTGAACGGTTATTACAATGTATCGTTTTTCTCTGCCAGGTCGTCGAATACTCGGAGATTACGAAAGAGACATCGGAACTGCGTAACGAAGACGGAAGGCTGACGTTCAGCGCCGGAAACATTTGCAACCATTATTTTTCACTGGACTTCCTGGAGAAGGTCTGCGGCCCGCTCGAATCGAAGCTGAAGCTACACGTTGCCAAGAAGAAAATACCGTTCGTCGACGAGAGCGGCGTCCGACACGTACCCGACAAGCCAAACGGCATCAAAATCGAAAAGTTCATCTTTGACGTTTTTCAATTCGCCCAAAACTTCGTCACGCTGGAAGTGCGGTAAGTTATACCATTGCTCAGCGGCGCTTATTGACTTTTTGGTATTTGATATGCGCAATTTCAAGAAAGTAATGCATTAAATTTCCTTTCCAGGAAATAGTGCTATTTCCTTTATAGAGAAAGGAAGTAGCACTAATAATGCCTTTGCATTCCTCCTCACTGGACGCCAGAGATGCTGAAATTTTATTTAAATGCCTTTCAGCATACACTTCCAGGCCCCAGTAACCCCACTCGTTGGAGCGATTCCGAGGATAGTTCATGTCCCCCTTGGACAGGTGACATATTCTAGCTGGCTGCAAGGCGGCCTTAGATCAAGGACGATACACTTACCGCCTCGACAAAGTCTCTCAGTGGCTCGTGCCAACAAGGGTTTGACAGTATCCTCCAAACCCCCAATACAGTTTGTGCGGGATGGCTCTAAAGGCAAAACACATTTCACTACAAAACCTTTCTCAATAATCGAGAAAGCTTCAGATTGGATTCTGGAGGTTGATTCGGTCTCTAAGCAGTATAAATTCCCTGAAAGTCTCGGATGCACAGCCCTCCGTCCTGATATAATAACTCTTATCTCGGAAGATGACCCTTATTGTAGAATTAACCGTTTAATGGGAATCAAATATCCCAAAAGACCACGAGTACAAATTAAATAAATGCAGTAAATTAGTGTTAATTAATAATGCGGTGAAGTAAATAAACTCTCATCCACGCGGTGGAAGTTGGCGTTCGTGGCCGGCCAGCTAAATCTCTATTTCACCTCTTTAAAGATTTTGGTCTTTCCAGTAAAATAATCAACTCTTTCCTAGAAAAATTATCTAAAACCGCAATTTGCACATCTCAAATTCTATGGCTTCGAAGGGGGAGTGAATGGGTGGTAAGGTGAATGCTCACATGTGGCAAGAGAGCTGTCCTAAACCTACCACAGCCGTTAGTGCGGAATCCACTGCTCACCCCCAGAAGTGTAAAAAATAGTATTGTGATGGGCCCGACTCCGGTCGGCGAATTCCATGGCAGCTCCGTTTGTATTTTATTATATTTTTTTATTTATCCATCAGCTGCTTCATTTATTACTTTTATTTTTAATTCGCAGGCGAGAGGAGGAATTCAGCGCGTTAAAGAACTCAAACTCAGCCGGGAAGGACTGCCCTTTGACGGCGAAACAGGACCTATTCAAACTGCACAGGGCCTACATCCGCCGGGCCGGAGGGACCATTGACGAGTCGGTGGACTGCGAGATCAGTCCTCTGCTTTCGTACTGCGGAGAGGGTCTCACCGACCTGGTGAGGAGCAGAAAATTCTCCGAAAAGACCTCGCAACTCCTATCGAACGAGGAAATTAAGAAGCACTCAAACGGAAAGCAATAGCTGGAGTCTGACCGAAAACACTAGTATTTTTAGAGGAAAGAAAATAACGATACTCGGCATTTTATGCATTTTCGGCCAAAACTTATACAGGTTGAGTTTTTAATTAATGACGTTCTAAAAGTGGGCGAATTAGTACGAGCTAATTTTTGATACAAATTGTTGGAAAACAACAGAAAAACATTTTTAATTACACATTTGAAAAATTCTACGTTTGAAAATACACCATCTAGCTGTAAGTGAAATATTGCAAAAATTGTCTATTTGCGATATTTTACGTATTGCCAGGTGGCGCAGCGCGCTCCGCGCTTGTCAAACTTTTATTTATCAGTCAAACTATCCAAATTTTCCAAGGGAAAAAAAACGAAGATATTTTTTTTTTGTTTTTGGCAAAAATTGACATCAAAAGTTACTTTTTAACACGCTTTTATTAGGTCGACCTGTATGTAACTAACTATGTAATGGAATCTAAGGTAACTTATTTAACCATCTTCCAAGGATCGTAGCGTCATGAAAATTGGCAGCTGTATGTAGTTCTGATGACAATACAATAATATGGTACTGTCGAACTGATCTGATGATGGAGTCGAAAGATATGAACTGGATATTCATGATGGAACATCGTATCATAGCTGTGGTTGGACTTGTTTGAAAAGTCTCGGAATGAACTTTGACCACGATTAGGTTTCAAGGTCTGATGATGTGGTTTTTACGTGCATTTAAAGCGTTTTTAGTTTTTTTTTTAAACTATTAATTTATTTACTGATTGACACACTTCAAGGATGTCACTATTTAAAAACTCACTCCGTATTTATGATCGAAAAATTATATTTTATATCTTAAAGTACAGAAAATAGCATTTTTACATAAAAATAAATATTTATTATTATTAAGTTGCAAAACTTTTATCAATAGTAATTATAGCAAGCAATGTATTAATTAATGGTAATATAAAATGGAGATTAATAATATCCTGTCGTGAGCTCCCGTCTGATAAATGGTCAGACTCCAGACTTAACATTAAAAAGGACATAATATATTAATGTTAATATCCGGTACTAATATCGTAGTACTAATGTGAATCAAATATAAAATTGGGGTCTTGATTCAGTGCAAAAAGATGCTGACTGTTAGACAAGTATAATATGTTCATACTGAAAATTTCTACAAAAAAAAAAATCTTGTGTCACCCCAAGACTTCCCGGTAAGCAGACAACTCCCCACCCGCACACCAAACCTTTAATCCTCCCCCCACGTCGCCTCTATAACCCTCCCCTCTTCCCAACCCCGCTCCCAAAACTCCCCAACGCTACCCCTAGCAACCACCCTAAAGCTCCCCCCCCAAACGAACCCCCCGTCTCCCAACTCTCCCCCTAAACACTACCCCTGCCAAAACTGCTTCTGCATACTAAGCACTTAGGTGTATCTAATAACCCCTTGAGCGGCAAACGGGACAATTGTCCCACAATTGAAATTACCGTAGAGCGGCAAAGGGGACATCTGTCCCAGTCGAGATTGGCGCCGATGTTTTCCAATTATTTACCCTTGATACCTCACATAAATCATACGGCCTATGGTATGTGCGAAAAGAGGAGAAGATTCTCTGTCGTTAAGTCGTTGGTTCATTATTTTTCATACAGTCGCAATTTTTTAGTCTATGATTGAACCAAACCAAACCAAAAACTTCAATATTCATGTTGATTTTCAACACCGAATATATTTTCATTTTTGTATGGGTATAAGTAAAACGAAGTCATAGGTTGAATGAAGCATATTATAATTATTATAAAAGTATTGACAATTTCTTGTATAGGGTGATTTATTTCCAGAAAAAACATAGAAATGTTGGACAAGGCAGTTTTTTTCTGTACCACAACTTTGACAGATAATTCTGAATAATGCTTATTGCTTTACAAAACGATGTTACACGGAAATAGCAAATTTCAACAGTAACATAAAACTTCTTCTTTATACGATCCGTATAGTAGTTTCGGAGTAATTGTCGTTTTCCTGAAACGCTATATTTTTGTTGTGATGTAATCTTCTTCTTCGCGTTCTCTAAGAGAAACTACAATTCAAACGTCAGCGCTCGAGGGGTTAAAGACTTACTCACTTTAGAATAGGCTGGATAGGAACTCAATGAAGAAGAAGAATATTTTTGTCTGGATTTTTATACATCTTGAGTACTTGATCTATTTTCTTCGAAGTTAAAGCAGTCTTAGATAAGGCGGGCTAGGAACTTACGGAAGAAGAAGAATATCAGAAGGACGTTATTTTTAATATATATGAGAGCCAAAGTTTCAAATGCTTCAATTTCAATTTCATGCGGTTTAGGCACAATGACGCATCTGTATACCGAATTTCAAGTCTTCTAGTCCAATATTTTGAGATTGAAGTATGACTAGCTTTGCTATGACTATGGTGGAGCGATTTCAACCACAATCTTTTCAATTCTTGCCATGGTCAAATGATGCCTGCATGCCAAATTTCAGCTCAATCGGATGAAGCGTTTAGGCGTTGTCGTGGAGGAATACACACAATACATACACACAGACAGGGGATCAAAGGAAATAGTATATGGACCGGAACCCTCGATGCCCATTCCCCAGGCCCAAATAAAAACATGGCTACGCAGGAACACCGAAGAAACCCACCTCACAGAATGGAAAAAGAACGCAGGATGCAGGCAAACAAAGAACGCGGTTCCGGAAGCATCCAAAAAACTTGCCCGCAACCTCACCAGACTAAAAAGGGACAAAATCCGTAAAGTCATAGGTACTGACTAACAGTCGGGGGAGTCTGGAAGCAGTACTGTTTCCTATAGAGCAGAGGTGGTTGCGGATCTTACGGCGACTGCTCTTGAAACGACCATCGGCTACCTGATCCTGGGTGAACAGCCGGGCAAAGGATGCCGTGGTCTGCGATAGATTCGGTGTACACCGTTTCACCGCTTCGTAAGGGAGAGGACCGCGCAAGCGACCTCGAACTCGTAACCAATCAAGAGACTGGAGTAATCTGGTCGCAATTGGAAGTAAGGGCGTGAGTGTAGGCCCGCAGGGTAGCATTCCTGGCTATCTCGCGGTTAAGGCGTTGGCCTCTTACGGGCTTGTGGCGTAGCTAGACGGTGGACTGTTTTGTCCTCAAGTCTTCTGCGCTCACTCCAGGGAGATAGAACGACTAATCGTTAAAACTTCTTGAGTTGTTATGTCTGAATATAAAAGCGCGTAATTATTAGGGGCCATCCACATATTACGTAATCACCGAGGGGGAGGGGGGTTGGAGCTGAGGTTCACGCTTGATTACGTGGGGGGAGGGGGGTGCCCATACTGATTACATTATCAACTTTGGTCACCGCATCGCAATTTTTTGGTCTAAACCTGCACATTAAATGTGCATTTTTAAATATTTTTTTTCTTTTTAATACCGTCTTTACAGCCACTGCGGTCTGAAGATTGAAATATGTAAAATAAACCAAAGAGTTAGAAATTGTGTAATTACTTTGAATTAATAAAGTACATTTTAGAGCAAACGATTAAAAAGGGACAAAATCCGTAAAGTCATAGGTACTATGACAGGCCACTGTCCCCTAAACAAACACCTGTTTACCATAAGTGTGACAGACAGCCCTCTATGCAGAGGATGCATGGAGGAAGAAGAAACGCCACAGCATCTGCTCGTGGAATGCAGGAGCGTGGCAGAGCAACGGGCAAGAATACTACAATCTCCAGCATCTGTCCCGGAGGCCTGTAGCAACCCAAACAGGCTGCTAACCTTCTGGGACAGCCTGGGTTGGCTGGAGTAACATAAATAGAAACATGAGCAACGCACAACGGCCCAATCAAGAGGCCAGGTGCGGGAAAAAGCCCAGACTAACTGCTAACGCTCGTGGCCTGCCAGCTAAATCTCTATTTCACCTCTTTAAAGATCTTGGCCTTTCCAGAAAAATAATCAACTCTTTCTTAGAAAAATTATCTAAAACTGCGATTTGCGCATCTCAAATTCTATGGCTTCGAAGGGGGAGTGAATGGGTGGCAAGGTGAACGCTCACATGTGGCAAGACAGCTGTCCTAAACCTACCACAGCCGGTTCGTAAGTCCGGAATCCACTGCTCACCCCCCAGAAGTGTAAAAAAAATAGTATTATGATGGGCCCGACTCCGGTCGGTGAATTCCATGGCAGCTCCGTTTGTATTTATATTTATATATACTAACTAACTACACACAGACAGATTTCAATCTAAGGAAATAGTCTATCGTCTCAGGATGGCTCAACATTTATATTTCCGTCTTTATCTCGAAAAAAATAGCACGTAGAGAGTTATGCTTCACAATTACTATCTAGGCAGGTAATATAAAGGGTAAAAGAAAGGTAGTATTCAAGGTTTTCAGCAACAGCACTGCTGGCCATCAGTGAATTCGATTGCGTTTCTTTGTAAACTAAAACTGAAATTAGTTCAAGCCAACGAGATAGAGCAATACGTTAGAGCGGAATAAAAACTACCCGTCGAACTTATACTCGTTCGAATAAATTTGAACACATTTCGTGCGGTGTTAGATTTAGATATTTTATCTTTGGTGGGTAGTTTTAATGCGATAAATTGACAACCGTTCATTTCACATTCCGCTCTAGCGTATTACCCTGTCTCGTTCACACGAACTAATCTACGATTTTAGTTCACGAAGAAACGCAATCGAACCCAGTGTAATATCACCAACGTATTTTAAATTGTTGACATTGACTCATAAACAAAATCACAGTTTATATTTGATTCATCTAATTTATGAGACATTCCATACTTATACGAATAATATATTAATTTTATTACTGTTTTGTAAAATAATTATATGAAAATGAATTTATTTTCAATGAAAAAAAATTTTATAAAAGACAATTTTTTAAAAAAACACTTGTTTTTTTTCTTATATCAGTGCAAAATAGAGAATGCAACAAGGATGTATATTATCACCACAGTATACCCCAGACAGTAGCTTCTCTAAGAACAACATTGAAATTAATGCGAATACGTTAGAGTCGTAAGGGCTCGGATATGGTTGTCAGTCGGTACACTACTCGGCCTATATAGATATCCGTACGCTCGAAAACGTCGCCAGCCTTTACCTGCTCGTAATGTTAACCGTTCGCATTCGTCGGGACATACCCCTCTGCCCACATTCATCGCACCCTTTTCCCGCATTGCCCTGTAGCTCGAGAGTAAAGATACTGGTTGGTATACTGTGCTATCGCCATCGATTAAATAGGGCATTAGAATGCTTTATGCCATACTTGGAGGTATCAACTACAACGGGCGAACCCGTCACCTCAGGAAGTTTTAATGATATTTGATCATTTTGTGTCCCGTGAGGTGAGCGTAGAAGACTTAGGACCAAACAGTGCACTGTCTAGTTACGCCACTCGCCCGTAAGAAGCCAACGCCTTACCACGACAAGCCAGGTGTGCACCCAGCGAGCCCACACTTGCGCCTTTACTTCTAGTTGCAACCGGTTTACTCCGGTCTCCCGACTGGTTACAGGTTTGAGGTCGCTTGTGCGGTCCTCTCCATAAGGTTAACAACCACCCCCGCTCTAGAAAACAAGGCCGTTTCCAGACTCCCCCGGCTATCAGTCGGAATGCAAAGTTGATTGGCTTACTCCGCACGGTGTGCAAACCGTCCAGGAGTGCCCGAAGAACGATTCCTTGTGAAACTGGCCCTCAATCCAGGGTCCTACACGGGCCCACACTTCTGGTGGAGGCTACCGGATGGGTGTTGACCCCATTAGCTCCCACCCGCTGAATGACAGCGGACTATAACTGACAGCACTTCAGTCTGCCTTGAACAGCGGCAGTTGCAACATTACCGAACGTAGTGTGCTACAAAATTCACACGGTAAAATCTTGTCTCATCTTTGTCTCATTATAATGTCAACAAGAAGTAGAGAAAGACTAGGCTTGGCAGATTATCATTCAAATAATAAAGATTACGCTTGTTCATAAATAAAATAACAAAGAATTAAAAAGCTTAACTTATCTTAAGATAGAGCATATCAGAAAATAATATTATTTGCTCAGGCATATCTTGTCTTGTTATTGCGAAAGATAAAAATTTAATTGTTCGGCAAATATTTTATCACATCCATTAGACACGATTAAAAACACATTAAACAAACCTGTCCCCATTGATTTGACCCCATTTCATGCGAGAACGTAATTATGACCATTAATCACCATTTAATTGCCACTTTTACGATTACAAAACTGCATTTTGAAAAACGAGGCATTTCGAAACGACCGCCATTTTTTAAATTTCTCATTTTGACAGTTCGTGTTCGAAATTGGAATATTTTAAAGGGTTAGCAACACTGGTTGCGAATTTCTACCCTCCATTTCTTTCTAACGTATGGAAACGTTTTAATGGCCATCTCTCTCTCACTATGGATCCGAAGTCGTTTGACGTTTGGCGGCCGATGCGATAGAGATGGACGTTTCGGATACTCGCAGTACTTATCTTCTTCTTGGAGTGCTTTCCATATATTTCGATTTTTATTTATTTGACCATCGTGAAAACATCGAGTATGATCTATCCTATTGTGTTTACAATTTAATGTATATCTTCAGATTTAGCTGTAAGGTAAACTAACACAATTTATTTACAATTTACAATTACTATTCAATATGTAGTTACCTATGTCTAATTCGGATAGCATATCCTGGTTCGGTTCAAGCTACGTCATGACACATATCGCGGGTACCTATTACCATATGCTTTGAAAAATTTAACAAATTTCAACAATAAAATGTTAACTATTATTTAACTGTTAAATATTATTGTTCACTGTTATTACTAACTAACTATTATTGTTAACTAGTATTGTTAACTGTTAACTATTATTGTTCATCTCTCTATATACAAATTGTTGTAGTTAATTTTCTGCATCGTGAGAGTGTTTTTCGTGATTATCATTTGTCTTGTAGCATGTGAATGACTGACATTCGCATTCATGATTTTTTTTTATTTTTTTTTTTATTAAATTTATTCAAAGAAAAAGATATATTTTTTAAAATATTACAATCTCGCCAAACTGGTATACAGTTTGTTGGCGATCCCCTTTCAAGGACTGAGACGTCTACCACTGAGCAATTGCTATTTAGCGGGGATCCTCGTCAGCCGGTCCCATTGATCCGGCTTTATGGGTGTGGCATCGCAGGGCTAAGCGCCCTGCGAAAGCTTTCTCACGAGGCGCCTGATGGTTCAGGAGCCTTATTATGATGAAAGTATGGCATTTGGGACGGAAGTATGGCATCTTCTGCGGTGAAAGACTGCTGTACTGCTATACGCGCTGGCGGTCCGCTAATCGAGCAGACTGCACGGGTACGGCTTCCGCACTTCTGGTGACCTGGCGTGCAGCGGAGCGAGCTGACGGTTGTGCTCGTGTGGCGAGGTGTCGAACCTTCGTTATATGGCGCGCGCAAGGCGTTTCACGTGTTCCCCCACGGAATCTGTTTCGCTAAAGTCGCATTTTAGACGTACTAAGGGGCTTCGGACACTTTACTCAGCGAATGGCCAAAGTACTCCCTGAAGTCATCCCTACATACATACAGGGCGAGTTTTTAATTGGTGACATCCTTGCAATGGGTGCATCAGTACGAGCAAATAAGCGATATTTGATAACATTTTCTGGAAAAAACAAATAAAACTATTTTTCTTAATTGTAAATTTGAGAAACTTGCCTGATAAATAAAAGTTTGATAAGCGTTGAGCGCTCTGCGCCATCTATCAATTGGTAAACTACCGCGAATAAACAATATTCGCGATATTTTATCAACCGATATTTTATAAACCTACCTATAAAATATGTATTTTTTGAATTATTTTTTTTTTAAAATCAAAAGTTGGTTGTTTGCTTGTACCTATTCGTCGTGTACCTTACTTCAAGGATGCCACTTATTAAAAACTCACCTGTATATACTTTTGTATTGTTATATATCCAAGCATTTGAAAGAATGTAAATTCATTGAGGTTCCTGTTTGAAAACGCCTGTGAGATTATGCTTATACTGTCTATCGACGATATCCGAGACACTCACTTACTTGAAAACTGAAATTCAACATTTTGTAACGCGATTGACTGTATGTGACAAGAATACTTAATACTTTTTGAGTACATATTCTGAGTATTTATTATGAGTATTCACTGTGTTTATCAGCTCTACTTGATATTATCCCGAGGGCGCTGGGCGCCTACGGGCTGTCATCTTGATTTTTTTGCGTGAAGAGCGTTTTTTAAATAAAAAAACAGTAAGTATTCCTATTATTTCACATCTGTTTCGCACGATTTATGATGGAATAGGGACCGTGGCTTGTGTTAATAACGTCTGTGGCGTGGTTTCTCGATTGGTTGAATATTTATGTCGTGTTTTCTAAAGTGCGCTCAACTGTGTAATTTCATGTTATATACTAAACAAGCCTTGTGGTCCCCTTTATAACTGATTGATTATGCGCTTCAGAGGTGAGATATTAATATACGCATAGGGTTGATCAAAAGTACCGATACTGGAAAGAAACCCGCATTTTTCAGAGTGTTTGTGTTGTTTTATTCATATTTGTAGTGTCTTTTTTTAGTGAATTCTATATCCTTTTTGAAAGGATTTACAGAATATAACGGAAAATGCGGGAAAAGGTGGGATCTTGTAAAGAAAACAGTAAACCTAGTACCTAAGTGTTTGATGTTTGCCTTTTAATAACTGATACATGTAATGGTATGTAACATAAAATTTGAGGAAATATCGGCTTGGCCATAGAATTTCACAGCATCAATTATTAAGATTTTTGCTAATAATGTGCGAGGGTCATCCAGAAAGTACGGTTACAAGGGCTCCTGAGGCCGATGGTTTTTTTTAAATTCAAAGTTGGTGCACCTGGCGTATAGTGGGGGTCATAACGGTCAGGGTGTCCCGCATATTTGTCGACTATTTCGTTCAATCACAGTAAATTATTTTGATGGAATACCATATAGGCATGTTTAGAAAGCTAAATAGTTAGTTAGTTTATTTGGGCTTTTTCCCGCACTTGGCCTCTTGATTGGGCCGTTGTGCGTAGCTCATGTTTTTATTTATGTTACTCCAGCCAACCCAGGCTGTCCCAGAAGGTTAGCAGCCGGGTTGGCTGGAGTCCCGTTGCTCTGCCACGCTCCTGCATTCCATGAGCACATGCTGTGGCGTTTCTTCTTCCTCCATGCATCCTCTGCATAGAGGGCTGTCAGTCACACCTATGGTAAACAGGTGTTTGTTTAGGGGACAGTGGCCTGTCATAGTACCTATGACTTTACGGATTTTGTCCCTTTTTAATCTGGTGAGGTTGCGGGCAAGTTTTTTAGACGCTTCCGGAACCGCATTCTTTGTTTGCCTGCATCCTGCGTTTTTTTTCCATTCTGTAAGGTGTGTTTCGTCAGTGTTACTGCGTAGCCATGTTTTTATTTGGGCCTGGGGTATGGGCATCGAGGGTTCCGGTCCATATACTATTTTCTTTGATCCCCTTTTGCCAGTTCGTCCCTGTGCCCTTTAATCCATTGCAGGGTCACTCTATTTGACCTTGCAATGGATTGAAGCGCATTGTGGCATAGAATGCTATCTATTGGGCTACTCAACATAAGAGAAGATTAATCAATGTTTGGAAGTATGAGTGTCATCTATACAAAGCGATTTGTAGTAAAATCCTATTTGCCAAATAAACTATGGCATTGAACAATCTAATCTATACCACCTGGATCAAAAAGTATCAGGAATTTATTTAGGAAATCTAAAATACAACTTTAGTCATCAAAGTTGATACTGTCCCCTTCAGAGTATTCCCCATCGACTGCAACGCACTTATTACAGCGCTTGATCCAATCTTCAAAACATGTCTGTTACTCAATTTTCGGCATGGCCATCAGAGCGGTCAGCGATTTTTCAATGACCTCATCTCGGATGCTGTAATGCGTTCCAAGGAGTGGTTTCTTGAGTCAACAAAATAGGAAAAAGTCACAGAGAGCCAAATCAGGCGAATTTGGTGGCTGTTGGATGGCATTTGTTTTGTTGTTGGCCAAAAAGTCACGGAAAATAATCGCATTGTGCAACGGTGCGTTATCGTGTTGTTTGCCCACAAATCCGGTCTTTTTTGCGAATCGCTTCACGCAAACGTCTCATAACGCCCAAATAATACTCATTGTTGACTGTCTGGCTATCTGGAAGGAATTCATGATACACAACACCCTTGTAATCCATGAAAACTGAGCATCGCCTTCTTTTTCGAATGAAAAGGATGAGTTTTTTTCGGTCGCGGCTCATTCGGTGTACGCCATTCAGTCGCTTGATGTCTGTATTGCGTGTCATTATCGTAAATCCACGTCTCGTCTCCAGTGATGATCCATTTGATGAACGCGGTCCCTTTTTGCATGAACTTCAGGTTTTTCGGCATCAGCTTTGCAGCGACTCGTCTGAGGCCCAAATCATTAACCACAATGTCTTGAGCGGATCCATATGCAATGTTGAACTCCTCTGCCATCTCTCTGTTGGTCAATTTGCGGTATTTGGTCAACATTTCTTTCAATTTTTCGACGTTTTCCTCAGTTTTCAATGTTGACGGCCTGCCACTGCGATCGTCATCTTCAACGGACTCACGACCAGTGTTCTGAAGCGTTCGTGCCCCACATAAACGTTTGTTTACAATAGAGTATTGCTGCCGAAATACTTTTTCAACATTTCCACGGTCTTCGCTCCGTTGAATCCGTTTTTCACACAAAATTTAATGCAAACTCGTTGCTGCAAAGATAATTCTATTTTTAAAACCGTAAAAATCGCCGACACTAAAAGGCAGATGCACTATAGACGCAGTGACTTTTACAAGTGTCAAGCTATCGAGCTGAAAATGTTACCAGATGTCACGGACAGACGTGCCAACTTAACAAAAAAAGATAATTGAAATCGGGAGACTGGGAGCGCCACACGGTGGTGATTCCTGATACTTTTTGATCAAGGTGGTATATAAAAATGGATGTTGGTATATCTGTCTGTCTGTCCGAGCTTAATAGACTCCGAAACCGTTTGACTGATTACCATGAAAGTTGGCACATATATGAATTTTTTCATGGAGGTTTTTATAATATTCGCTATGTTATAACTTACCACTAGATGGCGCTGCAGCACATCAACTTCTATGTTGCTCAACCAATCGCCATGAAAATTGGTATAAGAGGTCTGTTCAAGAAGTATCGTGAATTTTGAGTTTCCGCGGATTACGTATATTCGATTTTTCGTTACGTTTCCGCAGCCGAAATTTCATTCTACAAAAAAAAAAATAATGGCACTTTGCTCAACAAATTCAGACATTGTAAAAATCGCCAAAATCACTTTGTCGTTTAGAAAACACAAGCGTAACTATCTAACAAATGATGACATTGATGTGAAATTTGGCACAGATGTCAGTAACAGTAGTACCAACATAAAAATAAAAGAGTTCGCCTGAATCGGTTAGCCTGCAAAGTTTAAATTAAAAAATCACCTTAGTTTTTGCCCACAATAGTATATTTAATTTACTATTATTTTATACTTGCAGATTAATAATTGGGTTCAACGAAAGTGAGCCATGGCCGCCGTGGCGTACGGTGAGTAGCTACAACTGTCCGGGTGGGTCAGCCTCCTTTCGAAGAGGCTAATACAACAATGGTTACCATGAATTCCACCGACAAAACCGGACAGAAGTCATGCCAGACGGCAGCTACTAATTCCAGGTCAGTTACTAGGAGCATTGAAAAGTTCACTCTGTTACAACGCTATGTTGTCAACTACAACGGGCGAACCTGTTACCTTAGGAAGTTTTAATGATAGTGATGGTTCTATCTCCCGTGAGGTACTGGGCGAGTCATATCGATGCCAAAACAAAGAGGACCTGCCTAACTTTTTGGCAGTGTCGGAGACTAGTGGGGAAAAAATGAGGTCTCAACCCAAAAATCACACTCTGGCTGTACACATCAGTCATCAGGCCCTCTCTGACTTATGGATAGTTGGTCTGACTATATGATCACTGGAACAACACGCTAGGGTTGAATCATTCTAAAGCGCTAATTAAGGCTTACGACCGTAAGACGGCCCGTGAGGCCTTGTCGCTAAATAGGAACAATCTACGCATACTGGTGAGGGCGCTCACAGGGCATTGTGGCCTGAACAAACACATGTTCAACAAGTTCAAGTTCAAGTTCAAGTTCTTTATTGTGGGAATTATTAAATAACATACAATGTTTAATTAACAAACTGCCCAGAGAGCATACAATATTTAGTTTCAGAAGAAACTTCATAAAGAAGAAGCTATATAAGGCGCAATCAGTAAAACTAAAACTATCAACAATTAAAATATTCAATATCAGAAATGATCAAACACAAGCAATAATCATCAATAATCACATAATCAATCAAATTAATTTTTATACTGTTTTGTCTAAGAAGAATCTAAATACATTGTAATTACATTTAAATATAAGATACCATATAACTAAAACAATCAATAAAATTATTAATTCAAGTTTAAACAATCAACAAATGAAATAATCAGTATTTTGTAAAAAAAGTCATTTTGTAAAATTTATAAATTCCTCAATAGAGTAAAACGTATTGGTTGTAAAAAAATCCTTTAAAAGTTTTTGGAACGTTCTGAGATTGCTATTGTCTTTTATGCTAACTGGTAGGCGGTTAAAATAATAAGGCCCTGAGAATTTGGTACTTTGCCTAGCAGCGTTTAAAACCACGCATGGTAGAATGAAATTATTCTTGTTTCTGGTGTTTTTATTATGTGTATCTTTAAATTTTACGTAACTTTCCTTTTCGGTGTAAAAATCTAATAATAGCCTATATAAGTAAAGTGATGTGAGAGTCATGATTTTCAATCTTTTAAAAATAGGTCTACATGTTTCTATATGTTTAGCTCTGTTTCTATATGTTTCCCCAGATCGTAATGGCGTAGCTCAGTATCGATTCAAAGTAGGAAAAATAAATACTCCTCGTTTCTAATTCACTCAGAGTTTTCCTAACTATACGCAATGCATAACAAGCTCTACTTAATTTAATCTCTAGTGCCTCGCAGTGTCTATTCCATTTCAAGTTATCGTCGACGTGTACACCTAGGAATTTGACGCATTTAGTCTGGGGAATGACGTTTTTATTGATGTGCAAGGTTACTTGAGTGCCCGTATTGGAATTTTGTGTGCTTGAAAATACCATAAAGTTACTCTTTGCCTCAAGCTCAGAGACACAAAAATGTGCAGGTTCTGCCAAGGAGCAGAGGAAACTCCCCAGCACCTCATGTGCGAGTGTGGCTCGCTGATGCGTAAAAGATACACCCACTTGGGTGGTCATTACCTCCAACCTGAGGAGGTAAAACAATCTGGCGCCAAAGGCCTGCTGCGGTTCTTAAGAGACACAAGGCTTAGCGCAGAACTATAGTAGGTGACGAACACAATAGATCAGCAATGGTAGCAGTGTTACTAGGCTCATAAAGACCTTAGAAAAACCCCACTCAATAAATAAAGAAAAATAAAAAAATATGGATCAGTTGTATGGTGGCCCAGAACACAACTGACCACAGTGAAAGCGAGACTCCAGAGCCCGCAACGCTTAGCGTGTGTAGCAGCCACTGGATGTATGAGAACCACACCATCGGCCGCACTAGAGTACCTCCTAAACATGAGACCTATGGATCTTGTCATCCAAGAGGAGGCTAAGGCAGCCGCTCTAAGACTAAGAGCAAATGGAATGTGGAAACAAAACGCAGAAACACCACACTCAAAAATTCTGAAACGGGTTCTAGAAGAAATACCTCTTCAGGACGCACCCATGGACAGAATAATATGCCATCATGTCTTTGATCGTAGATACAATATCCAACTCATTGCAGAACCAGCAGATCACTCTGGTACAAATGAAGTAAGGATATACACAGATGGCTCCAAAACCACCCAAGGTACCGGAGCCGGCGTCTTCTCAAATGATCTAAACATCAAAATATCAACTACCGTAGGCAACTTAAATACGATCTTCCAAGCAGAATGCAGGAAGTTGCAGCCAAAGATGTCGGAGACATAAGTTTGAAATTTGTCTCCGACAGTGCCTCCGTGCTACAAGCGCTAGCAAAAAATACTATAACCTCTGTCCTTGTACTGGAATGCCACAATGCGCTTCAATCCATTGCAAGGTCAAATAGAGGGACCCTGCAATGGATTAAAGGGCACAGCGACTCACTGGGCAACGACGCGGAAGACGAACTGGCCAGAAGGGGATCAAAGAAAATAGTATATGGACCGGAGCCCTTGATGCCCATACCCTAGGCCCAAATAAAAACATGGCTACGCAGGAACACCGATGAAACCCACCTTACAGAATGGAAAAAAAACGCAGGATGCAGGCAACAAAGAATGCGGTTCCGGAAGCGTCTAAAAAACTTGCCCGCAAAGGGACAAAATCCGTAGTCATAGGTACTATGACAGGCCACTGTCCCCTAAACAAACACCTGTTTACCATAGGTGTGACAGACAGCCCTTTATGCAGAGGATGCATGGAGGAAGAAGAAACGCCACAGCATGTGCTCATGGAATGCAGGAGCGTGGCAGAGCAACGGGCAAGAATACTACAATCTCCAGCATCTGTCCCGGAGGCCTGTAGCAACCCGAACAGGCTGCTAACCTTCTGGGACAGCCTGGGTTGGCTGGAGTAACATAAACATAAACAGAAACATGAGCCACGCACAACGGCCCAATCAAGAGGCCAAGTCCGGGAAAAAGCCCAGACAAACTAACTAACTATTTCCCGTAAGGTGAGCGAAGATGACTTAGAGACAATACAAATCTACCGTCTAACTAAGCCAACATGCCCGACAGAGGCTAACGCCTTACGGCGATGCCCAGGGGGCAGTCCAGCCCCCTGACTACCAGTTTTGAAAGGATATCTCCGCATGGAATTAACCATCAGGATATCTCCAACCTCCCGACTGGCTACGGGTCTGAAGTTGCTTGCACGATCTCTACCCAGGGTTGGCAAAAACCTGGGTTTTATCAAAAAATATCTGCCCACTGGGTTATTTCGGGGATTTTTGGGCTTTTTTGGGAGATTTCGGGTTTTTCGGAGGTAATGAGAATTTTTAATGAAAATATTTTAATTTTACATTTAATTTTATTTTATTACCATTTTATTGCATTTTTTCTCCCAATCCAAATCTATTTACTACTGAATAAAGTTGTAACACTACCATGAAGGGAATTCCTCCGAAAATCGTTATTGTCAGTTGTCGGGGAGATCCCATTTATTTTCACAACAGGATAAGAGTTAACACTAACGAGCGCTAGTGGCGCTGTTTCTGCGCGAAAGTATTGAGTAGTAGTGCAAACGATTTTAGAACTAAATAGTGTATATTTAAGTGTGTATAAGGGTCTTTGTCGCTTGAAGAGTATTGTAACAGTTTTGTAATAAATCAAGTTGAGTGTTCTACCGTGTTTTTGCATCTGCTGCCTATCCACGTAACAATATTATCCATAAGTTATCTTATAAATCATGCCAAAAGTAGTCGGCATTACACTTGTTCGGCCAGTTCTGCATCAATTGAAAGACTTCTCAACATTTGGAATGGTCTAGAGTAAATTACGGAACAGACTGGGCGTGTCACAAATACATCCTTTTTTTTCTTTTTGATAATATAATATAAATGCTATATCCGTTCATTGATTTAATTATTATAAACAAGTATTTTTTCATAAACCCACATTCATCAAAAACCCTCATATTTTTTCAGGTGGGTTTTACCCAATTTAAGCCAGTGGGTTTTTTCGGGTTGGGGAAAATCAAGCCAACCCTGTCTCTACCTGCCGTATATTAGGCGGTGATTAAGTTTGAATCTATCGCAGACCATTTGCAACTTTTGTCTGGCTCAATTCAGGACCAGGCAGCCGATTCGTTATTTCAAAATTGGTTGACGGCAGGTCGACATCCACCCTCGCTGCTTAGGAGACAGTAAGGTCAGTGTTGACTACAACGGGCGGACCCGTCACCTCAGGCTGGTATAACAATATGAATCGTGCTTTCAGCCGTGGGATGAGCGTAGACAACTTGGGGACAAGACAATCTGCTGTTTAGTTCACCAGCAACCCGTTAGAGACCCGGCGAGGCACCGGGAAATGTGAACAGCGGGCAGCCTCACCCCCTAACTAATAGTTTTGGCATGATATCTCCGACTGAAATTAACCTTCAGGATACCTCCGTCCTCCCGACTGGTTACGGGTCCGAAGTCGCTTACGCAACCTCTACCTGTTGTATTACAGCGGTAATTCAGTTTGAATTTATCGCGGACCTGGGCGTTCTTTGCACCTTAGTGCCACACGGGGTCGAGTGGACAAAGGTCATTTCAAGAGTGGCATGACAACAGGTGAAACATCCACCCCCGCTGCTTAGGAAACAGTGTTATTCCATAGTATTCTATTTAAATTTGATTCTTTAAATATTTATTGCGATATCATTTTTTCATTTATTTCGATTCATTATTAATATTATTTATATTTTATTGTATGTATTACGACATTATATTATTATTATTCAATTTGATTATTTCACCATTTACTGAATGTTATTTTTCCAGCACACTACAGCTACAGTTACATCACACTACAATACACTACAGTTACATCACACTACACTCAAATTACAATGTTTATTATTATTAGTTAATTTTTAATATTATTTGATACCTAGCATATCTTTTAAATTAAGTATTCTAAAGTATGCACAAGCCACTCTACTTGGTACGCTTGCCTTAGTACGGGCCTAGGCCTAGTTAGGCGGCGTTGATTTCAAAAAAATTTGGCCTGCGGTGCTTTCTATTTTGCTATTATTTACATTTAAACTTACAATGTACTGCCGTAAAAATGTGCTTTTCTTTAATAAATAAATAAATAGTCTCCAGACCCCTTCAGCGATTAGTCAGAATGCACAACCGATTGGCTTCGCCGACCGGTGCTCAAACCGTTCAGTGGCGCTGGGATGCAATCCCGCCGGAAGAAACCGGTCCACCAGCTCTGAGGCCTGAGACACGGGAGTCTTACCCGGGGTAGCCTTCCACTCGAGGAGGCTTCTGAATAGGAGCTAAATCGGGAGTTACGCCGATCCGAGAACAAAATGGATTGATAAATCGTGTAAAGGATTAGATGTATTTTATGATACCATAAATATAATAAAAGATTCGATCATACCTAGCCAATCTCCTACTTTTTAAGATTTCTCTAACTGCCATCCTAATGTATTGTATTATATAATTATTATATTAATTCATACTATTGTATTATGTCATATTATATATAATAAATATTATTATCCAATTACTCATACTTCTATTTTGCTCTATCCAAATAAGCTTATTAAGAACTTATTTAATTATTACTTTTCTTACCCTTATATTATTATTAGCTTTATTATATTTTTTTCTACTATCAACGTGTTCATGTTATTTCTATGTGTAATGCAAGCATTGCAAACTATTCATAGGATGGTAAATTTGTTTCTTTTAAATATGTTTTTAAGATACTAGTATCATATATTTACTATCTGTAACTAAATAAAATAAATAAATAAGATGTCAATATATTGCGATCGACAGCTGCCAATGTAGTAGCTAAAGGTGTTAACCGATTATTGTATTTTCCAGCAAAGGCCAGTCTTCCAGCATACATCGCTCCAAGCAATCGCAGGGCGGTTCGATGAGGGGTGTTTCGAGTGATTCCACGAAGGGTCTGACACAGGGTGCCGCCCAACTGGCCGTCCCCAATCAGTCTACCATAATGGCTAACATTCCACAACCAGAAGAGGCCCCCAACTACCTCGTCTACAAGAAGGTAATACTACCCTAGGCAACTTAAATACGATCTTCCAAGCAGAATTCATTGGCATCACCAGAGCAGCACGGGCAGTTGCAGCCAAAGATGTCGGAGACCTAAGCTTGAAATTTGTCTCCGACAGTGCCTCCGTGCTACAAGCGCTAGCAAAAAATACTATAACCTCTGTCCTTGTACTGGAATGCCACAATGCGCTTCAATCCATTGCAAGATCAAATAGAGTGACCCTGCAATGGATTAAGGGGCATATCGACTCACTGGGCAACGACGAACTGGCCAAAAGGGGATCAAAGGAAATAGTATATGGACCTGAACCCTTGATGCCCATACCCTAGGCCCAAATAAAAACAAGGCTACGCAGGAACACCGACGACACCCACCTCACCAGATTAAAAAGGGACAAAATCCGTAAAGTCATAGGTACTATGACAGGCCACTGTCCCCTAAACAAACACCTGTTTACCATAGGTGTGACAGACAGCCCTCTATGCAGAGGATGCATGGAGGAAGAAGAAACGCCACAGCATATGCTCGTGGAATGCAGGAGCGTGGCAGAGCAACGGGCAAGAATACTACAATCTCCAGCATATGTCCCGGAGGCCTGTAGCAACCCAAACAGGCTGCTAACCTTCTGGGACAGCCTGGGTTGGCTGGAGTAACATAAATAGAAACATGAGCCACGCACAACGGCCCAATCAAGAGGCCAAGTGCGGGAAATAGCCCAGGAAAACTAACTAAAACTAACTAACTAAAGAAGGTAATACAAAACAAATATATACAATGAAATCGATTTTTGCTGTCTGAATTTTTCGCTACGCAGTATTCTATAAACGCGAGTATCTTCTCAGTAGCTCGTGCCAACATGGGTCTGACAGTACCCTCCAAACCCCCAATACAGTTTGTGCGGGATGGCTCTAAAGACAGAAATCGTTCCACTACAAAACCTTTTTAATAATCGAGAAAGCTTCAGATTGGGTTTTGGAGGACGATTCGGTCTCTAAGTAGTATAAATTCCCTGAAAGTCTCGTATGCACAGCACTCCATCCAGATATAACTTTTTACTTCCCTGTCTCAGGAGGTGGCCCTTAGTTAGTTAGTTAGTTTTCCTGGGCTATTTTATTTTATTTTTATTAACTAAATGTATACAGCATATTCTTTGTATAAAAAAAAACATTTTATAAATTAACATTAATATAGCCGTTAATACATTTTAAATTAGCAAATAAAATATAAAGTACCCATTTAAAAGATAATAATTTTATAACCTTTTTTTTAAGAAAAAAGGAAAAAGAACCATTTCTAAATATAAATGTATAAGTACAATAGGGGAATGGAAATGGAAGGGAGGGATTGTTATAACACTATGAGTAATATACGTTCATAAATGGCCATATATACGTATACTATTGACATATATATCTACCCCCCAGAAGTGTAAAAAATAGTATTATGATGGGCCCGACTCCGGTCGGTGAATTCCATGGCAGCTCGGTTTGTATTTATATATAAACTGCGATTTGCGCATCTCAAATTCTATGGCTTTGAAGGGGGAGTGAATGGGTGGTAAGGTGAACGCTCACATGTGGCAAGACAGCTGTCCTAAACCTACCACAGCCGGTTCGTAAGTCCGGAATCCACTGCTCACCCCCCAGAAGTGTAAAAAAATAGTATTTTGATGGGCCCGACTCCGGTCGGTGAATTCCATGGCAGCTCCGTTTGTATTTATATATATATATACTTACAAACACACATAAATACATTGTATATAATAAAGTAATAAGTAAATTTAAATTAATTATCGTTCCTGAGCTTTTCTTCGACTGCGTGAAGAAAAGACTTCCTGTCCAGAGAAAAAATGTCAAGGTCATTAAACCTGTTATTAAAAGAGGTGAGTAACCGTATCATAGTAGAGTTGCTGAAGTGGCTTGAATTGCACCTGGGCACGTGAAACAAACGAGAAACTCGGGCACTTCTGGGGGGCACTCTCAAGGAAATTCGCTCAGTTAAAGCTGGACAGTCTATTAAACCATGAAGGATGTCATATAGGAAAGACATGTCGGTTATGGTCCGTCTATTATAGAGCAGTGCAACCTTAAAGTAATCCGCTCTTTCCTCATATGTCTCGAAGTTCGTGTGTTTGTTTAGGGGACAGTGGCCTGTCATAGTACCTATGACTTTACGGATTTTGTCCCTTTTTAATCTGGTGAGGTTGCGGGCAAGTTTTTTAGACGCATATAACACGTCATAGTAGGGTTGGTTGTAAGAGGAGGTGGCCCTTATTATACTGGGTGAGATTTAATTAAGCGGCATCCTTGAAGGGGGTGAATCAGTACGAGCAAGTAAGAAAGTTTTGATAAAAAATTGTAAAAAAAATAAAATAGTATAAAATTGCTGAGCACGATGCGCCATCTAGCGATAGGTAAAATATCGCTAATATCGTTCATTAGCGATACTAGCTGACCCGTGCCCACTTCGTTGGGCGGTAAAACTTTTTACCTGTGATGAAATTATGAGTGTGGTTCGGTTAGTAGAGAGCTATGATTTATTTCCTGACTGCCAAAAGAAGGGTTATATTTTTACTGCATATGTGTGTATGTATTTCCATGCCAATTTGACTATATTACCGTTATTTGTGAGTGTCTTATTTGTGAGTCTCTTATCTCTTTAACCATTTATGCAGCAAAAGGGAAATTATATGCAGTAAAAGGGAAAAGCCTTTTGTTTGAACACTTGTGACGAAAAATTTACTTATTTTGATAGGAATTCATAATTGTTGATAATATGACCAATAAACATGACCAAACGATTTAAATATTTTTTTTAATATAAAAAACTTCTTTTTGTGACTTAAATATAAAATTTAGACATATGCTGTCACTGACATTTTTGTAGGCATTACAAAGCTCTACAACTTTTCTCTAGAACTCAATCATATATCTCTCATCGTTAAAGCAGCGTTTGTAAGAAACGTTTTCATTCGACCGTTTTTTCTCCGACTTACTTTGCAAATCCAACTACCACGAAAAAGTTTTTAATTTTTCGGATTAATATATAGCCCTATGACACTCACAAATGACGTGGCTTTCTATTGATAAAAGAATTTTTAAAATCGGTTTAGTAGATCCAGAGATTACTTCCTACAACCTCACAAACTTTACCTCTTTGGGTAAAACCTCACCACGGGTTTTACCCAATTTAACCCGGTGGGTTTTTTTCGGGTTGGGGAAAATCAAGCCAATCCTGGTCCTAAGCCTACCACAGCCGGTTGTTAGGTTGGACAACCTAATATTATCACCCGACACCCTTGGCAATTGCCAGAATCTGGATTCAAAGTTTGTATTTTGTATTCAGAGAATTGTTTATTTTTCCCTAGATGGAGACGATTGTAGAGAAGATGCAAGACGAAGTAACTGGAGTTCCTGTCCGCACTGTCAAAAGTCTTATGTCCAAAATACCGTCGGTGTTCACCGGTTCTGACCTCATCACGTGGCTCAGCCGGGAACTGAAGCTTGAGGATGTCTCCGAGTGTTTGCATTTAGCGCACTTATTAGCAGCTCATGGCTACCTTTTCCCTATAGATGACCACTGCCTGACCGTCAAGAATGACAACACATACTATAGGTAAGGATCTACAGTAATCCACTCGCTTGCTTTCATCATTGATTATACAGTATACTAGTGGAATGTTTTTTTAAATTTTTCTTTTTATTTGTTGTGTGGGGTTTTCTAAGGTCTTTATGAGCCTTGTAACACTGCGACCATTACTGATCTATTATGTTTGCCACCTACTATAGTTCTGCTGTAAGCCTTGTGTCATTTAAGAACCGCAACAGGCTTTTGGCGCCCGATTGTTTTACCTCCTCAGGTTGGAGGTAATGACCACCCAAGTGGATGTATCTTTTACGCATCAGCGGGCAACACTCGCAACACTTTCCTCTGCTCCTTGGCAGAACCTGCACATTTTCGTGTCGCTGAGCTTGAGGTTGTACATATGTTTGTTAGGGCCACAATGCCCCGTGAGCGCCCTCACCAGTATGCGTAGATTGTTCCTATTTAGCGATAAGGCCTCACGGGCCGTCTTACGGTCGTAAGCCTTAATTAGCGCTTTGGCATGATTCAACACTGGCGTGTTGTTCCAGTGGTTGACGGATCGTTCTAAACATATTTGTTTGAGCATTAGGTTTGCAAGGCTTTTTGGTACGCCACAGCAAGGTTCAGGGCTATATAACGTTCCCTTTTCTCCCGTCTTAGCAAGTTCGTCGGCTTTTTCATTTCCCTCGATTCCTGCATGGCCGGGAGCCCATCTTAAAATTACCCTGTTCTTTTCGCCCAGGGAATTCAGTAGTGATACACAGTTTTGCACTGGCTTTGAATTAATGTCAAATCAAAAACTAAAGATCTTATTAATACTGTAGGGTGAATATTAAAAAAAGTATTGAGAATATTAAAATATGTATTTGTAAAATTGTGCAATATTACATATCATTTTCTTATACATATATATTAGAATGTATTGTTTATTCATATATTTGTATATATTATTACTTATTTTCCACTTAAATTTATTGAATACTAGCGGAACCCGGCGAACTTCGTCTCGCCACGAATTCGTTCGCTTAGCAGCAGATGGCGTTAACATAGGTAATTTTCATCGACAGTTGTTTGAAATTTGCATTGTTTGTTTAAATTCTTCATTGAAAGCAGTCTGATTGTTTATTTTTTGTCTCACCAAAAGAGCAGTTTCATCAATTGCCATTTGTGGATTGCTAGTGCTCGTTGTGTCCTAACTGGAGGAGAAAAGTGACAGAGAATGTTAGACATAAAATGCTTAGAATCTGGTGCATTTCCAGACACAAACGATCCTAATGGAACTAATGGTGTCAATCTCATTTTACCCCCTGCGCAACACAAAGCGAGTGGTTCGTGGCGGTACTTCAATGCATTGCAATATTGGCACAAATGGTCCATTTCTCCAATTTGCATGCATTTATAATCGCTGTATTGTTTTATCAGGTCATAATAGATTGCCTCTCTATATGTGTTTTGTCTCAAATTCAATCGTCTTCGCACTGCAACATTACGGATCCGTGCCGCTTTATTCAATTTTTGGCGACGCTCATCGCTTTCAGTTGCTCGAACCTCTCTTCATGAGTTACACAAATTCATTTAATTCAGTTGATTTACCTTCAGAATCACGAAAACGCTATCAAGAAATCGTAAAATTCAACTTAACTGTCAAATGTTAACTGTACCGCCATCTTGATTTTCGAATTTTTATTCTTGTCAAGCAACGCCATCTATGATCAAGCTTAGTACTAAAATAATTTTCGGTTTTTCACATTTTTCTCACTTTTCCGAGAGATTTTCCGGATTTTTTATTGCCTATAGTAAGACCGAAGTGATTATGAACAAAACAAAAAAAGAATCATCCAAATCGGGTTAGCCGATCGTGAGTTATTAGGTAACATACATAAAACCCGACTCATTTTTATTATATAGATAATGTAAAGTTTACTTTATTTTAGTCCATAATTGCATACATATTTTTTTCTACTTTAAATTTTACTTTAATTTGTGTAAACAACACATTTGTTAGATTTAGAAATACTTGAAAATTGATCACTTTCGTCAGTTCGCGAGTTACAAAAATACAATTGATATAACACAGCACAGCCAGAGACAGACCTTCTAGGTCTAGTTGGTTTTGCGATTTCTCCTCATTCGGATATGCTAGCATATTTATATGCATAGAGCTATGCTTTTCGCTATAGTAATGTTTGTTCTTAATTATTCCTCATGTACAACAGTATGCATGTCCTTGTATTTTTTTTCTTGTACGTTATAAATAAATAAATAAATAAACATGGTATTCGAGGCTAGTGCCACAAGAGCTGCCTTGCTATCCGAGTGGATATAGATACGGTGGTTGGCGTAGTCCTTATGGAGGTTGATATCCGCGCTTTCTATAATGGCGTATACCTCCGCTTGGAATATGGAGGCGTATCTCCCCAAGTTTACGCTTCTTTCGAAGTTTGGTCGCTCCCCATATATACTGCAGCCTACGTCAAGTCCCGATTTGGGCCCATCAGTATACCATTTAAAGCTACCGGCCTCCCAGTGCAGTTGGCTTTTTAGCCAGTCGTCTCTGGGCAGCAGTTCCACTGTAAAGAGTTTTCCAAAGAAGTTAAAGGGTCAACAGTGTTATTATAAATTTGTATTTTATTTCAGGTTCCAAACACCGTATTTCTGGCCTTCTAACCAATGGGAACCTGAGAACACAGACTACGGTGAGATATTTTGTAAATTTTACAATCCCGTTGTAGAAAGGTTGCCTTTAAAGTTTTTACAAACGACCACTAGATGGCACTGTAGAGATGTGTCATTTTTATCGGCATTTGTTATAGTTTGACATTTGTTGTTGTGAAAACAGCAGCAATTAAAAAATCGGTTGTGTCACCCCAAGACTTTCCTGTCAAGTAGTCAGGAACTTAATTCATCTGAATATTAATATCATAAATCCTACCACAACCAGTGGTGTGGAATGGGTGGTAAGGTGATCGCTCACATGTGGCAAGACAGCCGTCTTAAACCTACCACAGCCGGTCGTTAATCCGGAATCCACTGCTCACACTGAAGTGTAAAAATAGTATTATGATGGGCCCGACTCCAGTCGGTGAGTTCCATAGCAGCTCCGTTTGTATTTTATTTTATTTATTTAAACAAAAAACCCTCATGCCAATTTTGTTTAAAATATATTATTATATTTGCAGCGAAGATCCATAAAAGATAGTATATTATGATGTACCGTCACTGGGCACACTATGTTGAACAGCTGACCTTAGCATATTACATAAGCCAGGAAAAAGAGCGGGAAAGAAATCATGAAACTCGTTACAGAGTTCAAGCAACATATCCCAGCATTTCTTCTCCATATAATGCTGACAAAATCGAGCATTCTTAGGAATATATACAGTAACGTTCGAATTAATTGCAACAAAGAGTACTTTTCTTCGAAAAGTGCTTTATTGGATATAAACATACAAAAACAGTAGTGGTAGTTATAGATTGTTAGTTTTAATATAGAATGTGTCCTCCTTTTGTGTTTATAACACCCTTCACTCTTGTAGGCATAGAATTTACCAGGTTTTGATAGCTTCCTTTCAGTTGATCATCGTGAAACCAGACTTGAATTACTGCACTGATCTTGGTTTTCGTTGTACATACAATCTTATCTTGGAGAGCTGTTTTTTGCAAATGGCCCAGAGGTTTTCGATCGGGTTGAGATCGGGGGAGCTTCTGGGCCATTCATGTACAGTAATTTGGTTCTGTTTGTAACGATCCTTAAGTATCGTACATGCCAGTCAACAAATGCATTGAATTCCAGTGAAATGCACAGACGTCAATACAGCCATTGTTCCACCTCGTGCAGCGCTGAATTAGCACGAATTGTAACTACTTTGTCAAATCAGTTACATTGAACAATATTTTTACTCGGAATATTTTGGATTGCGTCATTTTTCGGCCTTTATAAGGCGGCGAAAATAGCACCAGGGTATAATTTATCGAATGATCACTCCCCCCAAGACAGCGGCGGAATCAATCCCGTACTACTCTCACGAGTTGGGTCAACGGGTCCGACCATTTTTGGTACCTTTCCTTCCTTCCTCATATCGAGACGAACAAGCATCAGTCTGTAACGGCTCTTAAGTACCGTCACATGCAATCAACAAATGCATTGATTTCCAGTGAAATACACTGACACAATTCAGCTATTATTTTAACTCATGAAGCGATGAATCAGCACGATGTAACAATACTTTTACTCGGAATATTTTGGATTGCATCATTTCCCGGCCTATATAAACCGGCGAAAAAGCAACCAAAGTATCATTCCTCGAGTGATCACCTCTCCCAATGTTGCTACGGCATACTCGGTAGCCCTATCACGAGGTCGCTCAACGAGTGCGGCTCCTTGGTTTCCTTTTCCTTCCTTTCCTTATCGAGACGCATCAGTCTGCAATCCCACAGACTTGAGCCGTGCCCAGTACGAGGTACTAGGAGCACAAGTAATATCCTCATCCACACATCCTCGTAACTTCGTAACTTCAGTCGCGCACCAACACCCTCGCGTCAATATTACCTATTCGGGAAGCGTTATAACTGGCAATATCGAACTCTCAATCAATTCAATAAATACCTTCTGATTCACTAAAAATCGCCTTTCAATACGGAGATAACCCGCAAGATGATACCACCACCTCACACCGCACAATCTGGAGTCTAGTGAGGGGTGGTCCCTCACAAGTCTGAATTCCTACAGACTCGAGCCGTGTCGGGTACGAAATACTCTAAGCACAAACTATAATCCTTATCCATGCACCAACTTCAGGCAGATAGCCACCGCATTCGTGTCAACCCCTGGCATATTCGGGAAGCGTTAACAAACTGGCAATATACTATAAATTCCTTCTGATACAATGAATACCTTCTGATATACAGTAGAGCGTCGATTATCCGAACTAATTGGGGGACAAGGGTGTTCGGAAAACCGATTTATTTGGATAATCGAACTGTATAAAAAACTGTAATAAAACCATATATGGACATATTAATTATGTATTATCTATGTAATCTGTTTTAACTTTTTTTTATTTATTACAATAGTGAGTAGTAATCCAGTGAGCAAAATAGATGTGTGTATGTAATACATACGTACATGAAGAGGAACGAATTAACGCTTAAAAAGTCCTTAATTTTAGTCTGTCGAAGCAAGCCTACCCGCTTATGAGCAGCTAATTCACGCACATTTTTCAGTACAGATATCTGATACTGGTCGCTTTAAATGAGCTTCAAACCATCGCAGGACAGTATCTAGACATGTAAATGCTTCAGAAGGTGTAGGTATTTTTTCATCTTCATTTTCTGATTCACTAGTCGATGAGGTGCTGGCGGCGTCAGCATTATCAGTCACGAGGTCTACAATATCGCTGTCCTGCATGATTTGATACCCTGGATCTGCATCATCAACCCTCATCCATTCTTGAACGTCTTCTTCATCACATTCATGGCAATAGAGTTCTGTTTTTAACCGAGAGTCTGCGGCCGCAGCAGTTCGGTTAAGCGGTCGTTCGGTTGACCGACGTTCGGATAATCGACGCTCTACTGTACTTTCAATCGACTTTTAATACGGAGATAACCCGCAAGTGGACACCACCTCCTCACATCAAACAACTTGGAGTCTAGTGAGCGGTGGCCCATTACATGTGTAAAAAACTGTTTCAATTTTTTCAAAGAATGGTATAGGGCGAGATCGCGGAGGTTTACGCCATTATTGAATGTGCGGATATGAACCTCCAAAAGGACTACCAACCACATCTATATCCACTCGGATAGCAAAGCAGCTCTTATGGCACTGGCCTCGAATACCATTAATTCAAAGCTATAGTGCAAAACTGCATATCACTACTGAATTCCCTGGGCGAAAAGAACAAAAGAAATGAATTCTAAGATGGGTTCCCGGCCATGCAGGAATCAAGGCAAATGAAAAAGCCGACGAACTTGCTAGGACGGGAGCAAAGGGAACGTTATACGGCCCTGAACCTTGCTGTGGCGTACCAAAAAGCCTTGCAAACCTAAGCTCAAACAAATGTGTTTAAAACAATCCGTCAACCACTGGAACAACACGCCAGGGTTGAATCATTCCAAAGCGCTTATTAAGGCTTACGACCGTAAGACGGCCCGTGAGGCCCTATCGCTAAATAGGAACAATCTACGCATACTGGTGAGGGCGCTCACGGGGCATTGTAGCTTGAACAAACACATGTTCAACCTCAAGCTCAGAGACACAAAAATGCGCAGGTTCTGCCAAGGGGCAGAGGAAACTCCCCTGCACCTCATGTGCGAGTGTGGCCCGCTGATGCGTAAAAGATACACCCACTTGGGTGGTCACTACCTCCAACCTGAGGAGGTAAAACAATCTGGCACCAAAAGCCTGCTGCGGTTCTTAAATGACACGAGGCTTAGCGCAGAACTATAGTAGGTGGCGAGCACAATAGATCAGCAATGGTCGCAGTGTTACAAGGCTCATGAAGACCTTAGAAAAGCCCCACTCAAAAAAAAAATAGGGCGAGATCCGTTTGAAAAATTCCCTCGTTGGAAGGATAAACCTTATGGAGCTCCTGTATCATATAATTTGATAAGATGTCAATGTATTGGTCCGAATTTGAATTCGGATAATGATTCTGTATAGTTTGTGCTTATGTACTTTCTGGAGAAGTAAGAAGGGCAATTGGAAAAAACTTGAATTTCTGATTTCATATTCGGAATCAACGCTAAACAATACTTAAGATTCAGCAAATATTAACCATGTAACAAAATCGTTGTTGTCTAGTGATAATCTATACTATCTATACTAATATTATAAAGAGGTAAATTTGTGAGGTTGTTGGGAGTAATCTCTGGATCTACTGAACCGATTTTGAAAATTCTTTTACCAATAGAAAGCCACGTTAGCAGGGAGTGTCATAGGCTATATATTAATCCGAAAAATGAACAGACTTTTTCGTGGTAGTCGGATTTGCAAAGTAAGTCGGAGAAAAAACGGTCGAATGAAAACGTTTCTTGCAAACGCTGCCTTAACGATGAGAGATATCTTATTGAGTTCTAGAGAAAAGTTCTAGAGCTTGATAATGCCTACAAAAAAGTCAGCGACAGCATACATATAACTTTTATATTTAAGTCACAGAAAGTCATTTTTTATATTAAAAAAATAATTTAAATCGTTAGATCATGTTTATTGGTCATATTATCAACAATTATGAATTCATATCAAAAATAAGTAAAGTTATCGTCTCAAGTGTTTAAAACAAAAGACTTTTCCCTTTTACTGCATATAATTTCTTTTTTACTGCATAAATGGTTAAGAGATAATACGACATAGGTATGGAACCTCGACCGTATCTCGGGTTGGAACTCCTGAAAGACAATATATTTTGGTACCAAATAATAAAATTACATCTAATATAGTATACAGAGAAGTTTTGAACAATTAAAATAAACATAATTTATTCAATCATAATCATTTCATTCACTAATTTGAAACCCGGTAATATAGCCAAATTGCCATGCAAATACATACATACATATGCAGTAAAATGTAACCCTCCTTTTGGTAGTGAGGAAATAAATCATAGCACTCGGTACTGACCGAACCACACTCATAATTTCATCACAAGTAAAAATGTTTACCGCCCAACGAAGAGGGCACGGGTCAGCTAAGTATTCATAAAATCCTACCTCAAAGATACACTTTTCTGTGAGACAAGCAGAAAACGAAACTACCCTGCATAAAATGCATGATGAAGTATCCCAGTAAAGTGTGCTTTGGAGGGGGAATGCAAAGTCACCAATGTTTGTAATTTATTCCTTTTAGCCGTGTATTTATGCAAGAGGACTATGCAGAACAAAGCTCGACTGGAGCTGGCCGACTATGAAGCGGAGAGTCTTGCCCGACTCCAGAAAATGTTCTCGCGAAAGTGGGAGTTTATCTTCATGCAAGCCGAAGCGCAGAGCAAGGTATTTATTATCGTTGTTTCTATCTAATGCTCACAAAAATGTATATATATAACAATCCGTCAACCACTGGAACAACACCCCAGGTTTGAATCATTCAAAAGTGCCTTATCGCTAAATAGTAACAATCTGGGCATACTGGTGGGGGCATTGTGGCCTGAACAAACACATGTACAACGTCAAGCTCCAGGACACAAAAATGTGCAGGTTCTGCCAAGGGGCAGAGGAAACTCCCCTGCAGCTCATGTGCGAGTATGGCCCGCTGATGCGTAAAAGATACACCCACTCGGTGATTACCTCCAACCTGAGGAGGTAAAACAATCTGGCGCCAAAAGCCTGTTGCAGCTCTTAAATGACACAAGGCTAGCGCAGAATATAGCAAGTGGCGAACACAATAGATCAGCAATGGTCGCAGTGTTACAAGGCTTATAAAGACCATTAAAAACCCCAAACAACAAATAAAAAAAATAAAATAATTGAATGAAATGTTACGTTTGTAATAAGTTTTCGTTTGGTATGTGTGGCAAAGTGTTACAACAAACTTTGCCAGTGGGTTTGAAATTACCCATTCTCTCACCGAGTTAAAATCAATTATTGAGATATACATATTCAGCTATACATATTCGAAATATACATATTCGACGATGATACAATCATCTGGTTCTTTTGTGAAAAATTATGTAACCTCCGTTTTTATGTTTTTTTATATCATTGTTTTAATCAGGTTGATAAGAAGAGAGACAAACTGGAGAGGAAAGTGTTAGACAGCCAGGAGAGAGCGTTTTGGGACGTTCATCGACCCATGGTAAAGTATTCTTCTATTATCATACTTCTATCGATCTAAGACTATTCTGACACCAGGAAGTACATCGAGATGACACCAGGAATAAAACCCTGTATTCGTAATTTTAATAATGGGAATCAAATATCCTAAAAGACCACGAGTACAAATTAAATAAATACCATGATCTCGCAAATGACGACACCCGGAACGTCTTCACTGTTCACCTTCACGCGGTGGAAGTTGGCGCTCCGAGCCTGCCAGCTAAATCTTTGTTTCACATTTTTAAATATCTTGGTCTCTCCAGGAAAATAATCAACTCCTTTCTAGAAAAAATATCTAAAACTGCGATTTCCGCATCTCAAATTCTATGGCTTCGAAGGGGTTGTGAATGGGTGGTAAGGTTAACGCTCACATGTGGCAAGACAGCTGTCCTAAACATACCACAGCCGGTCGTTAGTCCGGAATCCACTGCTCACCCCCCAGAAGTGTAATAACACTATATGATGGGCCCGACTTCGGTCAGTGAATTCCATGGCAGCTCCGTTTGTATTTTATTTATTTATAAATTTATAATTAAATCAAATTATAAATATATTAAATGTAGAAGTGAATGTCAGTATTAGTTGCAGGTGAACCAGTCACCTCAGGAAGTTTTAACGGTATTGATCATTCTATCTCCCTTGAGGTGAGCGAAGAAGACTTGGGACGAAACAGTGCACTGTCTAGTTACGCCACTCGCCCGTAAGAAGTCAACGCCTTACTGCGGGACACCGGGTGTGCACCCAGCCAGCCGACCTCGCGCCCTTACTTCCAGTTTCGGCCAGTTTTCTCCGGACTCCCGACTGGTTACGGGTTCGAGGTCGCTTGCGCAGTCCTCTCCTTAAAGTTAGCGGTGATTTGGTGTCTACCGAATCTATCGCGGACCACGGCGTCCTTTGCCCAGCCGTTCACCCGGTATCGGGTAGCCGATTGGTCGTTTCAAGAGTAGTTGCCGTAAGGTTAAAAACCACCTCCATTCTATAGGAAATAAAGGCGTTTCCAGACTCCCCTGATTATCAGTCGGAATGCACAGTTGATTGGCTGACGCTGCACAGCGCGCAAACCATCCAGAAGCGTGAACTGGCTCGCAGGAACAGAGTCCTACCCGGGGGGCGCACTTCTACGTGTAGGCTACCGGATGGGTACTGACCTGTGAGTTGGGCCGAACCGTTCTATAGGAAACAAAACCGTTTCCAGACTCCCCGGGTTATCAGTCGGAATGCACAGTCGATTGATTGACGACGCGTAGTGTGCAAATCATCCAGGAGCGTGAACTGGCCCGCAGGATCAGAATACTACTCCGGCTCGCACTTTTGTGGAGGCTACCGGATGGGTACTGACCTGTGAGTTGGGCCAAACCTAGCATGGGTCATAATGGCCCAAATGCACTGTGCATATATAAACACCAAATTCATAGTCGATATCGTTGCCTTACTGAAATATTTTCTGCTGCTCACATCTTCATCTTATTATTTCACCTCTCACAGCCCGGATGCGTGAACACTACTGAAGTGGACATGAAGAAAGCTTGCCGGAAGGGCAAACGAGGAGACGTCAACGAGAAAGTGGATCAGCTCATGCAGAGGTCTACACCCGTTGATGCTATAACCCTGGAAGTTGAGAATAAGGTAAGTGTCTTCCAATCTTGAAGTAGTTAAACCTTTCCATACAGAGACAACTGGTTTATAGAAATACTCGCCTTGCAGACCAACATGGCTCAGACCTCAAATATCTTACTGTCTCATTGCCAGGATGGGGATCTAGTATAACGGGAATTTATGAAAGACACAACTTTAGTATAGGCGCCACCACGTTTTCCAGAGAAAACGTGGAGAACTAAATGTAAGAAAAATAAAAGAAACAACCAAAAAAAATTACGTAAAAAACAAACTGAATCAGAACTCAGGGGAAGAGTATTTAAAACTTTTTCTAATAATCTAGCCTAAAGGTAGGTTTTCTGCAAATAAAACAACTAAAATTCAGTGCAGAAATATTTATATAATGTACCAAAAAAATTAAATGAGTCACCTAAAACACGATTTTAGGTTATAAAACTCAAACAAAGTTGCTTCCTGACCGGAAGTCTAAAGCGGGATTATTTTACCCGGAAAATACGTTTTCTGACCCGGGACTACGTGCAAGGCATTTAAATGGAAGGATCCATGTAGAAAATGTGATTTTATAAAAAAAAACCGTAAACTCGAACGTCGAAATGCGGTTTCAGCGTTGACAGGTCGACACATTTGCGGGTGGATTTATCCGATATGGATGTGGAGGAATTTCATGTTTTTTTTAATAAATATACAGGCGTGCCCAAGAAAACTGTGTTTACACTAATTGGCACTGCATATTTTATGGTTCTGAACACTTAAATCGGGCCATAACTCTTAAAAGGTTCTCTTCCTTCCCTGTTTACAACAGAAGCACCTCTCTCAAATGTCAGGATTGCAAGGGTGCCATTAAAAAAAACCAAGTGACAGATGCCAGTTTTTGCAATCCTACTCGCAAGATTCTCTAATCTATGATTAGAGAATCTTGCGTAAATGGTAGATTTTCTTCCAAAAATCCAAATAAAAGTTAAATTTTATGTATTGTTTTTTTTCAATGTTTTTAACCCCTCACGTTGCGAGGTAAAAACTCACCTATCACTTTTGCGCGCGACATATTCGCGCAAAAAATCGACGCGAGTCAACGGCCTTGAGAAAAACGATCATAACTTATAAACCACTAAACGGATTAAAAAAAGATAAAGAGAAAAATGATCGCATTGAAATTTGACATATAAAACATTATAACCTTATCTCGTAAAACAATTAAGATAATAATGAATAAATATTACAAAATTGACAAACTGAAAAAACTCGCCTATAAAATCATTTCGATTTTTTTGTAAATACAGTTTTTGTAAATATCAAAAATTGTAAATACAGTTATGTTCTTTATTAAATGCTTTACCAAAACGATATTTTTTTTTTACTTATTTGCATACAAAAATACGGAAAAAATATTTATTTATTCAGCCAAGAAAATTTTTATGTATTCTCGTAAAAAAAAATTTTTTTAATTTTTAATTTGTGACTACTTATGGTATTTTTTTATATGAAATTCTTTCAAAATAACTTCTTCTTCTTAGAAATCACACCAGAACTTTGAGCTTTGTCTGATATTATAGAAAAATCTAAAGTTTTGAGAGTTTCCGCGTCCGAACCTAATAATAAACTTTGAATATAAAATTAAATTCATAATATAAAATTCGTTAGATTTTTTCAATTATATTGTCTTATCATAGACTTATTATATGTCTAATAACTAATTACTATACTCCAAAGAGTCACATTTCATCGAAAAACTATGGAAAATCGCACTTTTTTCTCTCATAGTAATTATCAAAACAAGTTTCATTTTCGCGAGCCATATTAGAAAACAACATATAATGTTCAAAATACGCCTAATTATGTGATAACTTAGGATGTAAATGAAGCAATACCTATTTTATTAGTAAATTAAAGCGACATTACGTCATGTTTCGCGATATATCGGAATATTTCACAAACATTACAAAATAAAAACGGCCATTTTTTCGCGAGCCGTTTGTTGTTGCCAAAGTGTTTTCTTCGAAAATTCGTGAAAAACAGCAAATGGACTGTCTAAATTGACTAATCCTAATGCCTAAACTACTTAAAAATGGAAATTACTCACTTTTATCCGGTATACACTGCACTTATATCCACAAAACACTTCACAAAACAAACATTTCGCGGAACTATACGCCGCCGCGGGGTGGCCGATCGAGACTGCTGTTTTGACGTCTAATGCTGACTTTTTAAATCGGCGATTGATTTTATCGTCGTTGGCCGGCGAATGAAAGATTATTTGGCCATGTCGTCCCGCGGTCAGAAAGCATTAAGTACGACGATTCGAATCGTAAATTGCATTTTTCGCAGCGGCGAGCGCGATATCCAAAATCGGATGTTACGGATTGTAGGCGGCCGCCATACATGTCCCCAAATGGATGTTACGTGCTCAGCGGGTTAATTAGGTATTATTTAGTACTTGAAATTTATTTAAATTTAGTTATTTATATTTAATTAGGTTTTTTTAATAATGGCAACACTAATGTTATTGACATTTGACAGCTGTCAATAAAATTTTTGACGAATTTCGCAAAAGCAACAATAAACAACGTTTCGGGACATGTAAATGTTATAGAAAACCCTGAAAACTAACCTTTTTTTAATAATTCGTGACACAAGCACGACAAAAAGGAATTTCTGTTACACTAGCAAAGGCAATTTGCTCAAAATTCCTATTCATAGTACTGATTTCAACTCCTACTCTTTCTGTGCAAGAGTCTGGAACGATCTCCCAGCAAATATACGGAACTTGCCTTATTTAGGATCATTCAAGACTCACCTCAAAAAGGAATACTTTTTTAAGAAGTACCCAGTTCTTCCCTTTCTCTCTCCTTCCTCTCCCAATTTCCTCTTAGTTTTAAATATACTAGTTTGTATTTTATGCAGACAAACTTGTTTAATATCTTTATTCCACAATATACTACTACTGTACTGTGATCAGGCTTGAAGCTAGATATTGACATGCGGCAATAAGCTCACTTTTCTGTATTTTATTTTTAATTGCAAATAAAGACTTTATTATTTTATTATAATGTGAAATAATGTTGTTTCTTATTTTCTTGCAGAATATGTCTTCTACACCAATAGTCACAATAACTGATGCTAACGAGAGCGAGATAGAAATACAAAATAGCAAGATGGCGAATGCTGAGCAAAGTGAGTCAAAGAATGATTTAAAATCTGTCTTTAAATAATCTTAAACGGTGCCCATGAGCATACTGGATTTTTATTTATTTTGTTTATGTATTTATTTATTTTATTTATTTGTTTATATTTAGGTAGTGATTTATTACTGCAATTGTACAACTAAAGCTGTTAACTATAACGGCGAACCTGTCACCGCAGGAAGTTTTAACGATATTACATCGTTCTATTTCCCGTGAGGTTAGCGTAGAAGACTTGGGACGAAAACAGTCCACTGTCTAGTTACGCTACTCGCCCGTCAGAGGTTAACGCTTACGGCGAGGCACCGGGAAAGGTAGTTACAACTACTAGAGCTGTCAACTACAACGGGCGAACCTATCACCTCAGGAAGTTTTAACAAAATTTGATCGTTCTGTCTCTCGTGAGGTGAGCGCAGAAGACTTAGGACAAAACAGTCCACCGTCAAGCTCCGCCACATGCCCGTAAGAGGCCAACGCATTATCCGCGAGATAGCCAAGTATGTTACCCAGCGGGCCGACACTCACGCCCTCACTTTCAGTTGCAACCAGATTACTCCGGTCTCCCGACTGGTTACGAGTTCGAGGTCGCTTGCGCGGTCCCCTCCCTTACGTAGCGGTGAAACGGTGTCAACCGAATCTATCGCGGACCACGGCATCCTTTGCTCAGCTGTTCACCCGGAATCGGGTAGCCGATGGTCGTTTCAAGAGCAGTCGCCGTAAGGTCAACAACTATCCCCGCTCTATACGAGACAGTACTGTTTCAGACTCCCACGACTGTAAGTCAGAATGTACAATCGATTGGCTTACGTCGCACGGTGTGCAAACTTCAGGAGCGCCAGAAGATTGACTCCTAGAGGAAACCAGCCCTCAGGTCAGAGTCCTGTCCGGGCTCGCACTTCATGTGTGAAGGCCGCCGGATGGGTATTGACCCGTGAGTGTGACCGACCCTGAATGTGTCTTTGTGGCTAACTCAACAAGGCCCATTAGCTCCCGAAAGGTAGTTACAGGATCGAGGTCGCTTGTGCGGTACTCTCCCTTAAATAGTGGTGATGCACCGTTTATTGAAACTCATTAATGACTTTCAATAGACAGACTTTCAAATCAGTATACTTTGCGTATTTTAACTCATTAATGACTTATGGACTACTATTTTGGGAAAATGCTGCAACCAGTAATAGAATCTTTCTTTTGCAAAAGAGAGCACTGCGCAGCATGTATCAGATAACGACTAGGACCTCATGCAACGAATATTTCAGCAAGGCAAGGGTAATGACTATGTATTCGGCGTTCATATACCAGTGTTTAATGTATGCTAGACAGCACCTAACTGAAACACCAATTAATGCAGACATTCACTCGCATCATACCCGCGGTAGCTCCCTTTTATGCGTACCCCGAATACGACTGGCAAAAGTACAGAAAAGCTACTTGTACCTTAGCATTAAATTCTATAATCTACTCCCTACAAAATTTAAACAGCTGGAGGACATAAAATTCAAAAAAAACATCAAGGAGATGCTGATAGGCCACCCTTTCTATAATTTGGCCGAATTTGAAGGCCATGATTTTTCAAATATTGTGCCCATTTAAATTACTTAAAAAAGTAGAGCCTTATTGTCTGTTTATTTTATATGGTCTTATATCTGTACTTTTAGTTTAAAATGCATAACGTAGATTTAATTTGATTATTTAACATTTTACTGACAATTTGAATATTACGATAAATAATTTTACTACGTATCTTTTCGAATTACTAACTACTTCAAATATTAGGCTTCTATTTTGATTATTTATATTTATAGTTGGACAATCTAGTAGTTAATTCTTGACTAACTATGTATGTTCAGTAAAGAGTAGTAACGAAACTTACTACATAACCCAATTATTTTGACACGTCCAAGAGCGGTCTTTAGCCGTCAATTGGACACGACGAAAATGTAATATAATGTAATGTATTGCAGACCTCGGCAAATGGCAAATGTTGATTTGAGCTTATAATCGGATATCTTCCTGTTTATTTACAGATACGTCTTCTGCACCCGATCAGGCGTCTCCCACCGTTAAACCGGACCCCGCTCTAGAAACGGCAAGGCGCCAACTACATCTGCTCAAACAGCGCCTCGAGAGACGGAACACCAAGGCTAGCAAAATCGCTGAAGCGTAAGCCACCCACCCATACTTGTTTTTATATCACTTCTATAACCCTCTGTACTCACATTAGACGGTGCGATTCATCAGTAGTAGCCCTATAGTTAGTTAGTTTTCCAGTACTTTTTCCCGCACTTGGCCTCTTGATTGGGCCGTTGTGCGTGGCTCATGTTTCAATTTCTGTTACTCCAGCCAATCCAGGCTGTCCCAGAAGGTTAGCAGCCTGTTTGGGTTGCTACAAGCCTCCGGGACGGATGCTGGAGATTGTAGTATTCTTGCCCGTTGCTCTGCCACGCTCCTGCATTCCATGAGCGCATGCTGTGGCGTTTCTTCTTCCTTCATGCATCCTCTGCATAGAGAGCTGTCTGTCGCACCTATGGTAAACAGGTGTTTGTTTAGGGGACAGTGGCCTGTCATAGTACCTATGACTTTACGGATTTTGTCCCTTTTTAATCTGGTGAGGTTGCGGGCAAGTTTTTTAGACGCTTCCGGAACCGCGTTCTTTGTTTGCCTGCATCCTGCGTTTTTTTTTCCATTCTTTAAGGTGGGCTTCGTCGGTGTTCCTGTGTAGCCATGTTTTTATTTGGGCCTGGGGTATAGGCATCGAGGGTTTCGGTCCATATACTATTTCCTTTGATCCCCTTTTGGCCAGTTCGTCTGCCGCGTCGTTGCCCAGAGAGTCGCTGTGCCCTTTAATCCATTGCAGGGTCGCTCTATTTGACCTTGCAATGGATTGAAGCGCATTGTGGCATTCCAGTACAAGGACAGAGGTATAGAGGAGGTTGAATTGGTCATATCGAAAACCCCATATTTTTATCACATTTTGCTCAAAATTCACATTCACATTCAAAAAGTTACATTGCACGAAATCACTGTTTACTTTCCTGGCCCAGGGGGAAAATATTGTGAACGAGCTAAAAACAAAAATCGAAATGAAGATGGAAATATCCATCTTGACCACTCTTTGAGATGACTAGGACCATTTCCAGACTGACGACTCTCTGTGAGTCTGTGTGTCTGAGTGTGCGTATTCCTCCACGATAGCGCCTAACCGCTTCATGAAATTTATCAAGCAAGCATTATTCGGTCATGGCAAGAGTTGAAAAGAATTAATTGAAATTCGTCCACCAGAGGGCGCGCTAGTCAGACATCAATCTCGAAATATTACAGTTAGAGACTTGCAATTCGGTGCACAGATGCCTCGTTGGACTGAAATCACGTCGTGAAATTGAGGTTGACATATCTCGTATACAAGCGATGCAAATAATATTTAAAATCTGCCATATTTAAAAGACTACTGCATAATTCTTGATCTATTTTGTTCGCCACCTACTATAGTTCTGCGCTAAGCCTCGTCTCATTTAGGAACCGCAACAGGCTTTTGGCGCCAGATTGTTTTACCTCCTCAGGTTGGCGGTAATGACCACCCAAGTGGGTGTATCTTTTACGCATCAGCGGGCCACACTCGCACATGAGGTGCAGGGGAGTTTCCTCTGCCCCTTGGCAGAACCTACACATTTTTGTGTCTCGGAGCTTGATGTTGTACATGTGTCTGTTAAGGCCACAATGCCTGTGAGCGCCCTCACCAGTATGCGTAGATTGTTCCTATTTGGCGATGAGGCCTCACGGGCCGTCCTAGGGTCGTAAGCCTTAATTAGCGCTTTGGATTGATTCAACTCTGGCGTGTTGTTCCGGTGGTTGACGGGTTGTTCTAAACATATTTGTTTGAGCATGAGGTTTGCAAGGCTTTTTGGTACGCCACAGGAAGGTTCAGGGCCGTATAACGATCCCTTTGATATAATATGTACTACTACTATACGCCGGGGGGGGGGGGGGGGGGCGAGATTGGGTTGGGGAGGGGGCGAGATTGGGTTGGGGGGGTGGGGTTAGTTGCTGGGAAAATCTTGGGATGGCATATCTCTCAACGACCATATATCCGATGTTTTCTTTTTTTTTTTTCAGGGAAAGTATTCTTGACGTAAATATTTCCTAAAAGTAATATTGTCTTTAACTTTAAAAAATACTCAAACAAAAATTGGTAGTATTTTAAGAAAATTAGTTTTTTTTTACAGGACAGATAAAATACTTTTCAAAATGACCGATTCAGTTGGGCAGTGAGGCACGGATAGCTTATAACAATTAATGATGATCACAACTAACAATAAGTGATGATCACAAGAAGTAACAATTATAATAATAATAATAATAATAAACTCTTTATTTGCACTTAAAAAGTATACGAAAAAGGCGAGCTTATTGCCATGGCAATATCTTACAGCTAACCTAAACATAGTGGTACATGCGCGCATTGTGAAAATAAAGATTATTACATAACATACAGACAAGTGGAAGAATTTAAGACTAATAGTGCCCGAGGAGAGGAAATTGGGAGAGGAACAGGAGAGAAAGGGAAGAACTGGTTACTTCTTAGAAAGGTAGTAATCCTTTTAGTCTAGATCTACAATTAGTGATGATCACAAGAAATAACAATTAGTGATCACAACAAATGACTAAGTGATGATCTCAAATGAGAAAAAACACATAATTGCAACCGCTAAGAGAGCCAACTCTACTCTCTATCTGAACAGGAAGGCTTTCCAACATCTGTCGATAGAGGTGTTTATACAAGGCATGTGTATAACTTTACATCGCGATGACACGAGGATACCTGCTTGTTCGGATGTCGGATTGTGAAATAAATAAAATACAAACCGAGATGCCATGGAATTCACCGACCGAAGTCGGGCCCATCATATAATGTTATTACACTTCTGGGGGGTGAGCAGTGGATTCCGGACTAACGACCGGCTGTGGTAGGTTTAGGACCGCTGTCTTGCCACATGTGAGCGTTAACCTTACCACCCATTCACTCCCCCTTCAAAGCCATAGAATTTGAGATGCGGAAATCGCGGTTTTAGATATTTTTTTCTAAAAAGGAGTTGATTATTTTCCTGGAGAGACCAAGATCTTTAAAAATGTGAAACAGAGATTTAGCTGGCAGGCCACGAGCGCCAACTTCCACCGCAGGAAGGTGAACAGTGAAGCCGTTCCGGGTGACGGCATTTGCGAGATCATGGTATTTGTTTAATTTGTACTCAAGGTCTTTTGGGATATTTGATTCCCATGGAACAGTTAATTCTACGATAAGGGCCACTATCCGAAATAGAGAGTAAAGAGTTATATCTGGACGCAGGGCTGTGTATCCGAGACTTTCAGGGAATTTATACTGCTTAAAGACCGAATCGACCTCCAGAATCCAATCTGAAGCTTTCTCGATTATTGAGAAAGATTTTGTAGTGAAATGTTTTTTGCCTTTAGAGCTGTTGGAGCCTCGGTCCAACATACCCACAACAAAAAAATAATTTCTACAGAATCGAAACCGCAAATTCGCTCAAATATACACGAGCCAGCTGCAATTGATTTCCAACTACATTCGGCATTTTATGCACAGTCAAATGATGACTAATGTCATTTCTCCTGATCGATACGAAATTAGGGCACATTTCTCACCCCACTCACAACTATTGCGTCACTGCTTACAATATAAAACGCAGTACATTTCGATCGATCAATATCATTCCTGTTGGGCAGTTATCGCGCTACACATCTTCATCATTCCCTGGAGGGCAGTAACCGCGTATTAACAAGTACTCGCGCTCTACACTTCACTTCGAGTCAACGAATCACGCATAGTATACGCAGCCATCATTATCTTCGAATCTATCGCGGCGCTTCACACTTCGGACACACAACCACGGCTTCACCTCGCGCCCACACTACCTACACAACGGCGAAATATCAATCAAGGCGTTACGAGCTGGCAACCTACTAGAGACCTTTTGAATAAATACTTTAACTTCAACATCCACGACTTTCAATAACGGAGAAAACTTCCTGATGAGAACCACCCTTCGCTCACAATCAATTGGAGTCTAGTGAAGGGTGGCCACTCTCACAGAGCTATCCCGCACAAACTGTATTGGGGGTTTGGAGGGTACTGTCAAACCCTCGTTGGCACGAGCCACTGAGAGGCTAATTACCTCGCGAATAACAGCAAGGACTTTGTCGTGGCGGTAAGTGTACCGTCTTTGATCTAAGGCCACCTTGCAGCCAGCTAGAATATGCCTGGCTGTGCAAGGGGTGCAGAAGCTGCTCGGCTGCCGCTGTAACGGAGAAAAGTGTGCTCTTTAAGGGGCAGAATTATATAACATTCTCCAGAAATGTGTTTTTTTTTTCTTTTTTTGCATATTTGTAAAAGAGTTTCCTGTGGGCCACATCCAGTGACATACAACTCAAATCCACGACCTGAGATAATTCTTTCTTAGTTTGCAATGTTATTACTTTTTTTGTTTGAGTAAAGTTTCCGTTTTTTGCTTATAAAAAGACGGTAGCGTCCATATTTTTTTTTCTGATTTTTTTTTAGGGTTGCGTTTTTTATAACCCGTGTGGATTTAAAACTGGGGTTACAACATTCTGTAAAATAGAGTGGTGGATATGTGGAATAAACTACCATTTGAAAGAGATTAGTGCCAGCTCTGTCAATGAGCATGAGCTGAGAACAGGAAGCATGGTTCAAATAAACATTTGAATGTGTTTTGCGCAGTCACAACACTCGCGCCTCTCCAAAATTCGTATAGCATCATCGGACCCTATTTTTTAAAATTTCTCAAATGCACACAAATTAACTTATTTAAACTATGTTCTTTTCAGTATATTTAGTTTAACCCTTGGAGTAAATGGGTATTTTCATGGATGCATCTGTCTCTTTTGCAGGATTTTCGGCGACATCGACCTTAAAGTACTATAACTACGAAACTACTACACCAATCATAAAAAGAACAACTGCACAATGATTGCATTGAAATTTCGAATATAGAATATTGAAATATCATTTTGTAAAACAATAAGATAATTATGAATAAATATGAGAACGTCAAAGAAGTGATAAAACAATGGCCGATTTTGGCATTTGCGACGCGACATTCAAAGACCCGAAATACTTTATATACATGATAAATGGTACATCTAATCAGTTTAGGGGGACTATATGATGTTGTGGAAATGGTTTTACTTACGTTTCGCTCAAATAAACACCGAAAACTACACGAAAAACGTTTCCGAAGCGGCGACACACGCACTGCGGACTTTGACGTTTCGTGAAGGCGGGCGTTCAGTTTTGCCGCGGTCCGTAATAATATGTTACATGGACTGCGCAGTTGCTGCTGCGAATGCTAACAGAGAGAATTTAATTCTGTACCGATCTGCCATACGCATGAAAGAGACAAAATGCTTTCGATGGTAAAAAAAGAGTTCGAAAGCGCGCGCGCCGAGCGGAACCAGATCTGGTCGTATCATACTCAACGGATAATTGTTTCACAACCAGATTTGGTCGTATCATACTCAACGGGTTAAACTCTGTTCTTTTCAGTATATTCAGTTTAAGAGGTTAAAATGCTCTGTTCTAATAGTGCTGTAAACATTTCAGATGTATCGCCTACTACGAGCAGTATGCGGAGTACGACGCCTTTCTCACCTCTCCCGAGTGGCCAAATCCATGGATCGCCGACACAACTGAACTATGGGATCAAGACAAACAGAGGTACATATGTAGTAGTAGTAGTTTAGTAAAAGGAGTGTGGGGCTTGTCTCAGCCCTTGCTGTCACCTGGATGTATAACATCTTTTGTAACTACTCACTTTGTGGTTGGGTCTATGGTCTGCTGAAAGCTCAATACTGCTTACCAGTCCATACAGATCACTGACCTTCAAGTTGGGCAGATCGCTGGATTCTAGAAAGGCTCGTCCCAGTAAACTGTGTCTTTTTGCGGCGAGGCCTGGGCAGCGACCAACGATATGTATGCTGTCTTCAGGTTCTTCGCTACATATTCGGTTATCCTTGTCGGTCAAGCCAAGGTTGAATAGATGTGCTCTAGGGGTCGTGTGTCCGGTGAGGAGACCGATGGTGGTTCTAAGGTTCTTCTCGCTCATGTCAAGTAGGGCCTTCGTTTTATTTGGAAGTGGTTGCTCCATCATGGCCTTTGTCTGCCGACATCCTTGGCTCTGTTTCCAGGATGCCCGTTAGTTAGTTAGTTATACTGGGCGTTCCTCCGCAAGTCGACATCCAGTGTGCCTATTTTGCGTGTAACGGGGGTAGCGCTATTCCACCCACCCCAGCTCCTCGACGAAAGCCAGTAGGGCTTTCAGGTTTCCTGCCGCGTCGCGCAGGGTGCCTGGGGTCCCAAGGTGTTTTGTCCTGTATACTTCTACCTGTTTACAATCTAGCAGAATGTGTTTTGTGGTTTCTTCCTCCTCCATGCATGCTCTGCACATAGGGCTATTCGTTCCGCCCATTTTGAAGAGGTGTTTGTTTAGTGTGTTGTGTCCTGTTATCAGTCCCACTAGTTTGCGTAGTTGGGGCCTTTTTGTCCTTAGAAGTGTTTTGGTAAGTTTGTGGTTGTATTCCATTACTATTTCTTTGGTTTGTCTGCAGGTGTCTATCTCTTTCCAGTGTGTTTGATGTCGTTGTTTGTAGTGGTTGTCAAGTTGGTTGTTTATGTGCGAGTATGGTAGGGGCACGATAGGTTCGGGTCCGTATGCCGGTGTGTCTGAGCCCTTACGGGCTAGTTCATCCGCAGCATCGTTTCCTCTTGAGTTACTGTGTCCCTTGATCCATTGCAGTGTCACCTTATTGCCTTTTCCGCATACCTCGAGGAGGCTTTGATGGCATTCGTATATGAGCCCGGATGTAAATCTATCGCTTCCCAGTGCCTGTAGCACTGACCTGCTGTCCGATAGAATACATATGTTTTCATGTTTTAGCTGTCGTTGTTTCACTGCGTTGCAAGCTTCTGCCGCAATAGCGGGCCAGAATGCCCGATATTCATGCTCCGGGTACATATACTTGGAAATAAAAATAATCATCTAATCCAGAGGTTTCAGTGTTTGCCTTTCATCCTCCTAGTGCCTTGTCATAAGGCGTTGGTCTCTGATGGGTTCGTGGTGTTTGCTGGACGGTAGATTTGTATCTTTGGACAGTGTTTATTGTAATAAAAATAGCCGTGATTGCCTTTACGCAATCTCGGCTTTTTTTCTACTGAAGTGTAATGTCCGCTTTAGCACAACCGTAGCTTACTGGAGCGACATGAGACATTTATAAATACACACCTCTTGTTAAATCTTGCTATGGGTTATTTTCTGCAATAGTTTGCTAGTATGTATAGGATGTGTATTTTATGCTTAACCCCTCGAGCCTCAGAGGGACCGATCGGACTCAAACGTAAAAGCACAGTTGCGCCTCGTTGGGACCGATCGGACTCTAAAGTTAATATTCTAAAGTTCTAATATGCAACAATTCTAAAGTGCAACAACGGTCTGGGAGAAATTAATATTTTGGTCGGCCGCCATAATAAATCTAAAATTTCCATAATTTACAGTCTTTCAAAGACATGCGCTCGCGAAATCTCGCGGCTCAAGGGGTTAATATTATTTACATAGAGATGTAAAAATTTTATTTGGTATACAGGTTCACATTTTATTTGGTATACAGGTCATTCAACATGTAATCATTACGCACTTTAATGTTCAGATAGACTATAATTATAGACAATAATTGTTTCAAAGCGGGAGTGAATAGGTGGTAAGGTATGTGGCAAGACAGCTGTCCTAAACTTTCCACAGCTCCACAGCTCACCCCTCAGAAGTGTATTTTTATTTTTATTCGGGAAACAGACAGTACAAAAAAACATATTTACTAAATCAAAATTTAACCCGTTGAGTATGAGTCTACCAAATCTGGTCGCGAAACAATTATCCGTTGAGTACGAGTCGACCAAATCTGGCCGCGCGTTTTTTTCACTTCTTTGACGTTCTCATATTTATTCATAATTATCTAATTGTTTTACAAAATGATATTTCAATATTCTATATTCGAAATTTCAATGCAATCATTGTGCAGTTGTTCTTTTTATGATTGGTGTAGTAGTTTCGTAGTTATAGTACTTTAAGGTCGATGTCGCCGAAAATCCTGCAAAAGAGACAGATGCATCCATGAAAATACCCATTTACTCCAAGGGTTAACAAACATAAAATATTTATTTGTTTCCACCTAATAAACGGTCATATAGTGCGCTATGCGATATAAAAGAAAAGTTTAAAGCAGCGATGCACAGACTTTTTCTAGTTGAGGGCCGCATCACCTTCTCCCAACCAACGGAGGGCCAATGAAACAATGTTATGGATATAGTCTTCGAATAATTATTTATTTTCTGCTTCTTTGAAAATTTGGATCATTCAACCTCACGTGTATCAATGTCATAATAATAACACAAAATATATCAGTGCCAATACAATAGTTAAAGAATGGAAAATTTTAGATTACAAATACGTATCATTGTTATCCATATTACAGTATAATATACTAAGAATAACATGTATTCTATTCTATTATCTAACTAAGAATATTCTATATATCTAATTAAGAATAAATTTTACTCTTAGTTAGATACATGACATTGTGTAGAAGACACAATTTTTAGTATGTTGGGGGTCACTTTAGTCGTGGCTAAGCGCAAAATGGCTTCAAGATTTTCGTTGTTAAGACGATTTCGGTTCTTACATTTATTAGCATTCATTATTGAAAATGTTTGCTCGCATATATACGTTGACCCGAATAAACTAGTACATTTGAGTGCATTACCGATCAATGTGGGAAACATATCTGCACTGAGGCAACGATAAAAGCCCAATAAATCACCTTCGTTAAATTTATTTCGAAAAGTGTCGTCGTTTTGGATATCGATTAATTCAAGCTGAGCGGCTTCTGGTGCATTTTCGGGCAATACCGAAAAAGGATTGCTAAACAGATCGAGAAGCGGTTTGATTTTTTTAAAATCCGCAAATCGTTCCTCAAAAGATGTTATCAAGTCCATAATTTTTGTCACATATATTGGTTTGAATGGTATTCTCAATTTTTCCGACATTGTTTTGTATGTTGGAAAATGAACATAGTTCCCTGTTTTTAACTGTTGTTGAAACAACTTTAATTTGCACTGGAATGCTAACACAGAGCTATATAATTGAGAAGCTAGTTGATTTTTACCTTGAAGCCTTGTATTTAACATATTTAAATGGTTCACAATATCAACCATGAATGACAAATCACTTAACCAATCAGCATTTCGTAATTCGGGAATATTCTTATTTTTTTCATTCATAAATATGTCAATTTCATCAATTAAATTCAGGAAGCGTTCCAGTGTTTTTCCACGGCTCAACCACCTGACTTCAGTATAAAAAATCAGATCGCCAAAGTCACTTGCAATATCATCAAGAAATTTCTTAAATTGACGATGGTTAAGTCCACGTGATTTGATGAAGTTAATTGTAGAAACAGCCACTTTCATAACATTTTCGAAACCTAGTTTCTTGGAGCACAAGTTTTCTTGGTGGATAATGCAGTGTATTTGTATCAAGTCCATGCCAGAATCTCCCAAATGGACCTTTAATAATGACACCAATCCGGAATTAACACCAACCATGGAGGGGGCTCCATCAGTTGCGATTCCTGACAACTTTTTTAGGTCCAATCCAACTTTATCACATTGTTCTAAAATCCCATTGAGCATATCACTACCTCTGGTTTGATCTGATAATGAGCTCATACCAATGAGCTCCTCGTATACTTCAAAAGAATGGGTCGTGCCACGTAAAAATACTAATAACTGAGCCGTGGAGGATATGTCAGTTGACTCATCAATCGCTAACGAAAAATATGCAAACTCTTTGGAAAACGCTTTCAATTGGTCTGTTATGTCTTCAGACATGGTTGCAATTCTTCGTTGTACTGTCATTCGGTTTAACTGTATTTTTTCAAATTTTTTTGCTGATTCAGGACACATTCTACTGGCCAATCTCAAACACTCTTTTGCGAAGTCACCATCTGTAAATGGGCGAGATGTCTTCGCGATAAGATTCGATATTTCGAAACTAATTTCTGTAGCGATCTTGACATCTTCAACAGGCTTTATAAACATTGCTTGTTGGCCCACTAATTCACGTTTCAAACTTGCAATTTTTTGCTTACGTAATTCACCTTCCAATTTTGAAAATATCGCATGCTTACTTTCAAAATGTCTTCTCACATTGTATTCTTTTGTGACAGCTACCGCAGTCTTACATATCAAACACACAATTTTACTCAATGATTGTACAAAAAAATATTGTTCAGTCCAACTGTCTTGAAAGTGTCGATTTTCATTTTCAATCTTGCGTTTTCTGGTTCCTGAACTTGATGGGTTATTATCCATCGTGATCTATGATGATAATTATCCCCGCAACACAAAATGTAACACTCACCACTTCACGAAGACACTGACCGACAGACTTTCTGCTCAGGAGTACGGACTGGCTGCAGCGTGAGCGAGCATTGTAGGGGACGCACTGCGTTCTTGTTAGAGGCGGCCGGCGGCGGCGGAGGCACGCCAAACTCCTATATCGAAACGTAACACCCGCCACTTCTAGAAGATACTGACCAGCAGACCCTCTGCTCAGGAGTATGCAGAGAACGCTTGAGAACGCAGAATTCTCGATCATGAATATCACGCTAACTGTGCAACATTCTCGGGCAGCAACCAATTTGTGAATGACTTGTCGGCCCGAGCGAGCGGCGAACGCGTCGCGTCGGCATGCGGGGCGAGCGAGAGCGAGATGCAAGAGTGGCAAGTAGCGAAGTGCGAACGAGACGTCGTAGCGGTGACGCGCTCGGCGAGCGTGCACAATTTTCTACCTATGTATATTGAAAAAATATTTTTCAAATAATTTCAAGGACGGGGGCCGCCCACAAAGTGTCGGCGGGCCGCGGTCTGTGCATCGCTGGTTTAAAGGATACAAGATTTTTTTTAAATTGAAAATGTTAGGGTTTTTAAAAAAAAACGAAAAAATAATTCTGAATTAATTGCTAAGTTTGTACTAAACAGTCCAAAGTATTAAAAGTGTAAATATAAATAAATTTATAAATATGTATATTAATATGGTAATTAAATAAATAGTGAGAATAAAAATTAAATATATATTTAAGAATATAAATAAAAAATTTCTTTTATTGTAAATTTTCTGAATAAAAAAAATAAAAAAAATAACTCAGCAAATAGTAGAAAATATTGACTGTTATATTCTGCTTTTATATTCCTCGCCAGACGGTTATATTCCTCGACCTGTCTAAAGCTTTCGATACAGTCTCTATGCGGGACTGTGGACTACATGGCGTTGCGTTCAAATGGTTAACCCTTCAGGCCTCGCGACTCGCGGTTAACCCTCAGTTTGACTGCGATATCGCAGTCGCGGGGCCTGACGGGTTAAGGGTCACGAATTATATATTTTCTCCACAGTGTAAATTTTCAGGTGAAACAGAAGCATATGTAGTTACTTTATTTGATGCAGTTGCAAAGAAGCAATGCCCTTGCGTCGTGTCAGAAGATGGGCTTTTGGACTCCGAGAACTGTTGCAGGATCCAGCGGGACAGGATCATTTCACCAGGTTCCTCGATAAGGAGTTCTCCGGAGAGAATCTCAAGTAAGTATTCTTCTTCTTCTGATGCCGTGTCCGTTTTGATGGCGTAGCTCGGAACAACGATTCAGTGGATTTCTGGAGCCAAGATTTCTCGGTCTCGGTCAAGAAGTCTCGGATGCACAGCCCTCCGTCCAGATACTCTTTACTCCCTATCTTAAAAGATTGCACTGTTGAATCTTAGGGAATCAAGTATCCTGAAGGACCACGAGTACAAATTAAATAAATACCATGATCTTGCAAATGCTGTCACCTTCACGCGTTGGAAGTTGGCAGCCAAATCTCTGTTTCACTTCAAATTGAGAATGGTTGAACTGGGAGGTTTGCTCACCATGAGACGCCGCATGGTGAGCAAACCGTCCAGGAGCGCCCGATGATTGACTCCTAGGAGATACTGGCTCGCAGGCCAGAGTCCTACCCGGACTCGCACTTCTGTGTGGAGGCCGCCGGATGGGTGTTGACCCGTGCTTTTGACCGACCCTATACAACTGGGTCTTAGTGGCCAAACTGCAACAGGGCCGAAATTACCGAGCTTGGTAGGTGCCTGTATAAGAATGCCGTATTACTGAAGTGCCGGATCGTAGAGTAGAGAGGTTACTGTTTTAATATCTTTTTGCTTTATAGATTTTGGATGGGAGTTCAAGAGCTGAAGGCTCTTCCTGTCCGACAAGTGTCGGAACGAGCCAAGGATCTCTGGAGAGAGTTCCTGGCTTCGGATGCTCCCTGTCCGGTTAACGTCGACGCAGCCAGCAGGTAAATTTGCATTGCAAATTCATTTTCATTAAACAACTAGCTATCTAGTGCTCATGACAGCTGCATTCTCAAAAAATTGCTAATCCTCGCTTGGCTTATAACAGATTGCGTAGTAATGGAATTAATTCCAAGCTGAACCACATTCAAACCGATTAAATCCCAGTCATTGGCAGGCTAAAACCGAGGTCGTCGTCAATTGATCTGTCTTCATTGCCTTTATTTCAAATCGCCAGTGCCACTCGGTAAGGCGTTACACAAGCGTGTTGGCTAGCTAGACAGTGGACTGTCTTGTCCCTAAGTCTGCGTTCACCCCACGGTTGAAATAATGGTTAAATATTGTTATACCTTCCTGGGGTGGCGGGTTCGCCCGTAGTAGTTGACAACTCCAAAGTGTGAAGTAGTTTTTGACAACTCCAAAGCGCAGTGAATGAAGTGTCTAACGGTTCGGTGCAGCTTGGGCCTGATGACCTGTTTGTTGTTTTGGGCCAGCTCAACTCGCAGTTTTACTCCCATCCGGTAGCCTCGAAGATGGACTAATTTGGAAAGAAATATGTGAAACCTGTCATGGCAGTGTCGTGGACAGGTGGATCGGATCCTCTGGGAGAAGACTTCGGGCGATACCGGACGGTTCGCACATCATGCGGCGCTTGCCAATCGACTCTTCACTCGACTGTGGAGTCTGGAAACGTTCGTTTCCTAAGCGGTGGGGTAGTTTTTGACCTATTGTCCGCTTATTTTTGAGACGATCTATTGGCCATCCGATCCCGTGTGAGATTAACGGGCAAGGGGCGTCACTGTCTGCAATAAATTCGAACTAAATTACCGCTGACATCAGATAGAGGCTGCGCAAGCGACTGGCGGATCGAATCTGTGACCAGACTAGAGCACGGAGAAATCCGACCAAATCTGAGTGAGGGCGTGAAGTCAACCCGCTGGGTTTACTTCCGGTTCTGAAAGTAATGGACTTCCCCAGACCACCTTTATTAGAATTCATTTCTAACTCAATTTTAATCTTTGTGGCAAATGTCCACCTTTATATTGAGGTGCTCATATATAAGATGTGAGTAAAATTGAGTATATATGTATATCGTTTCTTATTATTTTAGTTTTAAGCAATGTTCCTAAATTCTAAACTTCTAAATTAGTAACTAGCAACATAGATAACATAGATACATAGATATTATAGTTAGAATGATTTATTCTAGATGCTTTTTATAACATTATTTTTTCTATAATGCTCTTCTTCAAGATCTTCATTGTTAGCCTCTCAGCTGTGGCAGCTCGCAGCTAAAAGTAAATCCTAAGCGAGGCGCATTATATCGGTGGGGCGTTTCAATCTCACCGCGGCCATTGAAGTACGAAAGATTAGCACACAAGGCAGTAAGGAAAAATGTCTATGGGTCTAATGTACTCTCACCTGTCCCACCTCCGTCCAAGAAGCGAGTGGAACTGTAATTGAACTGATAGAAAATTACCTACTTAAACTTCAGATAGTTCGTAGACTCTTCCCGATTTTGCCAATCCCTGTTTTTGAATTTATGTTTTATAAGTCCAGATTTACATTGAGTTCATTGAAAGGAGTCAGTACTGGCGCCGGGAACTGACTCACACTTGTTTACTTGCAGTCAATCAGCCGTAGTTATTTCTTGGGTCATAGTCAGTGGGGAAAAATGCATCATTTTCGCTAGTTTAAATTTTTCACACGACGCAACCCTACTCTACAATGCAGTGCCAGCGACCGACCAACTACTGACTTCGGTGTTTAGACAGGGTCAGTATTGCTGATGCGTGTGGTGAAGGGAGTGGACTGTCTTCAAAATATATACCGAGAATATTGAAGTCGGCACTGATGCGACAGTGCTGTACCTACTGACTTAAATTCAATTTACACGATGGTAGTACTGGATCAGCGCTGTGACTTGTTTTGAGATTGAAGTCAGTAACTGTAAGTCAGCCCTTATGCTTTATAAATGTTGATTACTTAGTGCATAGGATATACACAGACGGCTCCAAAACCACTCAAGGTACCGGAGCCGGTGACTTCTCAAATGATCTAAACATAAAAATATCAACTACCCTAGGCAACTTAAATACGATCTTCCAAGCAGAATGCATAGGCATCACCAGAGCAGCACAGGCAGTTGCAGCCAAAGATGTCGGAGACCTAAGTTTGAAATTTGTCTCCGACAGTGCCTCCGTGCTACAAGCGCTAGCAAAAAATACTATAACCTCTGTCCTTGTACTGGAATGCCACAATGGGCTTCAATCTATTGCGAGGTCAAATAGTGACCCTGCAATGGATTAAAGGGCACAGCGACTCACTGGGCAACGACGCGGCAGACGAACTGGCCAAAAGGGGATCAAAGGAAATAGTATATGGACCGGAACCCTTGATGCCCATACCCCAGGCCCAAATAAAAGCATGGCTACGCAGGAACACCGACAAAACCCACCTTAACCCCTCCTCTCGCGAAGTAAAAATTCACCTATCACTTTTGCGCGCGACATATTTGGGCGTAAAATCGACGCGAGTCAACGGCCCTGAGAAAAACGATCATAACTTATAAACCACTAAACGGATTAAAAAAAGATAAAGAGAAAAATGATCGCATTGAAATTTGACATATAAAACATTATAACCTTATCTCGTAAAACAATTAAGATAATAATGAATAAATATTACAAAATTGGCAAACTGAAAAAACTCGCCTATAAAATCATTTCGATTTTTTTGTCACAAAATACGTAAAATATGCAAAAATTGTAAATACAGTTATGTTCTTTATTAAATGCTTTACCAAAACGATATTTTTTTTTAACTTATTTGCATACAAAAATATTTATTTATTCAGCCAAGAAAAATTTTATGTATTCTCGTAAAAAAAAAAAAAAAATATTTTTAATTTGTGACTACTTATGGTATTTTTTTATATGAAATTCTTTCAAAATAACTTTATTACTACATCACACTTCTTAGAAATCACACCAGAACTTTGAGCTTTGTCTGATATTATAGAAAAATCTAAAGTTTTGAGAGTTTGCGTCCGAACTTAATAATAAACTTTGAATGCTCATAATATAAAATTCGTTAGATTTTGTCAATTATATTGTCTTATCATAGACTTATTATATGTCTAATAACTAATTACTATACTCCAAAGAGTCACATTTCATCGAAAAACTATGGAAAATCGCACTTTATTCTCTCATAGTAATTATCAAAACAAGTTTCTTTGCGCGATTCATATTACAAAACAAGATATAATGTTCAAAATACGCCTAATTATGTGATAACTTAGGATGTAAATGAAGCAATACTTGTTTTGTTAGTAAATTAAAGCGACATTACGTCATATTTCGCAATATATCGGGATATTTCATAAACATTACAAAATAATAACAACCATTTTTTCGCGAGCCGTTTGTTGTCGCCGAAGTGTTTTCTTTAAAAATTCGTAAAAAACAGCAAATGGACTATCTCAAATGACTAATACTCATTCAGAAACTACTTAAAATGCAAATTACTCACTGTTCTCCAGTAACAAACACTCAAACACTGCACACACACACTTTTTATCACCAATTTCTCGGAGCCGTACGCGGCCGTGCGATTTGCCGACGGAGACTGGGCGTTTGACGTCTATGCTCACTTTTTAAATCGTTGTTCGATATTGCCACACGGAAATCTTGAATTAAAGATATTTTGGCCATATCGTTGCACCCTCAGAAAGCATATAGTACGACGTCTCGAATCGTAAATTGCATTTTTCGCAGCGGCGAGCGCTTGGTCCGGTAGCGGACGTTACGGAGTTTAGGCGGCCGACATTTGGTCCCGCAAGGGATGTTACGTGGCGAGCGGGTTAAAGAATGGAAAAAAAACGCAGGATGCAGGCAAACAAAGAACGCGGTTCCAGAAGCGTCTAAAAAACTTGCCTGCAACCTCACCAGATTAAAAAGGGACAAAATCTGTAAAGTCATAGGTACTATGACAGGCCACTGTCCCCTAAACAAACACCTGTTTACCATAGGTGTGACAGACAGCCCTCTATGCAGAGGATGCATGGAGGAAGAAGAAACGCCACAGCATGTGCTCATGGAATGCAGGAGCGTGGCAGAGCAACGGGCAAGAATACTACAATCTCCAGCATCTGTCCCGGAGGCCTGTAGCAACCCAAACAGGCTGCTAACCTTCTGGGACAGCCTGGGTTGGCTGGAGTAACGTAAACACAAATAGAAACATGAGCCACGCACAACGGCCCAATCAAGAGGCCAAGTGCGAGAAAAAAGCCCAGACAAACTAACTAACTAACTAACTAACGTACTATGGCATTGATAAATCTAATGCCCTATATATTTAATTATATGGAATAAGCCGCAAACGATCTGTGCGCTCTTTTCGTTAATTTCATTTTGAGTGAGCCGCTGCTGGGAGGTTAATAGCTATTTTGCATTGGTTTGGTTGCATCTGTAGTTTGAAATCTACAGTTATGTGTGTTACGAAGCTTCTATCATTTCAGAGAGGCAGCTAGAGTCATCATCGAGCAAGGAACCACCGACCGCTGGTGCCTGGATCATGCTCAGGTAAGCAGTCATATCATTATTTTAAAACAGATAAATGCTACATAGTTATAATCGCTGAATGTGCCGAAGACCTACAACTCATGCTGGAGCAACTATATCACGCGTCCCTGCGAACGGGTCTTAAGATGAACATGGACAAGACAAAGGTTGTGGCGAAAACCGATCTCACACCGAATCCCATTTCATTGAATGGACAACCGCTGGATCAGGTGCAGGAGTACACATACCTAGGACAGGTGGTAAAGCTCGGCCGGGACTCGATGATGGCAGAGATAAAGCGAAGAAAACAATTGGGATGGGCAGCCTTCGGGAAGCTGAGCTTCGTGCTGAAGTCCAGAATTCCCTAATCGCTCAAGACAAAGGTGTATAATCAGTGCGTGTTACCGGCTATGACGTATGCTTGTGAGACATGGACACTGACTGCTGGGATGATCCACGAGCTTAAGGTGATGCAGCGTAACATGGCGAGTCATGCTCGGCATATCGATGCGCGATCGAGGCCCAAACGAGCTCATCAGACAGCGCACCAAGGTGGTCGACGTGGGTCAAAGAGTGGCCAAGCTGAAATGGGCTCGGGCCGATGTGGCCCGACGACACGACGAACGGTGGAGCAAGCGCGTTTTGTAGTGAAGACCCCGGCTAGGCAGAAGAATTGTGGGCAGACCACTGGCCCGATGGTCCGATGACATTAAGGCGACAGCTGGACCAGTCTGGAAGAGGGAAACGGACAACCGATCCGGATGGAGAGTGATTGCCCAACGGTGGGCGAATGCGCGCTGATGAAGAAGAAGAAATTACATAGACATACTTATCTATACTAATATTATAAAGAGGTAAAGTTTGTGAGGTCGTAGGAAGTAATCTCTGTATCTACTGAACCAATTTTGAAAATTCTACCAATAGAAAGCCAGGTTATTTGTGAGTGTCATGGGCTATATATTATTCCGAAAAATGAAAAGACTTTTTCGCAGTAGTCGGATTTGCAAATTAAGTCGGAGAAAAAAACGGTTGAATGAAAACGTTTCTTACGAACGCTGCCTAACGATGAGAGATATGTGATTGAGATTTAGAGAAAAGTTGTAGAGCTTGATAATGCCTACAAAAAAGTCAGCGACAGCATATGTCTAACTTTTATATTTAAGTCACAAGTAGTTTTCATATTAAAAAAATATTTAAATCGTTAGGTCATGTTTATTGGTCATATTATCAACAATTCTGAATTCTTATCAAAAAAGTGTTTAACCCTTGGAGTAAATGGGTATTTTCATGGATGCATCTGTCTCTTTTGCAGGATTTTCGGCGACATCGACCTTAAAGTACTATAACTACGAAACTACTACACCAATCATAAAAAGAACAACTGCACAATGATTGCATTGAAATTTCGAATATAGAATATTGAAATATCATTTTGTAAAACAATTAGAAAAATTATGAATAAATATGAGAACGTCAAAGAAGTGAAAAAAACGCGGAACCAGATCTGGTCGTATCATACTCAACGGATAATTGTTTCAGAACCAGATTTGGTCGTATCATACTCAAGGGGTTAAAACATAAGACTTTTCCCTTTTACTGCATATAATTTTCCTTTTACTGCATAAATGGTTAAAGAGATAATACGACCTAGGTACGGAACCATGACCTTATCTCGGATTTGAACTCAGTAAAAATATAACCCTTCTTTTGGCAGTCAGGAAATAAATCATAGCACACAGTACTAACCGAACCACACTCATAATTTCATCACAAGTAAAAATGTTTACCGCATGACGAAGTGGGCACGGGTCAGCTAGTTTTACAATACAGTAGAACCCCTCTAATCTGTCACTTTTGGGCAGGGTTGGCTTGATTTTCCCCAACCCGAAAAAACCCACTGGGTTAAATTGGGTAAAACCCACCTGAAAAAACCCGAGGGATTTTGACGAATGTGGGTTTTTGAAAAAATACTTGTTTATAATAATTAAATCGATGAACGGATATAGCATTTATATTATATTTTATCAAAAAGAAAAAAAAGGATGTATTTGTGACACACCCAGTCTGTTCCGTAATTTACTCCAGACCATTCCAAATGTTGAGAAGTCTTTCAATTGATGCAGAACTAGCCGGACAAGTGTAATGCCGACTACTTTTGGCATGATTTATAAGATAACTTGTTACGTGGAGAGGCAGCAGTGCAAAAACACGGTAGAACACTCAACTTGATTTATTACAAAACTATAACAATACTCTTCAAGCGACAAAGGCCCTTATACACACTTAAATATACACTATTTAGTTCTAAAGTCGTTTGCACCACTACTCAATACTTTCGCGCCGAAACAGCGCCACTAGCGGTTGTTAGTGTTAACTCTTATCCTGTTGTGAAAATAAAGGGGATCTCCCCGACAACTGACAATAACGATTTTCGGAGGAATTCCCTTCATGGTAGTATTACAACTTTAATCAGTAGTAAATAAATTTGGATTGGGAGAAAAAAATGCAATAAAATGGTAATAAAATAAAATGAAATGTAAAATTAAAATATATTAATTTGAAATTCCCCAAAAAAGCCCGAAAATCCCCGAAAAAAACCGACATAACCCAGTGGGCAGATATTTTTTGATAAAACCCGGGTTTTTGCCAACCCTGCTTTTGGGACTGGATTGGTCTATGGTCTCACACCTTTGCGACTATGGTCAGAATGCAAAAGTGATCAAATTATCAGAAAATACAGAAAAATACAAATTTACAGTAAAATAAACAGTCTCTCCATGTACTAAATGGCAATATCAAAAGCGTTGCTGTGTTCAGTGTGTGAAATCTGAGTAGGGAATTCATCATCATCACTGTCCGAGTTGTCATTAACCCTTCAGGCCTCGGCCCCTCAGCCGATTGACAAGTTGCTGTCCAAAAAAAAAAATAGTAAAAATTAGTAAAAAAATTGAATTACGACACTGTCTCACCAAAACATTAATTACTGCCAAACTACTGTACCCATAATTAAAATGAAACATATTAACATAATAAAACATAATAAAATCAAACAAATTAAATTAAAATAAAATTAAAACGGGGCCGTCACGCTGAATCGTTTTGTGGCCGATATCGGCCAATTGGGGCTTGAGGGGTTAACAGTTTCTTCACCACATTGTGTTTCAAAACAGTTACAATAAGTCATTGAGCTCTTCAGTAGTTTTGAGTTGATGGTCTGGCTATCTGGAAGGAATTCATAATACAAAACACCTTTGTAATCCATGAAAACTGTTAGCATCGCCTTCTTTTTCGACCGAAAAGGACGCGGTTTTTTCGGTCGCGGTTCATTCGGTGCACGCCATTCACTCGCTCGATGTCTGGATTGCGTGTCATACTCATAAATCCATGTTTCGTCTCCAGTAATGATCCGTTTGATGAATGTTGGGTCGGATTCAGCCTTGGAAATCATGTCTTTTGCGTAAAATTCAGGTCTTTCGGCACCAGCTTCGCAGCGACACGAGGCCCAAATCATTAACCACAATAACTTGAGCTGATCCATATGCGATGTTCAACTCCTCTGCCATCTCTCTGATGGCCAATTTTCGGTTTTCGGTCAACATTTCCTTCAATGTTTCGACGTTTTTCTCAGTTTTCGATCGTCATCTTCGACGGACGTTAGACCAGTTCTAACGTGTTCATGCCAGACATAAACGTTTGTTTTCGATAGAGTATTGCTGCCAAAATACTTTTTCTACATTTCCACGGTCTTCGCACTGTTGAATTAGATTTTCCCATAAAATTTTATGCAAACTTGTTGCTTCAAAGTTAATTCCATTTTTAAAATCGTAAAAAATCGCCGACACACCAAAAGGCAGATCTGAAAATGTTACCAGATGTCACGAACAGACGTGCCAACTTAACAAAAAAAGAGAATTGAAATCGGGACACTAGGAGCGCCATACGGTGGTAATTCCTGATACTTTTTGATCAAGGTGGTATATCGTGTTTTGCATCATATAAAAGTCCTGATTGAGTAAATTCCGAAAATATAAACGTATCTACATATATGAAAAATACATAAACCACAAATGTTTCATAAAAAAACCATATTTTTTTTATTTTATTTTACATATTAAATGTTATAGTTACTTGTTTACTTTGTTAAGTTAATTATATTCCTTGTTTAACCCCTAGAGCCCAAGTGGCCGATATCGGCCACAACACGATTCAGCGTGACGGCCCCGTTTTTTTATTTTTTTATTTAATTTGTTTCATTTTGTTATGTTTTATTATGGTAATATGTTTTATTTTAATTATGGGTACAGTGGTTTGGCAGTAGTTAATGTTTTGGTGAGACAGTATCATAATTCAATGTTTTTACTAATTTTTACTAATTTTTTTTGGGACATCAACTTGTCAATCGGCTGAGCGGCCGAGGCCTGAAGGGTTAAGTGTAGATATTACCTACGTTTCGAGTTATGCTTGCTGCAAATTCCGTACATTTCCACAATAAATGAATAAATAGATAAATATCATTATATAACTTCCTGGGGTGGCGGGTTCACCCGTAATAGTTGACAACTCTACAGTGATGTATTTATTAATGATATTTGAATGTTCACAGGCTCACGTTTACCATCTTATGAAATCAGACAGCTATTCAAGATACCTCCGCTCCGAAATGTACAAAGACATCCTCAATGGCTCAAAGAAAAAGGTATTTAGCATTGATTTATAAAACGTACACCATATCATATCCTGAACCGCGCGTTTAATGCCCCGTCTCGCACTCCGCAGTCTAGTAAAACGATTTCGGCGGAGGGGAGAGACAGAAACAATATAAATTAAGTACAACACTTTCTACGACATCGTATTTTGTAACCACGATTCCATGCATTCCATGCACACTCCACGTTACTTATAAAATATGTAAACAAATTAAGAACGAAGTACAGTAGGGCTGCGGTTATCCGAGGCCAGATTAACCGAGTTAACGGAGGTCGAAAAGGCCACAGCCAGGCCATGTTTGTACCCCCGAACGTCACTCCAATTTTACTATACAGTACTATATTTTATAACTTCCGTATACAGGGTGTTTGGCAGAGCTAAGGGGCCCTTGCTGAGTTGGCCACGAAGACCTATTCTGTTCAGGGTTGGTCACACTCACGGGTCAACACCCATCCGACGGCCTCCAAGCATGGTATGCGAGCCTGGATAGGACTCTAGCCTTAGGGCTAGTTTCCCCTAGGAATCAACCTTCTGGCGCTCCTGGACGGTCTGCGCACCGTGCGGCGTAAGCCAATCGATTGTGCACTCTGACTAACAGTCGGGGGAGTCTGGAAGCAGTACTGTTTCCTATAAAGCGGGGGTGGTCGCGGACCTTACGGCGACTGCTCTGGAAACGACCATCGAATACCCGATACTGAATGAACAGCCAGGCAAAGGATGCCGTGGTCCACGATAGATTCGGTTTACACAGTTTCACCGCTTTGTAAGGGAGAGGACCGCGCAAGCGACCACGAACTCGTAACCAATCGAGAGACTGGAGTAATCTGGTCGCAATTGGAAGTAAGGGCGTGAGTGTAAGCCCGCTGGGTAACATTCTTGGCTATCTCGCGGTTAAGGCGTAGGCCTCTTACGGGCATGTGGCGGAGCTTGACGGTGGACTGTTTTGTCCAAGTCTTCTGCGCTCACTCCAGGGAGATAGAACGACTAATCGTTAAAACTTCCTGAGGTGACGGGTTCGCCCGTTGTAGTTGACAACTCTACATAGTTGTTTGGCAGATAAACCGACAAAAAATTTCGAGGGATTGGTGTGGTGAGTTGCTAGCTTTCGCCCATAGACTATATCCGTCCTAATTGTCACCGTTTTTTTTGTTTTATCATTATTTTTTAGTATTACCCAAAATTTTGCAATTAAGTCATCATAACTTTTTTACTCATGGTAGTAATAGCTTGAATTAACTTGTATTATATTCTGCAATGTATTGTTATTCTAAATAAAGTATTATTTGATACAAATAGTTTCAAGAAATGACTTATGAACTTCCAAAGTCTTAAAAATGTAAAGATGTATGAAAATTGTCAAGTTCTAAATTCATTATTAAAAAAAAGTTAAAAGTATTTTGAACTTAGCTTTATTTGAAAAAGGTTTATAATTTATAGCCGTTCCAATGACGGGCTACATGTATTAGGTCTTTGAATTTAAAACTTTTGAAAACAACTAAACTACGGTTATATAATAATTTTAAATTAAATCCTAGACTATCGCGATTGTTTGACATTATAAATATAGTGCAGTCACTTAACCCTTGGAGTAAATGGGTATTTTCATGGATGCATCTGTCTCTTTTGCAGGATTTTCGGCGACATCGACTTAAAGTACTATAACTACGAAACTACTACACCAATCATAAAAAGAACAACTGCACAATGATTGCATTGAAATTTCGAATATAGAATATTGAAGTATCATTTTGTAAAACGATTAGATAATTATGAATAAATATAAGAACGTCAAAGAAGTGAAAAAAACGCGCGACCAGATTTGGTCGACTCGTACTCAACGGATAATTGTTTCGCGACCAGATTTGGTCGACTCGTACTCAACGGATAATTGTTTCGCGACCAGATTTGGTTGACTCATACTCAACAGGTTAATGCTAGCTCAGTCATCTAATGTAGATAGATGACACAGTCAATATAGTATACAAAGAAATTTTATAAAACATCCACTGGGAAATGGACAGATGTTTTTTTTTGTGTTATGAAAGATTACGAATGTTTTTTCTGTTGTAAATTATGAAAAGTTTTCACTAGGAATTTGGGTAAAATCTTGTTTGACAGTGTAATGTCATTCCAAACGTAGGCAGGATAGTAAATACCTTAAACGTACCGTTTAACAGTATTTTCGTTCCAGTCCAACGATCCAGTAATTTAGACCTACTAGAATGCCGTTTATTTTTCCATCCATGGCTTTCGATCCAGTCACTGAAATCGTCTAAAGCAGCCTTAGTTTGAGGTTTCTCTAAAGCCTTCGATGCAGTCTAAATGTTTTTATATTTTTGTTTCAGACTTCCGTGAAAGGAATTCGTTCGATCGTCTCATTCGCCGGCCGCAAGGAGCCCTCATCTGGCTCCTAAGAACATTATGAAATCAACACCAAAGTAATACTCAGCTAGTCCTTAGCGATTAAAAGAAAAAAATAACGTGTTAGGCATTTAGCTACTTAGTATTTCGCTAAAAGACTGTAATATTGAAATTCAAGATATAGAAATTGAATAAAATTAGAACTGAAGCTCAGCGCTGTTTATTTATTAGTCCGAGATCTCAGTGCAGTTTATATTTACGTCATTGGGCACATGAAGAATACAATGAAGCTGCAGGAGGTATTAGATTCTCAGTTATGACGTGGCTGTCCTTTGAAGGAAATTTAAGTATAAATTTTTAATGAAAAATCTATATTTAATTAAAAGTAACATAACCCCTGTTATTCAGGTCGTTTTGCCCTTTTAATAAGATTTGGTTAATGCTTCTGATAAGTATGATCTTCAGGTGATCTTGTTGTTTCTTCCGGCAGTGCCTGTTTCTTCTTTAAGAATGCTTCTCAATTTTTCAACGCAGATTTTTATCTCCTTGTCCATGCGAGGACTGTCGAAGTATCCAACCTTTGGTCGGGAAAATATATTTTATTGCGAAACCTCACTGCGAAACCTTTCTCAATAATCGAGAAAGCTTCAGATTGGATTATGGAGGTCGATTCGGTCTCTAAGCAGTATAAATTCCCTGAAAGTCTCGGATGCACAGCCCTGCGTCCAGATATAACTCTTTACTCTCTATCTCGGAAGATGGTCCTTATCGTAGAATTAACTGTTCCATGGGAATCAAATATCCCAAAACACCACGAGTACAAATTAAATAAATACCATGACCTCGCAAATGCCGTCACCCGGAACGGCTTCACTGTTCACCTTGACGCGGTGGAAGTAGACTAAATCTTTGTTTCACCTTTTTAAAGATCTTGGTCTCTCCAGGAAAATAATCAACTCCTTTCTAGAAAAAATATCTAAAACGGCGGTTCCTGCATCTCAAATTCTATGGCTTCGAAGGGGGAGTGATTGGGTGGTAAGGTGAACGCTCACATGTGGCAAGACAGCTGTCCTAAACCTACCACAGCCGGTCGTTAGTCCGGAATCCATCGTTCACCTCCCAGAATCGTAATAATTATATATGATGGGCCCGAATTTTGGTCGGTGAATTCCATGGCAGCTCCGTTTGTATTTACAAAATGAGATTTAGACACAAAGAGCCCGTTCTTATTATGACAGACCGTCTATTTTGACGGAAACCGTCGCCCGGGGATAGGTGTTCACATATACAACGATCCGCCAAAAAAATCAGCTGAACAGTCGAGGTTAGACCTTCGTTCTGACAAGTGCGGATCCCGAAATGATGTTTGCGGGGAGAGAAATGTATCAACTCGTGTTATTTATCGGCCCGCTCGTTCACATTACGACGGTCCAGGCGTTTAAACGGCGCTCCGTAGTGACAAACCGTCCTTCCAAAAACTCGGGTCCTGTTTTTTACCCGGATCCGTCTAAATGTGAACAGCGTCATATAAATTGTACAGCTACTGGCGTTTTTGCCTGTTTAGACGGACCGTCGAAACAGACGGTCCGTCATAGTTGGAACGGGCTCTAAACCCCTTGTAATCCAATGTAGGCCCCTTGTGCCTCGGCACACTTAGCCCACCGTTCTTTCCACTGCTGAAAACACTTCTGGAAAAGGCTTCTTTTCACAGAATGGAAAAAAACACGCAGGATGTAGGTAAACAAAAAATGCGGTTCCGGAAGCGTCTAAACAATTTTATTTTTTTTCAATTTGAAAAGTTAAGTAAATGTTTGAGAAGCGTTTGAGCGCACTGCGCCATCTAGCGGTAGGTAATAAGTCGTAAATAAACGATATCAACGACATTTTACCAACCGCTAGATAGCGCATCGTGATCATAGCTTTTCATAATATTTAAAAATAAAAAAAAAAAACAAAAAATATCTTTTTTTTTAAAAATTAACCCTTTTTTAGTTTTTTTTATTAAAAGTTGCTTACTTCGTTGTACTGATTCACCCACAGAAAAAAATGCCCGTGCAGTAATAACACCCCGTATATATTTTTCCTAAAAATTCTTAACAAAAGTTGTTTAGATTGTCGTACCGATTCACCGACTGCAAGGATGCCGCTAATTAATAACAGCCTGCATAGTTTTTCCTCAAATATAACTATTATACTGAGCGCCTCCTCAATTTGATTATTTCCTCAAAGATGACTTTACACTGAGATAGAATTTGGAATTTATAGTGCGCACGTCCGTTTCCATCCGATAGAATTAAGCAGTGAGATCTCGGACTAAGAAATGAAAGCCATTTATTCGCTTTGTGAAGAAAGTAGTCCTATGATATAAATGTAAAACGCTCTCGAACTTTCTAAGTCATTTTTCTCTCTATCTATCTAGGATATTATATTATTTTTCTGTTATATAGAAAATATTAGGGTAATATATTTTGATAATTTCGTTGTTGAATTTATTATTAAAAATAATAATTATTGTTAGTGAATTATCCTTGAATGTATTGATTGTTGTACGACGACTGTAACATATATTATGTATATGAGAAAATAAATGCATTTTTGGTCGATGAATTTTCATTTTATTTGTTTATTCAAAAATTAATTTCTATAAAACATTATAAAGAGGTAAAGTTTGTGATGTTGTAGGAAGTAATCTCTGGATCTACTGAACCGATTTTGAAAATTCTTTTACCAATAGAAAGCCACGTAACTTGTGAGTGTCATAGGCTATATATTAATCCGAAAAATTAAAAGAATTTTTCGTGGTAGTCGGATTTCCAAAGTAAGTCGGAAAAAACGGTCGAACGAAAATGTTTCTAACGAACGCTGCCATGATTAAGTTCTAGAGAAAAGTTGTAGAGCTTGATAATGCCTACAAAAAAGTCAGCGACAGCATATGTCTATCTTTTATATTTAAGTAACAAACAGTAGTAATTTATATTAAAAAAATAATTTAAATCGTTAGGTCATGTTTATTGGTCATATTGGGCTCGATTGCGTTTCTTCGTGAACTAAAATCGTAAATTAGTCCGTGTGAATGTGACAGAGCAATACGCTAGAGCGGAGTGTGAGATGACCGGTTATCACTTATTCGCATTAAAACTGCCCGCCAAGGTCAAATCTTACACCGCACGAAATATGCTCGAATTTATTCGGACGAGTATAAGTTCGGCAGGTAGTATTTATCGACGATCGTTCGTTTCATATCCCGCTCTAACATATTGCTCTGTCTCGTTCGCTTGGACTAATTTTAGTTTTAGTTCACAAAGAAACGCAATCGGGGCCCATTATCAACAATTTTGAATTATTATTAAAATAAGTAAATTTATCGTCTCAAGTGTTTAAAACAAAAGACTTTTCCCTTTTACTGCATATAATTTCACTTTTACTGCATAAATGGTTAGAGATGAGACTCACAAATAAGATACAAGAAGACACTCACAAATAATGGTAATATGTATAGTCAAATTGGCATTCAAATACATGCATACATATTATGCAGTAAAAATATAACCCTTCTTTTGGCAGTCGGGAAATAAATCATAGCACTCAGGAATAACCAAAAACAACACTCATAATTTCATCACAAGTACAAAGTTTTACCACCCTACGAAGTGGGAACGGGTCAGCTAGTCTTATATATAAAAATGAATCGCCGTGCGTTAGTCTCGCAAGATCTCAAAAATGACTCGACTGATTTGAATTGTTATTTTTTTTGTTTTGTTTGCCTTGATTCAAGGGTGGTTTACAAAAAAAATATTTAGGAAAAATTAAATGAAACAACTGAAAATCGAAATCGGTCATTTTGGGAAATGGGCCACTTTCAATAGATGGTGTTCGCGGCGATCCTATTGTTTGACAGCTGCGCCATCCATAACTGTTATTCATTCCGTGCGATTGCGTAAAATTTCAAAAAGTCGAAAGTCAAAAAAGTCGAAAAATTATTTATATTTCATCATGTAAATTAAATACATTGAATTTATTTTAATTACAAACGACTTATTTAATCACCAAACGAAACTCAAACCGTACACGATTCGGCCATATTATAGATTTCAATCAATTGGATTTGGAAGGTTGATTAGGATCAATAAACACTTATGAATAGTTACAATCAAATTAAGTTTAGGTTGTACGAAGTTCACTGGGTCATCTAGTTTTAACTATAATAATTAACATTATGCGGAAACGCGCTGTTGTACTACTAACACCGCCCGGTGGCATAGTGGTTAGGTCGCTTGATCTTACATTATAAGGTTTCAGGTTCGATTCCCGTTTGGGTCAACATTTTCCTTTCGGGTAAAATTAGCGGAATTGCATTTGAATTCGATTGTCTTGAATTCGATCAGTTGATCGAATGAAATAAGAGGAGGCACGCTTACACACATATATAAACACTTCATAGTAGGTTTCGCTGTGAAGCCGGGTTCGCTTTACCATGTTGTCATGTTTTGCTAATACACAATAACCTAAGTTTACCGAGTAGAATGGATAACTTTCCCTACATTCGCCTGCGGGAGGCCGAGGTAACAATGGGCCCGATTGCGTTTCTCTGTGAACTAAAATTGAAATTAGTTCAAGCGAGCGAGATACAGCAATACGTTAGAGTGGAATATGAAACAAACGATCGTATAAAAACTACCTGTCGAACTAGTACTCGTCCGAATAAATTTGAACACATTTCGGGCGGTGTTAGATCCAGATGCTCTATCTTTTGTGGGTAGTTTTAATGCAAAAAGTGACAACCGTTCATTTCACATTCCGCTCTAGAGTATTGCCATCTCGTTCACGCGGACTAATTTCCGATTTTAGTTCACGAAGAAACGCAATCGAGCTCATTATCATTCATTTCGTATTTGTGCTCGCCAGAGACACATCTCGTCATATCTTTTTGATATTGTGTAGGTACTGTTGTTGTAGTTTATCGTTTTAATGGAGTGAAATAAAAAAAATACTTTATATTTTATACAATTGATACGGGAAAGACCCGTTATTTGAGACGCCACATCCAACGAAAATAAAAATAAATCTAGAAAGCTACTTTCTTGGAAATTTCTAACATTGGAATTCCAACGAAAGAAGTAAATGCGAAATGGATTAACCTCAAGGGGCAATTCAATAGAGATAAAAAGAAAATTACTGAACTTACAACTGGTATGCTACTCGTAAACTGGTAATACTTTCAGTCTATTGTAGAGAACAAAGCAGACTTCTAAAATCAGCTGTGACAGTTGTTGCTTAAAAATTCGCAAGTGATACATTAGACTGCTGTAACTGTCTCCCGTAGCTAGAAACTGTAGTCACACCAAGTGGAATTAAGTCAGGTGGAATAACATCACATCATTTGTTTTTGTATATCTGGCAATATAGCTCTTCATAATTGCTTTCTTAATTAATTTTTTTTACCCACATTTGCCTTCAATTTGCAATTCTTGATAGATGTCGAAAGAACATGGCTGTATGTAGGGTCTAACACCTGTTTACCATAGGTGTGACAGACAGCCCTCTATGCAGAGGATGCATGGAGGAAGAAGAAACGCCACAGCATGTGCTCATGGAATGCAGGAGCGTGGCAGAGCAACGGGCAAGAATACTACAATCTCCAGCATATGTCCCGGAGGCCTGTTGCAACCTAAACAGGCTGCTAACCTTCTGGGACAGCCTGGGTTGGCTGGAGTAATATAAATAGAAACATGAGCCACGCACAACGGCCCAATCAAGAGGCCAAGTGCGGGAAATAGCCCAGGAAAGTTAACTAACTAACTAGGGTCTAACGCGAAATCAATCTCTATTCTTCTGCCAAGAACGCCAAAACCGTGAAAATCTACCATTGCAAAAACCGTGGAAACGTCTTTCTCGTCGGAACGTATTTTAACAGGTTCAATGTCAATAGCTCCGCGCGGGGTAAGACTGTTTTTCAATAAGATGCCGGCAACTCCGCGCAAGGTTGGCAGGGGGTAAGTTTTGAATTGTCAGTCTGCTGCCGGCATTCGACCGGAGCGCGCATATTTGTTTCGGCATGCATGGTTTTCCCCCGCCATCCCCGCGCGGAGTTACTGGCATCTTATTGAAGAACGGTCTGATGCCGCGCGGAGTTTTCGGCATTGAACTTGTTAAATAAATAAAATACTTGAATATTCTATACTCGAAAATCACAGTGGATTGTCGGTTTGCTAAACAACAATAATAATATTATATTTCCAGACAACTCAAACTATACTTTTAAGTATCTAATACAACTATTATCAATTGTGTGGGAGTCTCTTAAGAAATAGGTAGTATCCATTTTAAAGTTATGCGGCTATGCAACAACTATGTGAAAGTTTTTGAACACAATAAATGTCATTTGATTTGATGTTTTACTAACATGTTAGCAAAACAATATTGTGTTCGTAACATGGCACAGCGGACCCGACTTGAGATTCTCCTGATATCCCATTGTGAAAGTTCACAATCACAAAGAAATTATTGTACTTCATCTGATCTTACATTGTAAGGTTTGATTGGTAGGAATAGTTTCGTGCAGCTTCGGGCCACAAGATCAATTTTGTTCTCGGACCGGCTCAACTCGCGATTCAGCTCCTATTCAAAGCCTCCTCGTCCGGAAGGCTACCCCGGGTAACTCTCGCGTCTCAGGCCTCACAGCCGGTTTCTCCTGGCGGGATTGCATTCCGGAGCTACTGGACGATTTGCGCACCGTTCGGCGACGCCAATCGGTCGTGCACGACTAATTGCTGAAGGAGTCTGGAGACTATGGAAATATACTGTCTCCTAAGCAGCGGGGGTGGATGTTCACCTGTTGTCATGCCACTCTTGAATTGATTTTGAGCCACACGATCCCGTGTGGCACTACAGGCAATGAACGCCCAGGTCCACGATAAATTCAAATCGAATTACCGCTGTAATACAACAGGTAGAGGCCACCGTGTAAGCGACTTCGGACCCGTAACCAGTCGGGAAGACGGAGGTATCCTGAATGTTACCTAACTCCAGACGGATATATCCTACCAAAACTGGTACTTAGGGGGCGAGATTGCCCGCCGGGTTTGTTCGCGGAGCTAGACAGAAGATTGTCTTGTCTATAAGTATTCTAAGTTCATTTCACGGCTGAAAGAACGATCATATATCGTTATACCAGACTGGGGTGACGGGTTCGTCTGTTGTAGACAACACTGTAAGGTTTGTTTCCCAGCTAGGTCGCTATTTTCCGTTGGGATAAAATTAACAGAATTGCATTTCAATCAGTCGATCGAATGAAATAACAAGACACAAAGTTACACACACATATAAATATACATATAAATACTTTATAGCAGGTTTTACTAGAGATTGCCATAAGATAATAAACCCGCCCATAGTGAAAAATCACAATGAAGAGTAGAAACAAACAATCACGTTGATGTAATCGTCCACAATTTTCTCATGATTATGCAGGGTACACACCTGTTTAAACTCTTTAAATGTATAATTAGACCTAATTGTTGCATTGATTGTTCAAATTCCCATGATAGGCAGCTAAATGCATTTTCAACGATTGTTTCGATGAATATGGACGAGCACATTCGCCACACGCGTACTTCTTTATCTTGTTATGAATGGCATTCACGTGCAATTTCATGTTTCCTTTAGAAGTAAAAGAACGATCGCACTCTCCGCAAGAGTATTTCTTCAAATTCCTGTGAACGGCGTCTACGTGTTTCTTTAAACCTCCTCTCTCTGCAAAAGCACTAACGCATTCTCCACATGGGTATCTCTTTATCTTTCTGTGAACTGAGTCGAGATGTTTATTTAAATCTCTTTGAGTCGTGCAAGCGCGATCACATTCGCTACAAAAGAATTGCTTCAATTTCATATGAACGGCTTCTATGTGTTTCTTTAAAGTGTAGTTCTCTGTGAAAGCGCCATCGCATATTCCACACGAGTATTTCTTCAGCCTATGAACTGAGTCCAGGTGTCTATTTAAATCTCCTTTCCTTGAGAAATCACGATCGCAATCGCTACAAACGAATTTCTTAAGTTGTCTGTGAACTGAGTCCATATGTCCCTTCAAGTTCACTAGCCTTGTGAAAGCACTGTCGCATTCTGTACAAGGGAATCTCTTGACATTTCTGTGGACTGAGTCCACATGTCTCTTCAAATCTGTTTGCATTGCGTATGCATTGTCACATTCGCCACATAGAAACCTCTTTAAATTCAAATGAACACAATTGATGTGTCGATTTAACCGACCCTTATTCAGAAACGCCTTGTTGCACACCGGACATACATGCGATTTGACAGGACCACCACTAGATTCACTCTCACCGATATTACTGCTTCCAGATGGTCCATCGTCGATTGGTCCTGTCTGAACTAATCGAGTCTCGTCTTCGCCGAATTCAAGCGCATTCCCTCGTTCATCTGGTATAAAGCTGCTAAAAGGAATACTCGAATCTATAACGATAGGATCGACCTCCGTTTCGATAGCGATGTCTTCAGTCTTTACAATCACGTTACTGTAACCGTTACTGAAATCACTCGGAACAATACTCGAATCTCTACCGTCGGAAACGACCTCCGTTTTGATAGCGACATCTTCTTCATTCTTGACAATCCCGTTGCCGTAATCGTCCACAATTTCTTCATTCATCGTCGTAAGAATAAAATGACTGCTTTACTGAGAAAAACGATTGCAACTGCAGTAAAACGGACATCACAAAGAAATGCGATTTGACAGCTGTCACTTTTCAAGGTGGCCATTTGATCAATTTGTTTATTGCTAGAGATAAAAAATATATGTTTGAATGAAAATGTACTGTTTTATTGGGGAAAGCCAGTTTTGCATGCGGCAATTTTGCACAAATGTCACTTTTGACAGCTCCAAATTTGTTGAGGGCAGATTTGCAGGAGGCAACCTTGCAGGCGGCAACCTTCAGTACAGTTTTTAAGTTTTTCTGTTAGGTTAGGTTAGGTTAGGTTTTTCTTTCCCTAAAATCGAAGTGACATTAATTACCGGCATCCTTGTGGTGGATCACTTTTATACATCAAACTAAACATTAAAAAAAAATGTTTTAAGTTTTTCTGTTAGGTTAGGTTAGGTCATTTTGACATTTGCAAAACTGCCTTCTGCAAGATTGCCTTCTGCAAAACTGCCGCCTGCAAGAATGTCGTCTGCAAGATTGCCGTCTGCAAATTTGCCTTCTGCAAGTTTGATGGGACCCGTTTTATTGAGGTTCGTTTAATAATTTTAGTGAGCTAAATATTTAGAAAAGTTCCATCCCGTTATCTTTCTTTATGTTATAATTTTTTAATGCAAAAGAAATATACTACATTTTACGAGAATACCAATATTTCCCAAACGTATGCGTCTTACTACTTACTTATCTACATTTGTTTTAATATAATATTTCCAAACACTGATAATTTAAGTTGTAGGCGTGTGTGTGTTATTACCACAACAAAAACAGGTAAAATAGTAAAAAAAAACGGTTGCGTCACCCCAAGACTTTCCAAGCAAGCAGACAACTACCCCGCGCTCAAAACCCTTAATCATCAACCTCCCCCTCCCTTAGACCCTTTTCCAAAGCAACCAACACCGCTCCCAACCCCTCTCAACCCTTCCCCCAACTCCCTCCTCTGGCGCCTCTCGCCCTTCCCCAGCCCCTCCCAACCCCTCCTAACGCTACTCTCCGCAACGCCCCCCTCCCCACCAAGACGCCCCTAAACCCAACCCTATACCTACCACCAAAAAAAACATCCCTTAACCCCCCCCCCCCCCCCAAATACCCCCACACCCCCTCCATAAATCCCTTTTGCATCCTAAGCACTTTGGTATCTATTAAAGCACTCTAGATGAGGCGAGATACGAACCCACGGAAGAAGAAGAATATCGGAAGATAAAGAATATTTTCGCCCGGAACTTTATATATACATCCTAAGTACTTGGTATATTTTCTTCAAATTTAAAGCTATCTAAATAAGACGGGACTCTTGCCATGGTCAAATGATGTCTACATAGTACATGCCAAATTTTAGCTCGGACGATTGCGTGCGGTTGTTGGCGTTTTCATACATTTCGTAGTATCTCGTTGGACGCCGCGGCCAGGCCGCAGTGCGAGCCGGGGCTTAGGCAAACATGAGCCGCGCCGGGCAAACATGCCGCAACGCGCTATTGCACTCAGGACAAACGTGCGATTTGATGCGGCCACCACTAGATCCACTCTCACACATACTACTGCTCCCAGATGGTTCATCTTCGATTAGTCCTGGCTGAATTAATCCCTTGGCCCACCATATAAAATGCGACAGAATTGTCCCAAAACGTAAACAAAACTTCCGAGCTTTCAAGTAGTTCCACGAATCAGCAAATCTGGCTCACATTTACCGCCCGATTGACGTACCACGCGCCAGGCCCGTAAAACAGTTTAGGCTCGACTTTTGTACCACGGGCCAGGCACGTGAAAAAAGTTTGGATTGAAAATCTGACCACGAGCCTCACACGTGGTTGTAGGCGATAGAGTTAATCCAGTCTTTCCTTCGTCGAATTCAAACGCATGCCCTCTTTTTAACCGACTTCAAAAAAAGGAGGAAGTTATCAATTCGATTGTATCTTTTTTTTAAATGTTTGTTACCTCAGAATTCTGCCATTGTGAACCGATTTTGAAAATTCTTTTTTTATTTGAAAGGATATACTTGCAGATTGGTCCCATTTTTTTTAAATCAAAATCCTGTTCTGATGATGGGGTCCATGAGGAATTGAGGGAACTCCTCAAATATTATCATACGAAGTTGAAAATGTACATATTAAATTAATTCCGATGACAATGTATTTATTTTTATGGAAAGCATGACCTGATTCTACACCCTGGGCTGGCTCCCGCCGAGGGGACTCCTCAACGAGCAAGAGCACAGACACGAAACGTTGTATACTCATTCAGTTATGATAGCCCGTTCTAAGTTCTATCATGACATGGATGCTGCACCCAGGATTGGCTCCCGACGAGGGGACTCCTTAACGGTCAACAGCACAGACACGAAATTTTGTAAACGCATTCAATTATGATAACCTGTTCGAAGTTTCACCGCAATAGGGCTGCTTCACCCAGGGTTGGCTTCCAACGAGGGAACTCCTCAACGGCAAGGGCGGTCCCAGGGGGGGGGGGGTCAAGGGGGTCATGACCCCCCCAAAATTTTAAATATATATGGCTTATAATAAGCCCCTTATGCAAATACACTTGTTTCCATAAATAAATTATTGTATATTAAAGGGGAACTTTAAGTTTTATTTACAAATCTACAAGAGTCTAAATGCGAAGACAATATTTAGTCAACTTTATTCAGAAATTACTGAGGTAGCATCAGAATTGGACAGTGTTATTAAGATGCCGAGAACAGTATCTCGTCAAACGCAGCGTGCAAATGTCCCGGCTAACTCTACCGAGGATTACTTCCGCAGAGTAATGTATGTGCCATTGTTAGACAGTGTCATAATTGATTTGAAAGATCGCCTGCCATGTCTCCAGACATAATGAAACTTTCAATTTGAATGTGCTCTTGCCACGAACCTCTTACAGTGATGACGACATACAAGTTTTACGAGAGGTAGCCGATGCTTACAGTGGACTTTTGGGAGTAGGTACCAGTTTCGTCTGTTGTTGCAGAATATCAATTGTGGGTAGCTACGTGGAAGCGACTGTCACAATCTGCCCCAAAACAAGCCGTTCCCACTTGTCTGATGCAAATAATTGAACAATGTGACAATGACTTGTACCCATCCATCTACTGCCTGCTTCGGATTCTTGTGACATTGCCAGTAAGTGTTGCAACTGGAGAACGGAGCTTTCCAACTCTGCGTCGCGTTAAAAGTTGGCTCCGAGCATCCATGGGAGAAGAACGCCTTGTCGGTCTAGCTCTCCTGAACATTCACAGGGACATTGATATTGATGTGGATGCTGTGATTACAAGATATTCAAAGGGTTCAAAGACCAAATTAGAGTTTATATTGTAATTCTCGTCTTTATTTTACATATTAAATAATTGATTTATTATTTAATGTTTCAATTAATTTTAACCTGAAGGATTAAAAACCTGATATGTAATTCAATATTGATCAATCTGAGTTTTTAGGTTAGGACTTGGTATTGGTCCGATCAAAAAACTTTAAGTCCATAACGGCGACCCCCCCCCCAAAATGTAAGGCTAGGACCGCCCTTGCTGACGAGCGTCTGAGAGACGTTGGCGCACACTTGTAAGCATTACAATACAAGGGTCCACACATGGTCAGATTATCTGCGCAGTTTATCTGTGTAAAAATCTTAGTAAAAAACTGTACGATTATCTGAACTGAACGTGTGTCACTGGCGTAACTATTGCTGAATGAATGAAATTGGCGTAACTATGGAATAATTGGAGATGTAACTAGGAATAATTGGAGATGCGATCCTTGCAAGTTGGTGGAGCCGAGATCAACCTGAAGCAATACTCTCGCAAAATCCTCTGAAATTTCACGTTCACTAACGCCAACAAATCACTGAGCAGATTCCGTACATTCCGCTATACCTTCAACAACTCGCAAGAAAGCGATAACTCCAAGCAAGATCACGGACTCAATATCCAAGTGCAGCGTTTTTACACCGGAAATTTCGCGTAATATGGTATATTGGATACCCTCTTCCTTCACTTGTGAACTCAACTCCACTTTATTTCTTACCGATGTCACAAGAAAAATCAATAACTTCGGATGCTATAACAAATGAATAATCGTAAGCTTCACTAACCGGTATGTTAGGGAGGAGTTCGTGGCAGCAGCGAGATTATGAAAGTCCCTCACGGCCCCCGACATATGGGTTCCGTGACTCGGCTCGTCGCATCTATGTTAACGACCACCTCAACGCGGATTCCAAGTCCTTGCTAAACAAGACGAAGACCTTCGGGAACGAGAAAGGGCTCAAGTACGTCTGGGTGAAATACGGGAAAATCCATATCCGGAAAAATGACACTTCTCCAGTGTTGATCGTCAACAATGTGTCTGATTTTAAAAAAGTTGCTTAATCGGTCTCTATGCTATTGTATACTTCCCATCGCTATTTAAGATGTACCTTCTGTGAAACTATCGCACTATCAGTGCAGTTCATTTCTTCGTATTGTATATATTGCATTGCTTAGAAATAGTGTTATATACACCCGCTTCATTCCTTCTCGGCCCACGGTAGATTAGGCGCCCAAAATTGAACTTCAAACTACCATCGACGTTCCATCCAACTCTGCAACGAAGCTATCTACTCTAGAAGCATATTTGCTCATATATTTTATAAATCATTATAAAATGAACCTACTTATATTTGTATATAATTTTATGATACTTAGTTAATATTGTAATAATATTAAGTACATTTGTAATAAAATTATGTCTTACCAGTTTCGCACTTGGTAGTTCTACTCAAAATAAAGTAATAAAAACTTACATTATCTCTTGATATAAAATCGAAGACTATCGCGGTTGTTTGACATTATAAATAGGATAGAAAACGAATTTACCGCGTGAAATTTGTAGCACCCTCACCCTGTATATATTTAAAACTTTAGACACAACTGACAATAAATGGATGAAATTTGTTGCGAAAGAAAATGTTGTCCTACATAAAGGGTTGAAAAGTTGCATAATAGTCATCTCTCTGTTTCAGTTCTGAACCAACAGTAGTTCGCCTTGGAGACATCGATCTCAGGCAAAGCGTGAAAAACTTTGCCTTCCCGCAAACGTACGAAATCAGGAAAATTATCATACACCCAGAATATAAGTCACCGCGCAAATACAATGACCTAGCTCTGTTCCAGATAGGCAGAATAGAAAAATTCAACTTTTACATTCGACCTGCGTGCCTGTGGCGAGAGCAGAAGACGTACGACGAAATCAAATACGACATTACAGCCACTGGATGGGGAGTCGTCAGACCAAAAGGTATTTCTTTCAAATTAGGAGAGATTGTGCAAAAACACGAGTGTAGAATTTAAAGCAGGCTTTATAAATAGAATCGAAAACGAATTTACTGCGTGAAATTTGTAGCACCCGACGTTTCGGTGACGTTGCAGCCGCCGTTGTCCAGGGTAGACTGAAAGAACTGTCAATCCGTTGTTTTGCGGGTAGGTCGCATACCGCTGCCGCCACTGCGTAGGTTGAATCGGCGATCTGCGAACATTTATTGGATAGCGGAAGTAACCACTGGATGCAGTTTCAGAATCCCATTGTGCTATCCAAGGAAAAATTCTTCTTTCCTCGCATGATCCGGGAAGCCATTGAAATAAGAAGAACCCCGAACTTCAATAGAGACGACGGTTACAAACTCTCTTCTACGTGGAACCCTCTTCTTAAAATGTTCCCGCCGCTGAACGCAAGGACGTAAGACAGGATACAGTGAGTGTTGTGTGCAAGACGTATTTTCGAAATTCGCGCGCTCCGAGCCCGGCCCCCCACCACCGTTATAACCTACGCAGTGGCGGCAGCGGTATGCGGCCTACCCGCAAAACAACGAATTGAGAGCTCTTTCAGTCTACCCTGGACAACGGCGGCTGCAACGTCACCGAAACGTCGGGTGCTACAAATTTCACGCGGTAAATTCGTTTTCAATCCTATTTATAATTATCTCTTGATTTCTCACTAACATTCAAAGGTGGAGAAATATAATTCAGTAATTAAATTAACAGTAAAGCATCGCATTAATATAGAGATAAGTTTGTCGAATATTCTCCCGCAACAATGTTTCTATGTGATCCCGCGTGTCACGCTGAAGTACTTGGAAACTTATTCCGCAACATGTTCCAAGTAATGCCCCCTAATGAATAGGTACGCCAATTTATAAGGTAGATACAATATAAATACGTAATGTAGCTATTATACCTACATTAATTACATCATATATGTCATAATGAATGCACAGTATACCAGACAATAGCTTCTCTTAGAACAAAATTGAAATCGAAGCAAGGGACGTCAGGAATCTTAACCCTTCGAGCGGCATAATTTCATGGCAGACCGCGGCAATTTATTGGATTTTTTTTGCAATATCGCTGCGCTCTACAAAACGTACTATAACTATGGAACTACTATAGCAATCATCCTACTAATATTATAAACGCGAAAGTTTGTATGTATGGATGGATGTTTGTTACTCTTTCACGCAAAAACTACAGAATGGATTTTGATGAAACTTTACAATAATATAGCTTACACATCAGAATAACACATAGGCTATAATTTATAAAGATATAGCGTGAATTATCTAAAATATAACGATAACTGTCAAGTAAGTAGGAAAAAAAACTAAGAAATTGACATTCGAAATTTAAATTCTATTCTACTATCCTACTAATATTATAAACGCGAAAGTTTGTAGTATGTATGGATATTTGTCACTCTTTCACGCAAAAACTACTGAATGGATATTGATGAAACTTTACAATAATATAGCTTACACATCAGAATAACACATATGCTATAATTTATAAAGATATAGCGTGAATTATCTAAAATATAGCGATAACTGTCAAGTAAGTAGGAAAAAAACTAAGAAATTGACATTCGAAATTTAAATTCTATCCTACTATCCTACTAATGTTATAAACGCGAAAGTTTGTATGTATGTATGGATATTTGTCACTCTTTCACGCAAAAACTACTGAATGGATATTGATGAAACTTTACAATAATATAGCTTACACATAAGAATAACACATAGGCTATAATTTATAAAGATATAGCGTGAATTATCTAAAATATAACGATAACTGTCAAGTAAGTAGGAAAAAAAACTAAGAAATTGACATTCGAAATTTAAATTCTATCCTCCTGGACGATCTGCGCACCGTGCGGCGTAAGCCAATCGATTGTGCATTCTGACTAACAGTCGGGGGAGTCTGGAAGCAGTACTGTTTCCTAGAGAGCTAATGGGCCCACGATGAGGTGGCCACGATGACCCATGTGTTCAGGGTCGGTCACACTCACGGGTCAACACCCATCCGATGGCCTCCACGCATGGGGTGCGAACCTGGGTAGGACACTGGGTCAACCAGTCTCCCCTGGGAATCAAACCTCTGGCGCTCCTGGACGGTCTGCGCACCGAGCGGCGCAAGCCAATCGACTGTGCTCTCCGCCTAACAGTTAAGAGTTTCAAGGCGATAGGTAAGGGCAGCAAACCCCGCCCACCGCCCAAGCAGTTATAACGACGAGGGTCGTCTTGTCTGCCCGGGATGTCGTGCTACGACAACCCTGCGCGTACCAGAAGGGTAGAACGCGCAGGGGGTGAAATAGGGTAAACCACCCCCCCGTACCGCCCCGAGAACCCATTTATTTATAATAAAAGGTATTTACGAAAGAAAAATTTACAAAAATAATACTAAATTTACCATATTCACAAAGAAAAAAAAAACAACAAATACATATCATAAATTTAGGGCCGGTAAGCGGGGTAGAGGACGCTCCAGAAACGATGATGGTGGAGGCGCACGGTCCGTGGGCAGGTCTCGGAGCAGCCACGGGGGGGAGGATTCCCTGGATCCTGCAAAGAACGAAACGCCCCTCGGGGCGGTAAAGAGACGGACACAAAGACGGGCACTTCGGGCTAGAAGTAGCCGCCGAATCACGCCACCAAGGAAGAGGGTACCCCCTGGGGGGTATCCCGAAGCCTCATGCTTTCCCAAGAAGCCACCCAGTGCTCCACAAACTCGCCAAACGTCTGGAAGCAGCTCCTACAACTGACCAGATCCGGGTACCAAATCGGAGAGCGCCCAACGCACGCGGCCACTGCATCCATCAATTTCTCTCCGACTAACAGTCGGGGGAGTCTGGGAACTGTATTGTTTCCTATAAAGCGGGGGTGGTTGCCTACCTTACGGCGACTGCTCTTGAAATGACCATTGGCCATCCGATCCCGGTTCAGAGTCGGGCAAAGGACGCCTTGGTCCGCGATAGATTCGGCGCACAGCGTTTCACCGCTTCGTAAGGGAGAGGACCGCGCAAGCGACCTCGAACTCGGACCCAATCGAGAGACCGGAGAAATCTGGTCACAATTGGAAGCAAGGGTGCGAGGGTCGGCCCGCCAGGTAACATTACTGGCTATCTCGCGGTAAAGGCGTTGGCTTCTTGCGGGTTGTGACGTAGCTGGACGTTGGATTGTTCTGTCCAAAGTCTTCTACGTTCACTGCAGGGCGACAGAACGAGAAAATCGTTAAAACGTCCTGTGGTGACGGGCTCGCCAGTTGTAGTTGACACCGCAAGTTGTTTCCTATAGAGCGGGGGTGGTTGCTGACCTTACGGCGACTGCTCTTGAAACGACAATCGGCTACCTGATCCCGGGTGGAACAGCCGGGCAAAGGATGCCGTGAACCGCGATGGATTCGGTTTACACCGTTTCAGCGCTTCGTAAGGGAGAGGACCGCGTAAGCGACCTCAAACTCGTAAGCAGTCGAGAGACCGGAGTAATCTGGTCGCAATTGGAAGTAAGGGCGTAGGTGTAAGCCCGCTGGGTAACATACCTGGTTATCTCGCGGATAAGGCGTTGGCCTCTTATGGGCATGTGGCGGAGCTTGACGGTGGACTGTTTTGTCCAAGTCTTCTGCGTTAACTTCACGGGAGATAGAACGACCAATCGTTAAAACTTCCTGATGTGATGGGTTTGCCCGTTGTAGTTGACAGTTTTATTTGGCCAACGTTGGCCAACGTGTGGAGGGGCCATAAAAAGTCGTTTGTTTTCAGTATTCAAAACTCGCTTGTAACAATTGCCGCTAAAAAAATGCTTATTTCCTTATAAAGTGACATTTTATTATTATAATTTACAAAACATAATAATAATATGTCTTTCATAGATTCATAGTCTAGACTATTACTCATCTAGACTTTCATATAACTAATTGTGTTGTTACTTGTTTGACAATTTAAGACTATTGAATTGCTTAGAAATAGTGGTAGGTATATACACCCGCTTCATTCCTTCTCAGTATAAAAATGTTTGTAACCCTTGCTTTCGCCGCTGCCCCGTTCACTCGCCGTTCACACGCGCAGGATGATCACGTCGGATACCGGTTTCCATACTGCATTTTCACTAGTCAGCTACGCTCGCCTATATCGTCTGCCTACCCTGATCGTACTAATGTTATTGTTTTATATTTAATAATTCATTTATCACTCACAATGCTACTTACTAAATAAAATTAATCTCCGTGTTCCTTCCAACCCAATAGATTTAACCCTGCTCTTCATGTTCCTCATGCTGAAACCAACTATAGGCAAAATGCATTTCTGTGGCGAACAAGTGACAATTGTAATTATTTGATTAAACGCTTTGACTTTGATCTATTCTGTACGAGTATTAACTCAGCTAGGCAGCAGCTGAACAGTGAATTCTTTAGCATTAGTTGTTGAATATTTTTTGATGTATTTTTAATCGATAGCTTTATTTGAAAGGTCACACATGTTTCTACAACGTTACTTAAACGTGAAAACCTTTAATTGGTTTTCTGTTATCCTACTCCTCTTTTTGTTAAATTATAATTAGCTGTTGGTTTTCCTAAAAATAAATAAATTAATAAATAAAAAGTTAAATTCGTAAACCGGTAGAAGAGAGGCTATTTGGTTTTAATTGTTTTTTTAAGTTTTTGATTTTAAGATAAAAGTATATATTATGTAGGTACCTAAAGTACTGGCGCTACGTCTCATATATTTAATTGGTATCACAGATATTAAACTAATGACATCAAACTAAAAAATAATGGTATCATAATACAATAACTGATTAGGGGTATTTAACCCACAGTAATATCTCCCCGCAAAAGAGACTTCTTCAAGTCCACGTCGCTCGTGGTTGTACTGCCATACCCCAGACCAGTGCATTTTCTAATTCGAACGCATCCTAAAATCCATACAAATATCTTATTATTACCATATATACATAGACGGCCGCTAGAATAATTTCGCGCGTCATTTCGCGGATATTACTGGTAAAATTACATTGTCAAACATCATATCTTTTTTTTCGAGAAATTATCAAAATTTTTATTGGTTTTATGAGCTAATATCTAAATATTTTTGTGCGCAAATAAGCAAAACGAAGTATTACCTTTGATAGAGAATCTAATAAGGATCACGATAGTATTTACAATTTCTAAATAGGGTACCGTATTTTTCCGTAAGACAAGTACAAGTTAGAAATGCCGAGTTTTTTCAGTTTTTCGATTTTCTCATATTTATTCATAATTATCTTATTGTTTTACAAAATGAGATTTCAATCTTCTATATACGAAATTTTAATGCGATCATTGCACAGTTATTCTTTTTATGATTGTTATAGTAGTTACATAGTTATAGTACTTTTTGTCGAGCGCGGCGATATTGCAAGAAATTCCAATAAATTGCCGCATTCTGCCATGAAATTATGCCGCTACTCGAAGGGTTAAGAAAATCACAGGTCTGTTAGACAGGTTAGTGTTAATGTAAGTAAATACACGTCAGGGGTTAAGGGGTTTTAAAGTCTCTAACTACAATATTTCGACTGTGCACTCTGACTAACAGTCGGGGGAGTCTGGAAGCAGTACTGTTTCCTATAGAGCGGGGGTGGTTGCGGACCTTACGGCGACTGCTCTTGAAACGACCATAGGCCATCCGATCCTGGGAGAACATCCGGGCAAAGGACGCTGTGGTCCGCGATAGATTCGGTATACACCGTTTTACCGCTTCGTAAGGGAGAGGACCGCGCAAGCGACCGGAGTAATCTGGTCACGATTGGAAGTAAGGGCGTGAGTGTCGGCCCGCCAGGTAACATTCCTGGCTATCTCGCGGTTAAGGCGTTGGCCTCTTACGGGCTTGTGACGTAGCTAAATGGTGGATTGTTTAGTCCCCAAGTCTTCTATGCTCACTCCAGGGAGATAGACCGACTAATCGTTAAAACTTCCTGAGGTAACGGGCTCGCCCGCTGTAGTCGACAACCCAAGTTGCAATAATTCGAGATTGAAGTATGACTAGCGCGCCCTCTTACAATCTTTTCAACTCTTGCCATGACCCAATAATGCCTGCATCTGCATGCCATATATCTTCTCAATCGGATGAAGCGTTTAGGCGCTATTGTGGAGGGATACACACACACAGAAGTGCGTCCACAATACTTTCCTTGCCAGGAAAGTAATAGTGTTATCATAATAAAATAATTGATTAGGGGTATATAACCCTTAAGCTCATGTTTTTTTAACATTATCCCTGATATACATAGGTCTCAGAGGCTGTCAAGGATAAAACTGGATAAAAATATGTATAGTAGTTTTTTTTCATACAATACACAGCTCACGGAACACTAACCAACTCGAAGCTACATAAGAGTACAACTCCCCCACGCCCAACAGTGTTAGAAGTAGGTCAGTGTTAAAGTAAGTAAATGTTATTTTAAGGGTTTTAAATGTTTAATTAAGTCTGATCGTTGCATGAATAGTTAGTTGACATTGATCGTTCTTCTCCGTAACCCTTCACATAAAACACTTCATAATGGTTGGTTGTAAGAGATTGTTGTATGATAATAAACCCGCCGATTGTGAAATTCGACGACTAAGAGTAGAAACAAATAAACAATGTATTCGCTGTATTCGTCCACAATTTTCTTATGATAATGCAGGCTGTGTTTTGAGCTCTCTAAATATATAATTAGACCTGATCGTTGAACGGATTGTTCAAATTCGCATGAAAGGCAGCTAAATGCATTTTCACTGATTGTTTCGAGCATAATGGACGGGCACATTCCCCACACGTGTACTTCTTTATTTTGTTATGAATGGCATTCACGTGAATTTTCAAGTGCCCGCTGTAAGCGAAAGAGCGATCGCATTGTTTGCATGGGTATTTCTTCAAATTCCTGTGAACTGCGTCTACGTGTTTATTTAAACCTCCTCTCTCTGAAAACGCACGATCGCACTCTCTACATGAGTACTTCTTTAGCTTCCTATGAACCGAGTCTAGATGTCTATTTAAATCTCCTTGTCTTGTAAAGTCACTATCACAATCGCTACAGACGAATCTCTTCATTTGTCTGTGAACTGAGTCCTGATGTCCCTTCAAATTCACTAGCCTTGTGAAAGCACTATCGCATTCCGTACAAGGGAATCTCTTCAGGCCTCTGTGGACTGACTCCACATGTCTCTTCAAATCTGATTGAATTGCGAACGCATTGTCACATTCGCCACATAGAAACTCCTTCACATTCAAATGAACAGAACTAATGTGTCGATTTAAATGACTCTTATTCAGAAACGCTTTATCACACTCCGAACATACATGCGATTTGACGCGACCACCGCTAGATCCACTCTCACTAATACTACTGCTTCCAGATGGTACATCTGCGATTGGTCCTGGCTTTATGAGTCGATTCTCGACTTCCTCGAATTCGAGAGCGTTCATTTTTTCATCTGGTATGGAATCGCTTATTGGAATATTCGTGTCTGTAACGATAGAATCGATCTCCGTTTCAACAGCGATGTATTCAGTCTTCACAATGACGTTACTGTAACCATTGCTGAGCTTACTCGGAACAATACTCGAATAGCTATCGTCGGAAACGACCTCCGTTTTGATAGCGACATCTTCCTCAATCTTCACAATCCCGGTGGCGTAGCCATCCACAATTTCTTCATTCATTATCACAATAATAAAGTGACTGCTTTACAGCGAAAAACGATTGCAATCTGCAGTGAACCGGACCTCGCGAGGAAATACGATTTGACAGCTGTCACTTTTCAAGGTTGCCATTTAACCATTTTGTTTATTGCCAGAGTTAAAAAGGACAATGGGTATTTTCGTACCTACTTGCGAAGTTTGTTTTAACACTGCCAAATACACCAAACAAAAGCTTATTACAAGTGTAACATTTCATTGTATGTATAGCAGTTAAGCGAAAAAAATTATAGTGTTGAAATTGCAAAATATTTTATTCAATATTTTTTTGTTAAGAACTTTATTTACCTACTCTGTTTAATTTAAACAATACAGTTGTTTTTATTATTTATATAGATAAACTATATAGAAAATATCACAAACTAGAAATCACAGCGAGCACAGAAATCTTTCCAGACTGAAAAGATCAGTTTTTTTAAATATTTTTTTTTTATTGTGATTTCTTGATAGCTCTTCAGTCCAAATTATGAGCAACTTTGTTTATAGAAGATATACAAAAAAATGCCTATTTAGTGAGCAAAATTTTTTTTTCATAATTTTATATTTAATTTGTAGATTTTCGATTTTTTTCGCACAAAAATGAAAAATGGTCATATAATTTTAAAAACCACATATTTACCACCAGCCTTTATGAACTCTGTGCTTATTTTCACAGCACCTCTGAATCGATTCTTCCAACAGACTCGCTTCAGCAGTCGATCCTCAGCATGTGTTGTCTTTTTTTATGCCCAGTACCTTTATTTCGCTCTAGACTTGCAGAATCTTTATTTTTTTATGCAATCTTACACAGCAGTGTAGCTCTGTGTGCTCTCAACTGCTATAGCTCTGGAAGTCACTTTTTGCGTCGCCAAAATTAAAATTGTATTTTTTTTGTAAAACGCCTAATTGAGATTGAGACAGAGGAGATTCCTTATAGCATGCTGGTGATGAACCTTGGTGTCCATTTTGACCAGAATGTGTCCTGGCAGCACCATATTAGGGAGATGAGAGGAAAGATCCTTAACAGATGTCATTCGCTGAAGAAGCTCCAAAATTTTCTCCCCGAGAAAAGCAAAGAGACAATCTGTCAATCTTTACTTCTTCCACTCCTTCACTATGGCGACACCGCCTTCCTCGATCTGACAGAAGAGCTGGCCACCAAGGTGGAAAGGCTACAGAACGTCTGTATCCGCTTCATTTTTGGATTCAGAAAATATGACCATATCACGGAATATCGAAGAAGACTGCAGTGGCTTACCACCAGGGAGACGAGACAGGTTAGAACTCTCTGCCTCTTATATAGAATCCTCGCGAATGGCGTGCCGCTTTATCTTGCCGATAGGTTCACCGCGCTATCGGCGCACGGCCGTCCCCTGAGATCAGAGGGCAATAACCTGTTATCCATCCCTGGTCATAGCCGCGACTTTTTTTCGTACTCCTTCTCCGTGGAAGCTGCACGACTCTGGAATACTTTACCGAATACTGTTATGTAGGTACCGAATAATAAAACAGTCCCCAGCATTTCCTCGTTCAAGGCCAGGCTCAAAGAGCATATAATCCTAAAACCATAAACTAGCCAACCCTCCTTTTCCCCCTCCTTTTCGCTTCCTTTTCCTCCCTTCCTCCCTTCCTTTTCTCTGCGTCTTTATTTAATTTTAGTAATTTGTTTTCCTTTTTTCTATATCTTTTTCTTTTTCGTATTCTGTCTGTTTATTTTTTTTTCTAATCACTTTTTAGTTTTCTTTTGTGTAGCCAACGTAACAAATTATATTATAAACTTAATCTATAGGTTAGCTGATAGATATTGCCGCAAGGCAATAAGCTCGCCTTTTTATTTGGAAATAAAGAGTTTTTTATTATTATTTTATTATTAATTGCTTAAATTTTGCCATAATTCACAAAAAATATTAATACTTGATGTCAACACGTTGAAAGTCACAATAAAACTGGTCTCATTATTTGAGTAAGACTATATTCAGGTAGGAAACAAATAAAGGATGGGGGTAATTCATTCTTAGAACTAATTTATACCTGCACTAGCCCTTTCTAATAGGTGGAAAGATTTCAGTGCTCGCTGCTGTATAAAGGTACTGACACATATGCTCATAAATGAGAATGCTTATGAATATGTTCTAAATTAGCATGCTCCTCAACTGTACACATTTGCCTTTGTCAAGCATACTTGTTTTAAGCATACGCTTAAATAATTGTGCTCAAAGCAAACAATTAATACACACGTGCTAGTAAAACGCAGGCTCTCGGGAAAAATGAAAGCTAGTTCCGTCAGTTCCATACGCACAGAACTCAACATAATAATACTAATAATGCCTGCAACGAAATTGTTAAAGAAACTATTGGGAAAAAAAGAAAGTAAAAAGGATGATTTGGGTCCGTAATTGGATAAATATAATAGAAACCCCTGGAGCAAGTATTGGCGAGACGAAGATGTAAGCGGCTATGGTACAGCCCAACAGCCCAAAAGTCTACGAAATTTCAGGTGTCTAAGTCCAATATTTCAAGATTTAAATACGGCTAGTGCTCTTCCTGGTGGACTGATTTTAACCACAACCTTTTCGACTCTTGCCATGACCAAATGGTTTAAGCATGCCAAATTTCAGCGCAGTCAGATTAGGCGTTTAGGGGCTATAGTGGAGGAATACACACACACACACACACACACAGACAAGCACATGTAACGGCCCTTAAGTATCGTTACATGCAATCAACAAATGCATTGATTTCCAGTGAAATGCACTGACACAAATTCAGCTATTATTCTACCTCGTGAAGCGACGAATCAGCACGATGAAACAATACGTTTACTCGGAATATTGTGAATTGCTTCCCATATCGTGGATCATTGTGGATCAATTCCCAGCCTATATAAACCGGCGAAAAAGTAACCAAAGTATCATTTCTCGAGTGATCACGTCCCCAAGACAGCGACGGCATACTTCGGTAGCCCGTTTTCTTGGTCACCTTTCCTTCCTTTCCACTATCGAGGCGAGACGCATCAGTCTGCATTCCCACAGACTCGAGCCTTGCCCAGTACGAGATACTAGGAGCACAAGTACAATCCTCATCCATACACACTCGTAGCTTCAGGCAGATAGCCAATACATTCGCGTCAATATAACCCATTCGAGAAGCGTCACATACTGGCAATATCTAACTCTCAATGATGATGATGTCCTCCTCATCGTGATCCGACGACGGCGACCTTTTCGTTGACAGGACTTTTTCGAATATGCGAGCGGAAGTGACTCGTGAATCCCAGTTTGTTTTTGAAGGTCCGATTACAACGACTACAGTAGAGTTCACCGCAGTCGTTGTAAGTAGGTATATATGAATCACTAATTGCAGAAAGGGCACATCAGCACTTTTACAAATTTTAAAGGAGAGCAAAAAAACTTAATAACTTCAATATTTCAATTACAAAAAATCTGAAAAAAATTACATAGTTTGCTTTTAAATAATAAAATATTCTGATATGCATAGCAATATGAATTATGATTCAGACATGGAGTTATATACTTTTAAAATTTAATAAAATGTGCCCTTTTTGCAATTAATTGTATTTTGAATACCATTTGGAAATTTGAAAGGGAAAAACGGAAATATATTCAATTAAATTATTAATAAAACATTTTAAGCTATTGCATACCTTTTATCGCGGGCCTAGGCCAGCGCGGCGACCGAATGAAGAAATTTCTTAACGAAAATTAATGATTTTAAACTGATAATTACGTCTAAACGAGTACTGCTTTCGATTCGAAAAAAATATATGTTAAACAAGAACATTTTCCTAATATTCTTGGCTTTGAATATTTTAGATTTTGTTTATATTACATAGTGTTATTAATTTGTGAAATTAGGTCTAACCGAACACAAAAACGACTACTACGCAAATACTATCTGGCGTATTATTATGAAACCTGCACCATTTTAAAGATAATTTAATTATCTATCTTTTTATCTACGATTTTTTTCGAATAATCCGGTTTTTTTGCTTTATCGAATAAAAAATTCGTGCGCGGCGCTCTATCGGAAGACGTTTAAATTATTCCGAATCATTTGCTACCGCAGCCGCAAATGATTCAGAATAATTTCAACGTTTTCCGATAGAGCGCAGTTATCTGATATCAGAAAAAATAAAATAAATAAAATAAATAAATAATTATAATTGCATAAGTTGTTAAAAATGCTATGCAATAGCTTTACCGCGGCAGTCATATATATTTTTTTGTTTTTCAGATACCTATATTTTTATATACTTACAAATCAACATTAGAAATTAACTCTTTCTGCCCTAGCCGATACATTTTCTGTTAGCCATGCATAAATCTGATCCCAAAACGGCAAAGCTTCAGGAGCTACGTACCTAGCTAAATTCTTAAGGTCCTGCATCTTTTTTTCAAGAATGGGTATCCTCTCGCTGCGTACATGCGTTGATTAGGCAGCACTACGACATCCGTAACATTTAGTTTACGCAGTCTGAAATTGAACTCCAAGAAGCCTCCGATGAAGTCTTTAACCAGAACGCTGCTGGGAGTTTCAGCATCAAATTCAAAGTAATGATACTGTGATATCAGAAACTTTTGTCTTCGGTTATTTTGACCCCTTTCGTCAGACAGTTTATTTCTGAAATAATTTGTTGGAAACCAGTTTTGGAAGTCAAAAACCATGCTGCTGTCTACATTATAAACAGACAATTTATGTTGAATTTCAAAGGCTTGTACAATTACATTATCAGTATACTCTTCTACTGTGTACAGTCTCTCATACTGCTTCAACTTTCGCTTAATTAATCCGAAGCTTCTGTCGCATGGCAAGTACGAATGTCCGCGAATAGGATAGTGCAATTAAATTTTTTTTAATTTTCGTAGTTCGGTGAGGGCCATTAACATTCGAACGATGGCATGATTCTTGTTCTGCCCTCCACAGTTATCACAGAATAAGTGCAGCTCATCGTATTCACCATTAACGAATGTATTTAAGTAGTGCAGAAGGAATGAACAGACATCATCTGGAGTTTTACGGGCGAGCCCTTCATGATAAACGTACGATATCATTTTGTCAGTTTTTATGTCGTAGATTCCAAATGCATTACCGGGCGGGCCTACACTCACGCCCTTACTTCCAATTGTGACCAGATTACTCCAGTCTCTCGATTGGTTACGAGTTCGATGTCGCTTGCGCGGTCCTCTCCCTTACGAAGCGGTGAAACGGTGTTTACCGAATCTATCGCGGACCACAGCATCCTTTGCCCGGCTGTTCACCCAGGATCGGGTAGCCGATGGTCGTTTCAAGAGCAGTCGCCGTAAGGTTCGCAACCACCCCCGCTCTATAGGAAACAGTACTGCTTTCAGACTCCCCCGACTGCTAGTCAGAGTACACAGGCTCGCACTTCATGCGTGGAGGCCGTCGGATAGTTGTTGACCCGTGAGTGTGACCAACCCTGAACAGAATGGGTATTCGTGGCCAACTCAGCAAGGGCCTATTAACTCCCTAAACTTAGACCCATAAACTCCCTAGACTTTTCATCAATGCTGTTCGCGCTATGCCCACTAGGTGTATACTGAATTACAAGGTACCGCATCCAAACAATCCAATATTTAATAGTTTCGTCAAAAGCGGTAACAAAGAAAAAAAAATCAAAAAATAGGCAATGCCCCAGTTGTTGAAAAGCTTGAGATAACTCAATTACAACTCGTTCTCCTAAAGGAAGAATATCACTATTTTCTGTTTTGCCTTCATATACTTGGAAGCCTAACAAGTATCCAGTAACCGCACATGAAATTGGCCAAATTTTGAATCCTCTTTTTATTGGCTTCATGGGCATGTATTGCTTGAGGCATGTTCATCCTTTGAATGCTGCCATGCTTTCATGTATGGTAAGAAATCGTGAAGGTGAAAACGCAGCTGCAAATGAATCGTTCAAGTGCGTTAAAATTTTCGTATTTTATAAAGCCGATCAAAGTCCGTATGTACTTTTTTTGGCATACCATTGTTGTTATTGACGTGCAAAAATCGTAATATATTTAAAAACCGTTTCATGCTCATTACATCCATTACTTTGTTAACCCTAAAATTTAAATTGTTTGACCAATAAAGCCGTATTGATGGTAAAAAATGAAAACCCATAATAATAAAAGTCCAAGAAACGCATTTAGTTCTTCAAGCGTCAAGTCCAGGGTATGTCCTTTTTGTGTAGCACACAAGTTACTTTGATATATAATTTGAGCCATAAATGACATGTTTATTAAATTAGCAAAAATTGCATACGAACTTTTCGTATCAACACAGCATTTAGCACCAAATAGTTGACTGAAATTCACTGGCCCGTATTCCGTTTCTCGCAGGTGCCTAAATTGGGGTCTAAAAAGGCGCTAAAACGACGCTTAATTTTGAAGTGACGTTTTGGTATTCCCTTTCATGGATCCTAACTGGCGAGTGCTTATGTAGAGATCCGTCAAGACCCTTTTTGGTATTCTGTTTCTACAACTTTCATGGCGGATGGGTCTTGTTCGGGGTCTTATCTAAGAACGGTGTAAAATCGATCAGTCTTCGTCTGACAGCCGTGTAACTTGATTTTGCTTGTGATTCCGAAGACTTTAAGTGCTGCAATTTTCAAAGATGTTTGCTCAGCATTGGCTTTTAAATCGAAGAAGGGATGAGGAGCGCAGATTATCGTAAGTAATCGTTTATTCATGTCTATATCTTGCCCTGAAAATCCTGTGTATTTTTCTTGTAGGTTATGTTAAATTGCCCTGTATATTCTTGTTTAGGCACATTCTCCTAATTATTGTTTCATTTTATTGCCATTTTATTTCAAAACAAACGAAAACGCGAATCGTCACACAAACACGAAACGGCGCCGCGCGCGGCGAGCGATCGGAAGACTGAACGGGCGGAGAGCTGTCAAAATGAAGACTCCGCTTTACAACGGCCATAGACAAAACGGAAATTTTAAGATTTAAGACCGGTTCCTAATTTTGATAAAACGGAATACCAACAAAATAACGAAGGTGCTTAAGTTCTTAATTTTTAGCACCAGCTTAGTTCAAGACCGCGAGAAACGGAATACGGGCCATTGTCGAAAATTGGTTTGGAGCCCCTTCGTTCTTCGTCCATGTAAGAGCAGAATTATTGGTATTGGAGTTGTTATTTAGGAGCGGCGTATTTAGTTCCTTACTAGAGCTGCTACTATAATCAAGAGGCGGTACCGGTTTTCCTGGGTGTAGTATATAATCGGGATCTCCAACCGAATCATCGCTACTGTAGTCCATAAACGTGATATCATCCATTGCTTGCGGCGAGCCTGGGTAGGACACTGGGTCAACCAGTCTCCCCTGGGAACAATCCTCTGGCGCTCCTGGACGGTCTGCGCACCGAGCGGCGCAAGCCAATCGATTGTGCTCTCCGACTAAGGGTCAATTCACACGTACCACAACCACACCACAGCCACAACCACACCACAACGACGCCATGTGGTCGGGCGTATATTTTGTATTGAAAATGAATATTACAATTTACACGTACCACATTTTGACGTTGTTATCGACCACCTGTGTAAATACTACACATCGCAATCACATCGCGACGGCAACGCCGCCACGCGGCGGCGGCACCGCGGCCACATAAATAAAAGCTTATTAATAAAAGCCATAACAAGGATAGCAACAACAATCTTTCCTCCATGACTACGTTCAGTCAAGCCATGTTACCTCTACTAAAGCTGGAGTATAACTGCACATGACCACGTGTGGTTACCACGTCGCAACAACAGCGACAACGCAACCACATCGACATTTTGTCGGTACCACAACGCAACTGCAAAAAGCCGCTGCGGCACTATTCACACGTAACCACAGCTTGACCACATTATGTCGCTGCGACGTGGTGTGGTTGTGGTACGTGTGAATTGACCCTAACAATCGGGGGAGTCTGGAAACTGTATTGTTTCCTATAGAGCGGGGGTAGTTGTCTACCTTACGGCGACTGCTCTTGAAATGACCATTGGCCATCCGATCCCGGTTCAGAGTCGGGCAAAGGACGCCTTGGTCCGCGACAGATTCGGTGCACTCCGTTTCACCGCTTCGCAAGGGAGAGGACCGCGCAAGCGACCTCGAACTCGGAACCAATCGAGAGACCGGAGAAATCTGGTCACAATTGGAAGTGAGGGCGCGAGTATCTCGAGCCCGCCGGGTTTATTCCTGGCTCACTCGCGGTAAGGCGTTGGACTCTCACGGGTTGTGACGTAGCTGGACGTAGAATGTACTGTCCAAAGTCTTCTACGTTCACTGCAGGGCGATAGAACGACTAATCGTTAAAACGTCCTGTGAGAATGGCCACCCTTCACTAGACTCCAATTGCTTGTGTGCGAAGGGTGGTTCTCATCATGAAGGTTGCTCCGTTAATGAGAGTCGTATATGTCCGTGTAGAAGAGTTTATTCAGAAGTGAGTCGAAGTCGCCAGTTCTTAACGCCTTGAGTTGTGTTCGCCGTTGTGTTGTAGTGTGGGCGCGAGGTGAAGCCGTGGCGGTGCGTGTGTAGTCGAGGAGCGAAGTGTGTAGTCGAGGAGCGAAGTGTGTAGTCGAGATATCTGTCCACTGAGGGGACGATGTGTAGAGCGCGGTAACTGTCTGCCGAAGTAATGATGTAGCACGTGGCAACTGTCTGCCAAAGGAATGATGTAGCAGTGTGTAGGTGTACTTGACCACCAAAGGAATGATAATGATCGAATGCAATGTACTGCGTTTTATAGGGAGATCGGTGATGCAATAGCTACGAGTGGGGCGACGCATGTGTCGCTAACCTGGGCAATATTTGCCAAATTTAGCTGGAAATTAACTGCAGCTGCGCGTGCAAGTATGAGCGAGTCTGCAGTTTTCTGTTCTGTGAAATTGACTTTTTTGTTGTGGGTATGTAGGGCCGAGGGCTCCTGCATGGCTCCCCCCTAGTGAAGGGCTTGCGTATGACAATATGGAAGGTCTTCACGACAAAGTGACAAAAAAGTGTAAGTGTGACAATTAAAAGTGTGTGTGAAGTTGTGTTCGCGAAAGTTTGGGAATCGTATGTTTTTATGCGAGTGTTTGACAGTTTGAGAACCGTATGTTGTTATGAGTAGCGAAGGCATTTCGTTACAATGGGTTAAAAACTGGCGCTGTTATAAAATGTTGACAATAAGGAAAAATAAATGAATACAATGGACAATGGTTAGTATAAACGCTGACATAATAAAATTCGCTGGACGTGAAACTAGTGAATACAATGCAATATGTTACGCGCCGAACGATAAAAATGATTCGCGCGGCTTAAAAAAAATGTGGAGCATATGAATTAATAATAATTTAGCGCGATAAGAATGCAATTTGAGTAATTTCGCGCGCGTGACGTCTGAAGTCCATTGTTTGTTTGTTGCGCATTCGTGTGGACTTCCGGTCTTGAAGTTGAAGATTCCCGATAGTAGCTGTTTGGGAGTGCGGCGCCTTGCTTCTGCGAATGAGGTCGTACAGTTCGGTGGTTTTAGTCAGTGAGTCGCTAAACCATTCGGTCGACTTCCAAATTGCTTCGACTATGACGTCGTATCCATGCGTGTTGTGTGGGAATCGCTTCTGTTGTTGCAAGTAGGATAATATCGCCGATTTTACGCTTTGAATGAGTGGTTTCGCTATACCGTCTATTCTCGGCGTTTTGTAATTTTTGTGGGTGAGTCGGCTTCAGCGTGCTGATTAGCGTAGTCCATTGTTGTTTTTGTGAGGTTGGTTGTAGCGTTATGATTTTTTGTGATCGGGTATGAATGCTGTGGAGTGTGAGTTCCATCCGTTTTGCGTTTTCGATGTTGATATTCTTCCGCTGCGTGGTTGTTCCCGTTTCGTAGTGTGTTTATCGATTGAAATTGTGATTGAGAAGGCATTTAGGCCGATAGTGTCCTTGGTCAGCTGTTAGTCTATACTGGACCTAAGTGCCATTCTCCCGGATGTTGCGCCTGCAGGTCATTAAGCTGCAGAAAACGTCTTACTGCTGTCCGGTGAAGAGTGTGAAGCGATTGTGACGACTTCCTTTCGTAGGATTTTACCTGAGAGTGTATCAATGACGGTTTCGCCTGTACAAGTCCTCAGGGCCGCACATCGTTGTTTTTATAAAATTCGTTAGCGTTCGTTGTTTTGATCCGAGATAAGTGCTGTATGAATGTGGCGTTGGTAATTGCGCGTGCTGATAATGTCGTTTAGCCATGACCGTGGGTGTGTGTTCGTTGATTGTAGGTGCCGAGTATATTTTTAAATAAGTCGCGTGAGTACTTGCTTACTGCTTATTGGTAGAAGTACTTGCGAATGTGTTGCGGGAAATTTGCTTCCGCGGTTGATGCAATGTCTGCATTTTTATTAATCGAGCAGGAATTTCGTCTGCTTTTGCGTTGTTGTCGTTTTGTAGTGGCACCGGTCGTCGTCGTTTGGCTGTTTATCTGCGCTGAGAGGCTTGTGTGGTGTCGTGTTTCGCTGAGTCGTTATGCGTTTTATTGTTTTACTTGCTAGGCATGACCGATGTTGTGAATGCATATTGTAGTTGGTGGTCATGCGTAGCAAGGATCATTCCTTTTGGCTTATTTTAGTGGTTGACGTGTCGCCTTAATGATTTATTGAAGTCCTCCGTCCGTTGTTGTGAGAATTCGCTCGTTGATTGACGGGGTTTATTTGCTTCCATTTTCTGCTGATTTGATATTTGAGACGTGGAAGCGATGACTCGTCGTCGCGCGTGATATGCTGGCGTGCGAAATTATGATGCGGCGATCGAGTTTTTTGGCGATGTGGCGTTTGTTTGCGCGTGTCTGTGAATCTTGTGGTGTCGGTGTATTTTGTAATGGCGAATATGTAGGTCAGCTGGCCGCTTGAAGAAAGGCGTGTTCAGCGTCGTGCAGGTTTTTTTTGAAGTTGAAGGAGAGTGAACGGCGTGTCCTTTTCAGTGTCGGGGCTGTAGTTTGAAGGATTCCGACGTGAAGGTTTTGGCGTGAAGGCGTAGGCGTGTTGTTGAAGGTGCGTGTTGAAGGTGCGTTATGTCCAAAGTCGGGTTCACCAATGTGAGAATGGTGATGCGTGTCCTGGTCGAACGGCGGGGTCAACAGCGTAGGCGTCAATAAACTCTTCTACACGGACATATACGACTCTCATTAACGGAGCAACCTTCAATGTGAGAATGGCCACCCTTCACTAGACTCCAATTGCTTGTGTGCGAAGGGTGGTTCTCATCATGAAGGTTGCTCCGTTAATGAGAGTCGTATATGTCCGTGTAGAAGAGTTTATTCAGAAGTGAGTCGAAGTCGCCAGTTCTTAACGCCTTGAGTTGTGTTCGCCGTTGTGTTGTAGTGTGGGCGCGAGGTGAAGCCGTGGCGGTGCGTGTGTAGTCGAGGAGCGAAGTGTGTAGTCGAGGAGCGAAGTGTGTAGTCGAGATATCTGTCCACTGAGGGGACGATGTGTAGAGCGCGGTAACTGTCTGCCGAAGTAATGATGTAGCACGTGGCAACTGTCTGCCAAAGGAATGATGTAGCAGTGTGTAGGTGTACTTGACCACCAAAGGAATGATAATGATCGAATGCAATGTACTGCGTTTTATAGGGAGATCGGTGATGCAATAGCTACGAGTGGGGCGACGCATGTGTCGCTAACCTGGGCAATATTTGCCAAATTTAGCTGGAAATTAACTGCAGCTGCGCGTGCAAGTATGAGCGAGTCTGCAGTTTTCTGTTCTGTGAAATTGACTTTTTTGTTGTGGGTATGTAGGGCCGAGGGCTCCTACAGTCCTGTGGTGACGGGCTCGCCCGTTGTAGTTGACACCCCAAGATTGCTTGCGGCGTTTTATTGGTTGATGTCGATGGCCCGTATTCATCAGCAGTTGTGTTAGTACCTTGGGAAATTATTGAGTGGTGCTTGGTTAAACTATCTTCTGGATCTGAGTCGCCTCCAATATCCGATTCTTCAGCCATTTCATAATTTACTTCGTTTATATAATTTTCAATTTCCTTTCCTGTCAACGGTCTTCTATAATCGTCTGCAATGTTCTAAAAAGGAGTAAAATAGATAAAAGATGTTTTAAACATAACTTAAACAGAAATAAATACAATAGAAACGTAAATAAAATCCTTTAAACCCACAAGAGTCTTCATATAAATTAACAAGAAAAATGACCAATTTTTTTTAACCTATTTTCTGACTTTATCATCCAATAACATGTCAGCCATATGTTTCTACGGCTCAATTTTAGTTTTAATTTATTATGTACCTCCATAAATATTAGGAAGTTATAATATTGTATAGTAATATGTGATAAAAATATTTAAAAAAAAACACGTGTGGCACTCGGGGACTGCCGCGGTAAAGCTATTGCATAGCATTTTTTAAAAACTTATGCAATTATAATTATTTATTTATTTTATTTTTTCTGATATAAGATAACTGCGCTCTATCGGAAAACGTTGAAATTATTCCGAATCATTTGCGGCTGCGGTAGCAAATGATTCGGAATAATTTAAACGTCTTCCGATAGAGCGCCGCGCACGAATTTTTTGTTCAATAAAGCAAAAAAAACGAATTATTCGAAAAAAATCGTAGATAAAAAGATAGATAATAAAATTATCTTTAAAATGGTGCAGGTTTCATAATAATACGCCAGATAGTATTTGCGTAGTGGTCGTTTTAGTGTTCGGTTTGACCTAATTTCACAAATTAATTAGGTACACTATGTAATATAAACAAAATCTAAAATATTCAAAGCTCAGAATATTAGGAAAATGTTCTTGTTTAACATATATTCTTTTCGAATCGTAAGCAGTACTCGTTTAGACGTAATTATCAGTTTAAAATCATTAATTTTCGTTAAGAAATTTCTTCATTCGGTCGCCGCGCTGGCCTAGGCCCGCGATAAAAGCTATGCAATAGCTTAAAAATCTAAACATCTAATCTGTCAAATTTGACACGTGGATAAACATTTTTAACAAAATACTCGAAATTAAGAACACCAAACATGTTTTTAACATTACATACTAATTTTAAACATTATACAATATAAATCTTACCTATTTTCAACCCAAAAACAGTTTGTATTCACAAAAATCACAGAAAGAAATCGAGACACGTCCAAACGGCGCGACGTTGCGCGCGGGAATGGTAGGTGGCAAATAAAAGTGACCTCTACCAGTTTCAATTAGACCAAAAGTGGCATATATGTTGACCACGGTCTGTTTAGCTAACGGAATAAGTGCAAAGAGGTCATTTTAGATGGAAATTAGTAGAGATATTGAGCTTTATTGAAAGTGGCATGAATATTTGCCACAGTCCTTACATACCTACGCATGGAAAATCGAATATTTAAGGAAATACATTTTAATTTTCCGGCCATCCGATCGATAAGGAGGGAAAGTATTGTGAACGCTCTAAATATTTTTTTTATTTGAAGACGGAAATACCCTTTTTGAACTCCCCTGAGACGATTACGATTATTTCCAAATTAAAGTCTGTTTGTGCGCCTGTCTGTATGTCTGTATTCCTCCACGATAGCGCCCAAACGGTTAATCCGACTGAACTGAAAATTTGTATATATTCATCATTTGGTCATAGCAAGAGTTGAAAAGATTGTAGTTAAAATCGTTCTTCCAGAAATGGCATCGGTTATAAATATCCCCCTTAAAATGTTATTCTTAGAGGCTAGAAATTCGGTAGGTACACAAATGTCTAGTTGGACAGAAATCACATTGTGAAATTTTGGTTGAAGTATCTTATATACAAGCCATACTAGAGTTGCCAACTACAACGGGCGAACCCGTCACCTCACGAAGTTTAAACTATAGTAGATCGTTCTGTCTTCCGTGAGGTGAGCGCAGAAGACTTTAGACCAAACAGACCACCGTCTAGCTACGCCACATGCCCGTAATAAGCCAACGCATTACCCCGAGATAACCAGGTTAACCACCCAGCGGGCCGACACTCGCGTCCTTACTTCCAGTTGCAGCCAGATTACTCCGGTCTCCCGACTGGCTACAGGTTCGAGGCCGCTTTCGCAGTCCTCTCCCTTACGTAGCGGTGATACGGTGTCTACCGAATCTATCGCGGACCACGGCATCTTTTATCCGGCTTTCACCCGGAATAGGGTAGCCGATTGGTCGTTTTAAGAGCAGTTGCTGTAAGGTAAACAACTACCCCCGCGCTATAGTAGACAGTCTAATTCCAGACTACCCCGGCTGTCGGTCAGAATGCACAATCGATTGGCTTACGCCGCACGGTGCGCAAACCGTCTCGGAGCGCCCGAAGGTTGACTCCTAGGGGAGACCGACTCGCAGGCCAGCGTCCTACTCTGGCTCCTCATTCTGCGTGGAGGCCGCCGGATGTGTGTTTACCCGTGAATATGACCGATCCTGAGCTAATGGGTCTTACTCTATTGTACGTCTAATTATACAATGGGCCCCAACTCTAACAGGGCCCATGAGGTACACAAAAATGGGAGGGGGGGGGGGGGCAATACTATCGCAACGTTTTCCTAGTTCTACATTGAAGCATATACATGAAAGACACATGCATGCCAAGTTTCATGCTTTCTGCCGGTTGGGACCACAACTTCTATTTTTTGAGCTAAGGTGCGACCTATTACGTGTCTTATTATGTCTTATTATTATTATTATGAAAATATTTGTGTATTTATTTATATATAATTTACGTAACTGCAAGACATGCCAATGTTAAATCATTAAACTTGCCACGGCAACACTTAGGTGCATACCTAGGGTCCCATCAAACTTGCAGAAGGCAAATTTGCAGACGGCAATCTTGCAGACGGCATTCTTGCAGGCGGCAGTTTTGCAGAAGGCAATCTTGCAGAAGGCAGTTTTGCAAATGTCAAAATGACCTAACCTAACCTAACAGAAAAACTTAAAACATTTTTTTTAATGTTTAGTTTGATGTATAAAAGTCATCCACTACAAGGATGCCGGTAATTAATGTCACTTCGATTTTAGGGAAAGAAAAACCTAACCTAACCTAACCTAACAGAAAAACTTAAAAACTGTACTGAAGGTTGCCGCCTGCAAGGTTGCTTCCTGCAAGGTTGCCTCCTGCAAATCTGCCCTCAACAAATTTGGACCTGTCAAAAGTGACATTTGTGCAAAATTGCCGCATGCAAAACTGGCGCCCCCCCCATTCCTACCTTTTTTAAAATATTCACATTGCAACACTGACAACAAATGTCAAACGAACGCGACGTTTATTTTGTGTTAACTGTTACTTGTTATACACTGTTAATTATCAAACTGATTCCTTTGATTGTTTTCGATTGTTATTGATATCGCAATGGAGAAGCAGGATATTAATGAAAGTAATGCAAGTGTTAAAATTGAGGTTTTTAAAGCGGAGCTGTCAGACACGGGCGACGAAAGACAAAACATTATATTGTTCGAAGAGGGTGAAACATGTATTATCAAAGCAGAAGGAAGCGATGCCGTTGAATCAGACGTCGAGAAGGAGGTAGAAGATGTCATTTTGATAGAGGTCAAAGTATTGGTGAAGAGATTAGTTGATTTCTCTTGCGTCGTTTGTGGCTGTCACATCGATACGAGTAAGCCGATGGGTTATTGGAAATGTCTGAAAGATATGGTGGAGTTGCTGTGCCATGTTTGCAGTAAGAAATTTGTGTGCGCTGAGTGTTACCGTGGATTTGCTCATAAGAACAATTTAAAACAACACATCGAAGGGGTGCATCTCAAGATAAAGAAATATAAATGCGGTAAATGTGACAATGCTTACACTCAAAATGGTCATTTAAAACAACATATAAAATCAGTCCACCTCCAATTGAAGTATTCGTGTCAGGAGTGTGAGAAAGCTTATTCTGAACGCATTAGCCTAACTAGGCATATTAACTTCGTACACCGAAAATCAATTAATTTTAAATGTTGGATTTGTAAGAAACCATTTTCATCTAAAGCAACAGTTAAAACACACCTTAACATGGTCCATCGCAAAATGAAGGAATTTAAATGTAAGCAAAAGCAATGCGAAAGCGCTTTCTTTCGTCAATCTGACTTGACAGTACATACGAATTCAGTCCACCTGAAGTTGAAGCCATTCGCCTGCAAGATATGCAAACATAGCTTATCAACGCGATTTATTTTAAATCAACATGTGAACTCTGTCCATTCCAAAGTGAATAATTACATTTGTGGTGAATGTAATAACGCATTCTCACTAAAGGGAAATTTAGTTCGACACATTAACGTAGTTCATTTGAACATAAAACCATTTATTTGTACGAAATGTAAGCGTGCATTTGGCCGAAGATGTGACTATAAAATACACGTGCGTTCTGGGAGATGTTTATTGAAAAATACTCAACAGCAGCGTCATATTAACCTCGATCAGTCTCGGTAGTAATGTGTAATGTATCGTAGGCTACTTGCCTGAGCACGTCATTGCGTGGTTATTTTTTTTGCTTTCGAGTGTCTGTGAACTTTCGAGTAAACGCTGTTCATTTTAAAGTGAAGAATATGTGTGCTGAATGTATTTACGCTTGCTCTGGATAAGGATATTAGTTTTATAATGGAAATTCCTACAATTTATTTGTACGAAATGGAAGCGTGCGTCTGGCATGAGTGGGGACTTTGAAGGACACAGCAGCGTCTGGTTAACCTAAACCCTAATTTATATATTAAGCTATTACGATTTTAATACCGATGCGTATAATCTTCAATTAGTTAAAGGTTTTTAACGTTAAGAAACCATGGGTCAAAAATGTAGTTAATTGCGTTTGTAAAGTTTATATACCGTATATTATTAGTTTATATTTTGTTATATTTATTAAAATAATCGATCACTACATGCATTGCGCTATGCGGTCGCTTCACACGTGTCGCTTGCTCCAGTGTTTTAATTGTCGCTTGCTCCAAATGTTTGCTTGCAACCTTTGTGTTAACTGTAGTGCCAGACCGCAAGTAGCAGTAAGGATATGACCGGCCCAGGATGGTAACCATGAGCGTCTTTTAACCCCTAGAGCCCTGATTGGCCGATATCGGCCAAAACACGATTCAGCGTGACGGCCCCGTTTTAATTTTATTTTAATTTAATTTGTTTTATTTTATTATGTTTTATTATGTTAATATGTTTTATTTTAATTATGGATACAGTGGTTTGGCTGTAATTAATGTTTTGGTGAGACAGTGTCATAATTCAATTTTTTAACTAATTTTTACTAAATTTTTTTGGGACATCAACTTGTCAATCGGCTGAGGGGCCGAGGCCAGAAGGGTTAACTGAACTTTCGTGCTGGATATTATCTAGCTGCATTCCCTGATTCCACACACTGTGATGAACTTACCCATACACGTTACATTTTACGTCGTCTCATTTTAATTTATTATTTAAATTTTAATATTTACGGGATGTAATGATGGATTTTATAGTTTCTTTATTTTTAATTTTTAACGCTGTTTTATTTTCCCATTTTATTTTAACTTTTTACACATAATCAGAAAATTTATTTTATCGGTATATTCTGTATATGTTTTAACTGATGCTAGATTATGAGTAATATTAGATTGCTGAAATTATCATTTTTTTGGCGCGATATTATAATTAGTATGTATGTTTAAATATATATCATTTTTGTAGTTTTGTAATGCGTATTTTTTTGCCGCGCTATTATAATTAGTACGTAGGTTAACTTTTCATTAGGATATTAGAATTATTACATAATATAATAATTGTAAGTTTTTATGTTTTTTGATTTCAAATTATTTTTAAACTTTGAACTTTATGTCACGATTCGTGTAACATTTGTAGTTGAAAGATTATATTTTATTATGATTATGCGATATGATGTTTAGATTAGTATGAATAAAAAATTATATTATAACAAATTTATTATACTTAAAAAAAACCATAAAAACTCATGTAGTTTATCAAAGCAGAACTTGTTTGTCAGCGGCTTCTTCGGGAGTAAAGTCCTTTTGCGATTGACTCAGCATCTCGTAACCGACCTGAGGCCTATTTGAGGATAGTATATTGCACGGAGGAGCATACACTCAGAGAAATTTTTACTAGACAACGCTGCATTTTTACATTGCGAGCGAAAAATTGCGAAATTAACCATAGAATATTGTGGCAATGACAAATTACCCTTTGCGGGGTCAGCAACGCTTACTTTGTCGAATGCAAAAATTGCGGAATCAACAATATAAAATTGTGGCGCTAACAATTTTTTTCGACATTGTTATTACCTCAATGCTCTAAACTGCGGGGTTAACAATTTTACAGCTTGTGAGTTTAACAATGTAAACGTAACATTGATTTTATACGTTGCGGCGATAGCAATGTTCCGCTACTTTGATAAATTGACAACGTGCTAATCTGCGGAATTCACATAGTTAAAGATTGTGATTTTCACAATGTAAGCAGAATATTGATTTTATACATTGCGACGATGGCAACTTTACGGTACTTTGATAAATTAGCAATGTGCTAATCTGTGGAATTCACATAGGTGAGTATTGTGAGTTTCACAATGTAAGCGGAACATTGCTTTTTTAATGTTGTGGATAAATTAGCAATGTCCATGATTAACATAGTTGGTTTGTCAGTTCCACAATGTAAGCGAGACATTGATTTTATACGTTGCCGCGCTAGCAACTTTTACTAGCAACGCTAGCTAGTAACTACGTAAGTTGTGAATAAGGCAATGTTTTCATAATTCCTCAATGTTTTTAAATTGATATTAACACAACTTTGACGTAGATTTTTTCTCAATGGCAGATAGGTTTGAGAAAAACTCAAACTATAATTGTCAAAACCGCAACGTTTATTTTCTACAAAGTTGGGGGCTTTCCTAAACGTTGTCAAAATCCCGCCGCGCGCGCAAGTCGCGACACGCTCGCCGCTCGGCTGTTTGTTTGCGACGCTATTCCAGTTGATTCCAGTCTGTAACAAGGGCGCGGGCGGAGCGCTCGCTCTGATCAAGTGCATTTTACGGCGTCGTATTTTCAAGAAAGAATTAAAAGCACAACTCCGAACTGTTCAAAAGTGCAATCAGTGATTAAGTGGCGACATCTCAGAAAAATGGAGAAAGAACAGCAGCTACTGTTTGACTTCTTAATATCGAACAACCTCGTACACCTGTTTTCCACACTACAAGGTAAGTTTTTTGAAAAAAATATTTATCGAGTCAGCGTGGTGAATATAGTCGAATGATATTGAAAGATCAATAATCTAGAATAATAATAAAATCAGGTCTTCTTAATATGATCAGTAGTTTCGGAATAAAGGGTGAACACATCGAACGCGTCGGCTGCCGCGGCCATGTGTCGGGCGCGATCTGTGTAATGAATTTCTATTGAGCCGTCCTATATTATCGCGTCCTATTATCGTCCTATATAGAAATCGTCCTATTATCGCGACCTTGAGGCTTCGGACGACTGTACATACTGTCCTAAGCCACGGCAGCAAACGCGTCCGATAGTGCAATGTGTTCGCCCCTTAATCGTCGTTTTTCTGAAACGCTATCTTTTTATTGTGATTTATTCTTCTTCTCGTTCTCTAAGAGACACTACAATTCAAACGTTAGCGCTCGAGGAGTTAACGGACTCAATAAATGAGATATAGGTATTTAAAAAGTGTCAACTCTATACATTTCGGTAGGTTAAGTTAGTTTTTTAAAACAATTTATTAACACCTATGTGACAGTAGGTTAGGTTAGTTTTTTTTAAGAACCATGATAAAACTAATTTACAAAATAAAAATAAATTAAATTAAAAAAAACCGACCTTATTTTTTAACAGATTTAGCACTGCAATGATTGAATTTAGTAGTGTGTATTTTTTTTTTGAAAACTAGACGAGGTACCAAAAGTAGAATAATTCCGACTTAACGGAGTGGCTATAATAGATTGTTTTTTTTCTAGATCAGGGTGCAGATTTAGACTTTCTGCTGCACGCTAACGATCACGAGCTTTACAGCTTGGTTCCACAGGTCGTAGATAAAGGAAAGCTTCGCATAGCACTGGACCGCGTGAGTAGTTCTGATGGTTGCTCCTTGCATGCCTGTTGCAATAAAATTCAGATAAAAGTCAGTTCGCATCAAACTTGTCTTTTCGACGGTTTGTAAAGTTTTAAATCATAAAACACTTTGCGACACTCCGATGTACACTTGTGCCATAATGTTCGTGACATTATCGGTTTTCGTTCCGATTGCACTCCCACGCACATTGCGGTCGGCAAGACGTCCGGTTGGCTATCCGAAGTCTACGTAATTATGTTATTTACAGATATTATAGTAATTTCCTTTATTTACAGAAGAAGGAAAGTGACCTATGCAAGGTTAGCGTTCTTAATGAAAGAACCGTTCGCACTTCTGTCGCTGCTCCATTTAGGCAAAAGTCGTTCGTGTCGACATCGCGCACTTCCTCACCGTCATCTTGCACTCCCTCACCGTCATCATGGTGTATGACTCCACATGAGGTTTGTGTAGATTTCATGCACCATTTTAAATAAATAAATTAAAATTTTCACAGTAATTTAAAAATAACAAATTTTGCTTGTATCGAATATAATTGAATGTCTCTTGGTAAAATAAACTGAATTAATTGCAATTTAGTTTTAACTGTAGTATATTTCCTGTCATAGCATAATATGATATTGAACCTTCAATAAGGCTGGATATTTTTTTGTTACAGGAGGGTCCTCAACACACTGTCTCTTCGTTTAATACTCAGATTGATGCTACAGAGAAGTTTTTGTCACCTGCTGTAGCCGGTTCATCATCTGCCAGGGCGGCGGTGAGTTAGAAAAATTATAAAACTGGCTTTAAATAAAAACTGTTATTGGATGGAACAGAATGTGATCTCGTGCAGTCTCGTGGACTACGGCCGCTTTTGAATACTATAAAATGACGAGAAATAAAATAAGTAGAGAATTATATAAATTTTTTTAATTTCAGGAAAGGGAACTCACACATTTTGATGAAGAAGTGTCAATTATCGACTTTACTACAATCCTGGTAGGAACAACACTCCGATCAATGTTGGAGTCCACCACAGCAGGAAAGCCGCTTCTTAAAAAACAAGTTTTAACGACACGGGACCGAAAAATCATCACTGCTGTCATCGTGGAGTCAGAAGTACGCAAACTAAAAAAAGTTACGGACCCGATACGAAAAGAAGTATGGGAAAACTGGACCAAAGAGATTGTATCTCTATTTCCGGAAGAAACAAACTCCGTATATTACAGCCCCTTTCGAATAGTTGAAGGTCGGGCTATACAGGCCAGTGGCCTCATTATCAACCGACTAATCACAGTTAGAAGAAACCTGTCAACTCCATCAGAACCCCGCCGCAGCGAGAGCCGCAGTAGTGAATACAGCAGCGACAGCGAAAATAAAAAGAAGAAAAGGCGTACAAGCGACACGCCTGGTAGAACACGACCTTTGCCTGAAAACTTCAACTTGCTTCAACAACTTCAGAATGAGGAGGCCTCGTCTCAAGATGACGTGCAGTGGCTCAAAGTCTCCTCATCACCCCGAGATCTCGCTAAATCTAAATGGCATAATACTCTGCGCGAGCGGGTAGCCATCCTAGAGGGAAGCGACTATATAGCTTACTGCAAAACATTCCCAGCGATACAATCTCCATGGGGCTATGAATTGGTGAGTAATTTTGTAAGCTTATCAACATGCGACATTTCTCACTTGTTGCAAATTTAATACAGTGGCTACATTTTGCGGATCTAACCGCTAAGACATCGATCACGCGGCATCGATGCAATTCTGCTGAACGCGCTTTTTCTATTTTGTCTTTTTTGAGATTATTTTCAAAGAGTATCATGTTATTATATTCGTAATTATTTTCGATTTCCATGTTGTGTTCAAAAACGTTGTAAACAATCCGAATGACAGCTACGTTTGACAGCTTGCTACTAACCGCTGCTAATCGAAATTCAATTAAGTTCAATTAAGTCATTGCGTTTTTGTGGGCTTTCAGCAGATAATGTGCAATCGATGACTCATCGATGTGTTCTGCAAAATGTAGCCAGTGTCACTATTATATAGAATAAAAAAAAGAAATAAAACGCACATTGGAATATGCTCCTGTAGCGTCATTGTAAGCATTTGAGTGTATTATGTATTATTTTTTTATTTACTTATTTAATGCTTGCACAATTAAAAAGTAATTACAATGTCACTCAGCAAATAATAGAACATTGAAAAACAACAGCTTAGGATCAACACAGCTCAGGCGCTATGCACATCTAACGGGGCCTCTAATGCCTGTATCTAGATGCAGAATTGTTGTGTAAAACATAACGCAATAGTAAATATATTAGTATGATGTAAGTTTATATAAGTAAATACAACATTTTTTTTTGTGCAGTTCGCCAGTGACTTCAATTCAATATATGGAGAAGCAAAAAGGAAATTCGAAGAAAGATTCCCAACAGTGAAGACTCGCCTACTAACATTATTGGACGAGAAGGCCCAAGAGTTCATACGCAGAGTTGATATTCAATCTGTCTTGGATCTTGCAACCTGTAAGTAATGTTTAGTTCTAAATAATACCTTAACTTAAGTCCTGGCCATTTAATTGTTCTATTAAAATCTGTCTTCTTCTTCTTCTTCTTTAACAGCCCTTATCTATACTAATATTATAAAGAGGTAAAGTTTGTGACGTTGTAGGAAGTAATCTCTGGATCTACTGAACTGATTTTGAAAGTTATTTTACCAATAGAAAGCCACGTTATTTGTGAGTGTCATAGGCTATATATTAATCCGAGAAATGAGAAGACTTTTTCGTGGTAGTCGGATTTTCAAAGTAAGTCGGAAAAAACGGTCGAACGAAAACGTTTCTAACGAACGCTGCCTTAACGATGAGAGATATATGATTAAGTTCTAGAGAAAAGTTGTAGATCTTAATAATGCTTACAAAAAAGTCTTACTTATTAAAAATATTTATCAAATTAAATCTCCTCAACTACTTCTAGAGTTACGGCAGTCATGGCCGAATAATCCGGTATATTTTGAGTGCGAGACGAACAGACGAGTGATGATATATTTTATTTATTTGTAAAATTTATATTTGCAGTGGGAGAAGAACCAGCGAACGTTGCGGCCTTCCTGTCAATTCCGCTGCTGCTCAAGCAGATGCATACGATACCGGTGAAAGGTGTCAAGAAACAGTGGAACCCCTCGCGTACAGAAGTAAGCAGCGCCTTCATAAGTTTAGTACCGTCTGTATCAGACCTCGAAACCCATTGTTCTGAGAGAGAAGCTAAACTTACAGAGAAAAACATACATGTGCTTCCGTATATTATTGCTGTTGGCCCCAGTTGGAAGGATGTTGCGCAGTACGATTTAATTATATCAAAAGACATTCGGTACACCTTCTCCAATGTGTGTGATGTTATTACGAATGCTTTTAAAATATTGTGGGCATTAGATTTACCTTACCCGAAAGAATGTGCACCTATTTGGATGTTCGTTCAAAGAAGTATATATCTCATGAAAAGCAAGTATGACACGGAAGGTACTCCGATGTTAGATTTACTCGCATCTGTTTTAAATAGACACGATGGTGCAATGCGTGTTATGTAAACGGTCTCTTCTTAATTTAAGACAATTTAAAAACCACTACACTATTTATCATCCTGGCCAGGTCTATTTCTGTCCAACTATTGGTTGCGGAAGAAGGTATCAACTTTACAACTCGTTTAGACGTCATTATTTGAAAGACCATTCAGAGGCCCAAGCCCCTGAAGCAATTTCATCCAATATGGACACTTCACATATGCGCACTACACCAGCTGGGTTACAAAATGATGATAAAATAGTTTCTAAACTAGAAAATGAAGCTATCAAAGCAAAATATGTAAACATTAATTTGAATACTGTTTCACTGAGCAAAACCATGGCTCAACTGTTTTCATCCCTTTATAGTAATCCTCAATTGCCGATAAATGTGTCAGATACAGTTTATAACGGTATTGAAAACATTTTCAACTTATCTATCAAGCCTTTATTACCGATGACGCCCGGCTCTGCTACGGAAAACATTATAAGTGATTTAAAAATGTTTAATTCAATGCACCATAGATTGAAGTACTTTGAAGGAAAAGGGTCCTTAATTAATCCTGAGCCTTATGTGGTGGGTCGCAGATTTGATTTTGTAAAAAAAAATGGAAGCAGTTTTTATCAAGCAGTAGATTGCGTGGCGCATAAAATACAAATGAAAGCGGTTTTGCACAAATTTTTTTCTTTGCCTCGGTTGCTATGTCAGACGATAGATAATATGAAAAAACTAATGAACCATGACGCATCAGTCAGTGTGGAACATTTTATGCATGGTTCATTTTGGAGACAGAGATTTCATGGAGAAAAATTAGTCATGCCAGTATTTTTGCAAATAGATGATTTTGAGACTTTGAACCCTTTGGGGAGTCATAGTGGCATACATAAATTGGGGGCAGCCTACATTTCTCTTCCTTGTCTGCCTTACTATTATGCCTCCCAATTGTCTAACATTTTTTTGACTTTATTATATCATTCTAATGACAGAGTCGAATTTGGAAATAAAATAATATTCCAGCCTCTAATTGATCAGTTCAATGACTTAATTCGAAACGGAATATCATTCGATCTACCAAATTTTAAAGGAACCGTTTACTTTGAATTGGCACTCATTTTGGGAGATAATTTAGGTTTGCACAGTGTTTTAGGCTTTGTTGAAAGCTTCTCGGGCAACTTCCCTTGTCGTACTTGTAAAGTAGAAAAGAAACTAATGCAAAAGCAATTCTATGAAAATACATCTCTTCTAAGAACGGACTCTAACTATCAGGAAGATTTAAATACGAACAATCCATCTCTGACAGGCGTGAAAGAGAATTGTACATGGCTTCAGATAGAAAATTTTAGTTTATTTTCACAAATGGGTTTTGATGTAATGCACGACTTACACGAAGGTTGTTCAAAGTATATCATGTGTTCACTGCTTGTAGTTTTTGTAGATAAACTGAAATATTTTTCAATCGATATTGTTAATAGCAAAATTTCTTCATTTTCCTATGGCCCTGATAAAAAAGATAAACCGGTCACGCTAGCAATGCCTAATATACGAAAGGGCAATATACGTTTAAACGCTGCCGAAATGTACACATTTTGCAAGTATTTTGGGGTGATGTTCGGCAATTTCGTTCCGAGGTACGATAAGTATTGGGAACTATATATTCAATTGATGAAAGTTATAGATTTTGTCTTATCTCCCGCCTTTGCACCTGATCAAATTGACTTTTTTAAGTTTTTAGTAGCTGACCTTTGCGAAATGTTTACCACATTGTTCGAACAATCTCTTAAACCCAAGTTTCACAATTTATTGCATTACCACTCCGCAATGTTACGATTTGGTCCCTTACGGCATCTGTCTTCTATGCGCTTTGAAGCTAAACATCGACCGAACAAGTTAGCCGCAAAAACCTCAAATAATCGAATGAACATGACATTCACAATAGCTCGAAGACATCAGTTGATCTTAAATGATATTTTTCTAAAGGGAAGTATAGGTTCGTCTTTTTCATTCGGAGGCCAAAAAGAAATTGCCGATAGTAAAGTTAAAAAAATTCTAAATAAAATTAAGCTGTCTAATATAAGCAAATTGTATAAAGTCAAATGGGCAGAAAAGTGTTCTGAGCGGTATAAAGCAAATGACATAATTATTTCTGCAATTGAGGAGGAAAATGTTACCTTTGCTAAAATAAAAGATGTATATGTTGATGGTGTATGTAAAATAATAATTAAGGCAAAGCTTTTTGAAACAATAGGTTTAGATGATCATTATCATGCTTATTATCTACGAAACTCGTGTCAGACGTCAGTATTCATTGATCAGGAATTGATGCAACATCCGTTCATATGCAATGGTGTAGTTATCGGATATGACATCAATCTACCTGAGCTCCATGTTGTACTTAGCAAGCCTATTTAATTGAAATGAATGAAAATCTTAAAAGTTGAAAAGTTAAATATTATAATGATCAAAATAGTTTATACATGTATGAATAAAACTGTAATCTGTAAATTTATGGCTTCTTATGTTTGTTAATCTTAGTTAAGAGGAGACAGAGTTTCTAGAGCATACGTTTCTATACAAAATATTACAGAAACGTCTTTCAAGTTCTTAGCCCTTCAAGCCCCGCGACTTCGATATCGAAGTCAACTTAACGCGTCCAGGAAAAGTGATTTGATTGGGTTTTTCGTGTCATTCCGTATGCAGTTGTATTTTATTTAAATGCACGATGATACAAATATCATCGTGCATTTAAATAAAATACAACTGAATACGGAATGACACGAAAAACCCAATCAAATCACTTTTCCTGGACGCGTTCAGTTGACTTCGATATAGAAGTCGCGGGGCTTAGTCGCGGGGCTTGAAGGGTTAAAGACTATTTTGTATGGAAATTTTCTATTTCCGACCTAAACTCTGTCTCCACATAAAATTATTCGAGTAAAATTAAAATTAATAAAGCAAATGACATAATTATTTCTGCAATTGAGGAGGAAAATGTTACCTTTGCTAAAATAAAAGATGTATATGTTGATGGTGTATGTAAAATAATAATTAAGGCAAAGCTTTTTGAAACAATAGGTTTAGATGATCATTATCATGCTTATTATCTACGAAACTCGTGTCAGACGTCAGTATTCATTGATCAGGAATTGATGCAACATCCGTTCATATGCAATGGTGTAGTTATCGGATGTGACATCAATCTACCTGAGCTCCATGTTGTACTTAGCAAGCCTATTTAATTGAAATGAATGAAAATCTTAAAAGTTGAAAAGTTAAATATTATAATGATCAAAATAGTTTATACATGTATGAATAAAACTGTAATCTGTAAATTTATGGCTTCTTATGTTTGTTAATCTTAGTTAAGAGGAGACAGAGTTTCTAGAGCATACGTTTCTATACAAAATATTACAGAAACGTCTTTCAAGTTCTTAATGACTATTTTGTATGGAAATTTTCTATTTCCGACCTAAACTCTGTCTCCACATAAAATTATTCGAGTAAAATTAAAATTAAACACTCCTTTTGTTATAACATGTATGTCAGTTGTAAATAAATAAATGTTTTATTTTGTGTAACTGTTGTTTATGTTTTAGGTTATTGGATACACAAACACGCACAAGTAATGCAACATAGGCTTCAGATCTTCTTCAGGTTTTATTTGCAATGCTGTTCCTGGTCAACCGCAGTGTAAATATTGCAGGAATAGCAATAATGGATTTCTTTTTCCCTGCAATTAATATTTACACAGCGGTTGTACAGTATACAGCAGTACAAATAAAATATGCTGAAGATCTGAAGCAATGCGTACGTTGCTTTATTAGCAACTTTCAAGTTGTTAGAAACACAACTTGAAAGTTGCTAATAAAGCAAAGTGCGCATTGCTAAACCCACAAGGTTGAACCACAACTCTGTTAGAAACACAACTTGAAAGTTGCTAATAAAGCAAAGTGCGCATTGCTAAACCCACAAGGTTGAACCACAACTCTGTTAGAAACACAACTTGAAAGTTGCTAATAAAGCAAAGTGCGCATTGCTAAACCCACAAGGTCGAACCACAACTCTGTTAGAAACACAACTTGAAAGTTGCTAATGAAGCAAAGTGCGCATTGCTAAACCCACAAGGTTGAAAGGCGGAATTGATTGCGAATCAACAGAGTAAAGTTGTGAAATTCGCAATGTGTTAACCCCTCAAATGAATGGCGATTAGCTCGGGTTGCCTACGGCAAAATGTATATAAATTTATATTTACATTTACATTTACATTTACATAGAGCGGGGTTTACTATAGAGCTATAGCATTACTATAGAGCGGATTACTATAAAGCGGCGCACATTTACATTTATATTTACATTTATATAAATTTATATACATTTTGTATACATTTTGCCAAGGCATCCCTTAAGGGACGCCTCACATTTGAGGGGTTAACATTGCGAATTTCACAAAGTAAAATTGTGAAATATGAGCCATCAAAGTAAAGTTGTGAAAGCACGCCTTTGTGAAATTAACAATGCTATGCTCTGTCATATAAGCAATGTTTTTCGACATTTTTGGCGTTGTGGCTCCCACTATTTTACCTTGATGGCTCATATTTAACAACTTTTTGTTGTCAAATTCACCATGTTTTTTTCTGAGTGTATGAGTCTCCGATGAAGTGCCTTCCCTGTGCGTTAGTTCCGTTGGAGCACCTGGAATCAAATCCGAATATATTCGATCGGTTTTGCACTACATAATAATGGTAGTAATTATTGTTATTATTATTTATTCTGGACAGCCTGCTTTAATGGTAAGTCCAGATCTGATCTTGTAAAGCTAGCCATACACAATATTATCAAGTTTTTAGATAAAATTCCAGTCTGTTTTTAAATTGAGTCATAGAGTTTGCACTAATCACTTTAAAACGGCGAAAACAGCGGGCTGCCTCACGCCCTCACTACCAGATTTGGCCGAATTTCTCCGTTCTCCAGTCTGGTCACAAGTTCGAAGTTGCTTTCGCGACCTCTACCTGGTGTTAACAGTAATTCAGTTCGAATTTCTCTCGGACTGTGGTGCACTTTGCCCGTCTTCCACAAGTGATTGGGTGGCTAACGGACTTCGAACGACTACCGCATTCTCAGGCTTCGAATTCTCTGGTTGGCCTCAAGCAGACTATTCGAAGTCCATCATTAGCAAACACGAAGGACTATCTAATGACACTTCAGCAAAGGCTTAAATGGAAACTCGAAAGGTCCGTTCAGTTGGCAGCAGACACGATGGCGATTTTGAAAGACGACAACGCTCCACCCGTCAAATGACAACTGGGCCGTTTACTCGCACTTCATCCTGCTGATGATGGCATTCCTCGCGTGGTCACCAACCACGTTTCCCATGCTCCCCCCAAGACAGCGATCTAGAAGCTCTTCCCACTACCACTGGATTACTTGCAGCATTGAAATCCGTCTTTAAATACATTTATTTTAATCAACTTTAAACTGATTTCTATATTTGTTTTGTATTGGAAGCAATTGATTTGGTTGTACTGCAATGAGGTCATCCAATGTGTATCTATAGGCAATTGCAACTATCTTTGCCAAAGTGTAAATATACAGAAGATAGGTTGAAGGGAAAATGTGCACACAATTTTAATGTAATTTAACTTAAGTCCTAAACTTGGTATTGTTAGATACATTAAAAGTAATACTATATTAGTCACTTGGTTTTTGTATTTTGTAACATCTTGTACTTATTTTAACTGCATAATATTCGAGAAATTAAGTATGCGCTATCTGCCCCATTTTGGCGTATTTTATCTGCCCCATTTTACCCCACTTTGGCGTACCACTGATATTGGGCCCGATTACGTTTCTGCGTGAACTTGAATCGGAATCGTTCATGCCAACAAGATAAAACAATAGGCTTGATTGCGTTTCTTTGTGAACTGGAGTAGCTACGCACATCGCGCCAAGGGGTATCTTCGGAGCGGCACTTTGGTATTTCCGTGCAGTTTTAGACCCAAAAAATCGCAAACCATTGATATTTAATAATATTATTAAATATCAATGGTACATATCAACCTGAACTACGCTATAGAGCAAACATCTACCAAGCTCAGTAGGTACAATATAATGGAATGTAAAATAAAAATACAAAAACAAAGTCATTAATTTAATATATTTTTTTCATATATCTACACTCAGAAAAAAACATGGTCAATTTGACAACAATAAGTTGTTAAATATGAGCCATTAAGGTAAAATAGTGGGAGCCACAACGCCAAAATTGTCGAAAAGCATTGCTTATATGACAGAGCATAGCATTGTTAATTTCACAAAGGCGCGCTTCACAACTTAACTTTGATGGCTCATATTTCACAATTTTACTTTGTGAAAAGGCATCTGTGAAATTCGCAATGTTAACACATTGCGAATTTCACAACTTTACTCTGTTGATTCGCAATCAATTCCGCCTTTCAACCTTGTGGGTTTAGCAATGCGAACTTTGCTTTATTAGCAACTTTCAAGTTGTGTTTCTAACAGAGTTGTGGTTCAACCTTGTGGGTTTAGCAATGCGCACTTTGCTTTATTAGCAACTTTCAAGTTGTGTTTTTAACAGAGTTGTGGTTCAACCTTGTGGGTTTAGCAATGCGAACTTTGCTTTATTAGCAACTTTCAAGTTGTGTTTCTAACAAGAGTTGTGATTCAACCTTGTGGGTTTAGCAATTGCTCTTCCTGCAGTGTAAGACTGCGGGAAAAGAGCGTTCTATTACAAGAATATATAATATGATAATATTCCTGTAATAGAACACTGCGGAAAGAGCAAGGTAAACTTTACTCTTTTCACGCAGTGTTACACTGCGGGAGCAGCAATGGTAACATTGCATACTCCACAAGGTTGAATCACACCTCTCTTTGAAACACAACTTGAAAGTTGCTAATAAAGCAACGTACGCATTGCTTCAGTTCAGATCGTCAGCATATTTTATTTGTACTGCTGTATCCTGTACAACCGCTGTGTAAATATTGATTGCAGGGAAAAAGAAATCCATTATTGCTATTCCTGCAATATTTACACTGCGGTTGACCAGGAACAGCATTGCAAATAAAACCTGAAGAAGATCTGAAGCCTATGTTGCATTACTTTTGCGTGTTTGTGTATCCAATAATCTAAAACATAAACAACAGTTACACAAAATAAAACATTTATTTACTTACAACTGACATACATGTTATAACAAAAGGAGTGTTTAATTTTAATTTTACTCGAATAATTTTATGTGGAGACAGAGTTTAGGTCGGAAATAGAAAATGTCCATACAAAATAGTCTTTAAGAACTTGAAAGACGTTTCTGTAATATTTTGTATAGAAACGTATACTCTAGAAACTCTGTCTCCTCTTAACCAAGATTAACAAACATAAGAAGCCATAAATTTACAGATTACAGTTTTATTCATACATGTATAAACTGTTTTCATCATTATAATATCAATATAATATTTAACTTTTCAACTTTTAAGATTTTCATTCATTTCAATTAAATAGGCTTGCTAAGTACAACATGGAGCTCAGGTAGATTGATGTCACATCCGATAACTACACCATTGCATATGAACGGATGTTGCATCAATTCCTGATACTGACACGAGTTTCGTAGATAATAAGCATGATAATGATCATCTAAACCTATTGTTTCGAAAAGCTTTGCCTTAATTATTATTTTACATACACCATCAACATATTTATTTATTTATTTATTTATTAATTTAATTTAACAATTCATTTACAAGTGCACAAATATCACTAATAATCATATCAATAAAAAAATAATATATAATTAAAATTAAAATTAAATACGGCCGATATGAGCATTAGCATTTAAGTACTGCTGCTGCCCAACTAAGTGCCAGGACTTGTTCCAGGGCAGCTAGCTCTCTAGTTTTTATATCACATATATTCGGCAATGAATAAAAAAAAAAAAAAAAAAAAAGGAAAAGAAATATATATATATATATATATATATATATATATATATATATATATATATATATATATATATATATATATATATATATATATATATATATATATATATATATATATATATATATATATATATATATATATATATTCTTATTCGTCACCATTACAAATTATAACTAATAATCACTAACTAATGATCACAATAGGAAATAAAACACAAAAATAAATAATCGTGTTAATAAAATAAAAATAAAATAAAATGAATGTCAAATGATATCAAACAATAGTCACCAAAATTTATGAATAAGTAATAGTAATAAATAAAAATAAAAAAGTCAAAGAAAATAATAATAATAATAAGAAATGTCAGGGATAATTGTCTCGGTATTTTAATTTGTGGATATTTTGCCGGGCGTCATATTTTAGCCAGGAATCAATTTTGGCTTTAAAAGAAGAAGAAGACTTCGGCACATACATTTTTAAATCTTCATCTAGCATATTAAAGATCCTGGGGGCTATGTACACAAAATGCCTCTGCCCAAAAGTGGTCTGCATTCGAGGGACGTCAAAATGTATAGTTCGGGATTGCCGCGTGCAGATTGTTTGCTGGGTTCTTATTGCGGTCTCTAAATTAGTTTGATAGTCACAGAGCGCCGTTTTCACGTATACATAGTTGTGGTACATCTAGCACGTTATATTCTCTGTAGAGATCATCTGAAGAGTATCTCCAAGGCTTTCTCTTCATAATTTTAAGTATTAGCTTTTGAGCTCTAATCAAGGGCTCCATATGAATTTTCGCTGCACTTTTTATTATCTGCACCATACATCTTTTATTTTAGCAAAGGTAACATTTTCCTCCTCAATTGCAGAAATAATTATGTCATTTGCTTTATACCGCTCGGAACACTTTTCTGCCCATTTGACTTTATACAATTTGCTTATATTAGACAGCTTAATTTTATTTAGAATTTTTTTAACTTTACTATCGGCAATTTCTTTTTGGCCTCCGAATGAAAAAGACGAACCTATACTGCCCTTTAGAAAAATATCATTTAAGATCAACTGATCTCTTCTAGCTATTGTGAATGTCATCATGTTCATTCGATTATTTGAGGTTTTTGCGGCTAACTTGTTCGGTCGATGTTTAGCTTCAAAGCGCATAGAGGACAGATACCGTAAGGGACCAAATCGTAACATTGCGGAGTGGTAATGCAATAAATTGTGAAACTTGGGTTTAAGATATTGCTCGAACAATGTGGTAAACATTTCGCAAAGGTCAGCTAATAAAAACTTAAAAAAGTCAATTTGATCAGGTGCAAAGGCGGGAGATAAGACAAAATCTATAACTTTCATCAATTGAATATATAGTTCCCAATACTTATCGTACCTCGGACATTGCCGAACATCACCCCAAAATACTTGCAAAATGTGTACCTACATTTCGGCAGCGTTTAAACGTACATATATTGCCCTTCGTATATTAGGCATTGCTAGCGTGACCGGTTTATCTTTTTTATCGGGGCCATAGGAAAATGAAGAAATTTTGCTATTAACAATATCGATTGAAAAATATTTCAGTTTATCTACAAAAACTACAAGCAGTGAACACATGATATACTTTGAACAACCTTCGTGTAAGTCGTGCATTACATCAAAACCCATTTGTGAAAATAAACTGAAATTTTCTATCTGCAGCCATGTACAATTCTTTTCACGCCTGTCAGAGATGGACTGTTCGTATTTAAATCTTCCTGATAGTTAGAGTCCGTTCTTAGAAGAGATGTATTTTCATAGAATTGCTTTTGCATTATAAATAGGATAGAAAACGAATTTACCGCGTGAAATTTGTAGGACCCGACGTTTCGGTGACGTTGCAGCCGCCGTTGTCTAGGGTAGACTGAAGAGCTGTCAGTCCGTTGTTTTGCGGGTAGGCCGCAAACCGCTACCGCCACTGCGTAGGTTATAACGGTGTTGCGGGGCAGGGCTCGGAACTTGTCAATGATGTCCTTAGGAAAAATGGATACGGAAAATATCACGAGACACGCACACGATCTAATACGGACGAAACTCAAAAACCGAGCAGATCAAGAGCATTCTTACCATACGTCAAGGGCGTGACTGATCGAATAAGTAAGATGCTAAACAGATTCGATATAAAAACGATCTTCAAACCGACCCAAAATATAGCTCGATTTTTGAGGCCTGTAAAGGATGTAATACCACTGCAAACCCCGGGTGTGTATAAAGTCGAATGCAGCTGCGGTCTAGCCTACGTTGGACAAACGAAACGGCCCATAGCCACGCGACTGACAGAACACATCAAAGCTGTTAAAAACGTTCAGCGAGAAAAATCGGCGATCTGCGAACATATATTGGATAGTGGAAGTAACCACTGGATGCAGTTTCAAAATCCCATTGTTCTATCCAAGGAACAATTCTACTTTCCTCGCATGATCCGGGAAGCCATTGAAATAAGAAGAACTCCGAACTTCAATAGAGATGACGGCTACAAACTCTCTTCTACGTGGAACCCTCTTCTTAAAATGTTCCCGCCGCCGAACGCCGAACGCAAAGACGTAAAACAGGATACAGTGAGTGTTGTGTGCAAGACGGATTTTCAAAATTCCCGCGCTCCGAGCCCGGCCCCCCACCACCGTTAAAACCTACGCAGTGGGGGCAGCGGTTTGCGGCCTACCCGCAAAACAACGGACTGACAGCTCTTCAGTCTACCCTAGACAACGGCGGCTGCAACGTCACCGAAACGTCGGGTCCTACAAATTTCACGCGGTAAATTCGTTTTCTATCCTATTTATAATGTCAAACAACCGCGATAGTCTTCGATGCTTTTGCATTAGTTTCTTTTTTACTTTACAAGTACGACAAGGGAAGTTGCCCGAGAAGCTTTCAACAAAGCCTAAAACACTGTGCAAACCTAAATTATCTCCCAAAATGAGTGCCAATTCAAAGTAAACGGTTCCTTTAAAATCTGGTAGATCGAATGATATTCCGTTTCGAATTAAGTCATTGAACTGATCAATTAGAGGCTGGAATATTATTTTATTTCCAAATTATTAGAATGTTTTGGAAATCTACCCTGTTCGATGCTGCAATTATATATATGCACAAGTGGGAGTGCGATTGCCTGAGCTGCAATTTTCAGCATCTTTGCACTTATATTATCGGGACCACTTGCTGAGTCAGTCCTCAGATGCTTAATTAATGTCAAAACGTCCCTCTCTGTTAGTTTCGAGAGTCGAAATATTTTTGTTGTCTTCAGCAGTGTTTCAGGCACCTTTGCATTTGATTTAGTCAAATCCTCTGATGTAAACTTCATCGCTAATCTCTTTCCTACGTTCACAAAGTAACTGTTAATCGTATTAGCTAAGTCATTTTTGTCAGTGTACTTTACACCGTCCAAATTTATTTCGCTAATTGAAGTCCTGTTTTGCTCTACATTGTTAAGTTCTTTGACTACTCTCCAAACCGTTTTGGGGTTGTAATTGTCGTCTTCTATTTTCTGTCGATAATATGTTTCTTTGGTCGTTCTTAAGATGTTGGTACATAATTTTCTGTATTTTTTATAATATGCGAGTAGTGCCTCATTCTGTGGAAATCTGCGTGTCTGTCGGTGAAGTTTGTCGCGTCTCCTGATACAGTTAATCAGTCCGTCTGTTATCCAAGGTTTAAGTCGCCTGTATTTTTTCTTTATCTGCTTAACGTAAGTATTATTTTTTAAGTGTAGTGTAAACGTCTCAACGAAATTGTCAAGTGCAATGTTTGTATCGTCTGTTTGATATATGCTAGTCCAAGCTTCAGTGTTCAAGTCGAAAATTAATTTTTCATAGTCTATGACTTTAATTTCTGTGTCTTGTTGCTGCTTTTCCTGACGTCTGCCTTCTAGTCCCAATAATGTACAGTAGTGGTCTGTTATTGTTGTAGTCAGAATGATATAATAAAGTCAAAAAAATGTTAGACAATTGGGAGGCATAATAGCAAGGCAGACAAGGAAGAGTAATGTAGGCTGCCCCCAATTTATGTATGCCACTATGACTCCCTAAAGGGTTCAAAGTCTCAAAATCATCTATTTGCAAAAATGCTGGCATGATTAATTTTTCTCCATGAAATCTCTTTCTCCAAAATGAACCATGCATAAAATGTTCCACACTGACTGATGCGTCATGGGTCATTAGTTTTTTCATATTATCTATCGTCTGACATAGCAACCGAGGCAAAGAAAAAAAATTGTGCAAAACCGCTTTCATTTGTATTTTATGCGCCACGCAATCTACCTACTGCTTGATAAAAACTGCTTCCATTTTTTTCCAACGCACTTGGTAGTTCTACTCAAAATAAAGTAATAAAAATTGACATTATTGCATATCTTTTCACCAACACAAAAGTGGAGAAATATAATCCAGTAAGTAAATTAACAGTAAAGCGTCCTATTAATATAGGTTTTTTTTAACATTCACCAGCAAAACTGTTTTTATTTGATAGCGTGTGTCCTGCTGCAGTTCTTGGGAACTTGTTGTACCCCAAATAAAACGCCGACTTATAATGTAAGCTACAATATATGATATGTTAAATATGTATGTTACGATAAATATATAAATAGAATTGAGCGCATTCAAATGAAGTTCATTAAATATTTCTGCTTCCGTCTGAAAATCCCATACAGCTCATCTAACTATTTCAATTTATGCAAGAAATTTCATATCCTTCCCTTGATTAAGCGACGTGAAACCGCGGACTTGACCTTTTTGCTAAAGATCACCTCCAATAATTTTCAAATTCAACATTCTTTATTTATCTATAATATTACATGTATTTTTAAAATTCAAAGCCATCCTAACTAGGCCTCGCCTGTACTAAGGTAGGCTTAATATAAAAAAAGGTATAGTGGTTTTCGTAACTTGCTGTAATACATCTTTGTATAAGATTATGTTACATTTGAGAAGTTAGAAATAGAATAAGAAAGCGTAATAATATTAAATTTAGGTATATACATATAAATATATATATACATATAGAAATAAATATATACTTTATAGATAAATATAAAATAATACTATATATCTATACATATATCTCACAAATCGTGCACTATTTTAATATATATAGGTATATATATATATATATATATATATATATATAAATATAAAATAATACTATATATCTATACATATATCTCACAAATCGTGCACTATTTTAGTATATATAGGTATATATATATATATATATATATATATATATATATATATATATATATATATATATATATATATATATATATATATATATATATATATATATATATATATATATATTGATATTTTAAGGGTGTAAATTTTTTTAAATTATTTTCAATAATATATAAAATTAGATTCATGAAAAGTTACTTATCTGGGGTCCTGGTGGACCAGAAACATTTTACCGATAGTTAATGTCCTCTTTAAATACTTAGGGCAGCAGCACCTGTTTCCGCAATTGATAATTTATGATGTTCAATTGAAATTCAATATGAAACAGGTGCTGCTGCCCTAAGTATTTAAAGAGGACATTAACTATCGGTAAAATGTTTCTGGTCCACCAGGACCCCAGATAAGTAACTTTTCATGAATCTAATTTTATATATTATTGAAAATAATTTAAAAATATATATATATATATATATATATATATATATATATATATATATATATATATATATATCTTAATATATATAAATTACGTGTCACGTTGTTTGTCCGCGATGGACTCCTAAACTACTTAACCGATTTGAATCAAATTTGCACACAATTTGCAGTTTGATCCAACTTGAAAGATAGGATAGCTTACGTCTTAATTTATAGTCGCGATATTATTTTATTGCAATGTCTATTATTTGACATTCGCAATTATCTGTTAGTTCCAAACGATTTTAACAGATGGCGTTATCTATTGAGTAATCCATAGATGGCGCTGCTATGTTAAACCTACAAACGTCATAGTCGGCCAAGCGTTATTCTAAATTCAAAATATTGTGAAGGTAATACAGTGAAATTATTCCTGCTTTTTAATTATTTGTGCTTCATTGTTCAAAACTCTTTAATTGAAATATATACATGTAAGTATTATCACATAGTTATAAAAGTGGAATAACTGCAGTATAGGAACCTCTCTCCAATTTTTTTCATTTTAATCCTAAATCTGGAAGAAAATTGTGTCGGTCGCTATAAATAAGCGAGATATAGGCATTCAAAGTTTAAATTTTAAAAACAGGCCAAAATAATATAATATAAAAATGGATGTTGGTATATCTGTATGCCCGTCTGTCCGAGTTTAATAGACTCCGAAACCGTTTGACCGATCACCATGAAAGTTGGCATATATATGTATTTTTTCATGGTTAAGGTTTTTATATATATCCGCTTTGTTGCAACTTTCAACTAGACGGCGCTGCAGCACACCAACTTCTATACTGCTCAACCGATAGCCAAGAAAATTGGTATACATTGGTATTTGAGAAAAGATATAACACGGGCAACGCCGGGTAATACCACTCGTATATATATATATATATATATATATATATATATATATATATATATATATATATATATATATATATATATATATATATATATATATATATATATATATATATATATATATATATATATATATATATATATATATATATATATATATATATATATGTTATTAATGTCTCCGTTTCTAGTCGACCCATAGTCAAAAGTGACTTAGTTAGGTTTTTCTTTACGCCGTGACTATTCCTAGATTTCAGTCCTGCAGGAAAAACACGATTCATTTTGTTGAACAGTCGAGGAGCAATGTAACAAAAGTGTTTTTGTGCAAAACTTGTTCTCTTTTTTTGGATTAAGTGCTGTCTGGTTGTTGTAACTCGTGTTCCTTTATGGTGTGTTGAATATAGATGATAATAGTCATGATTATAGTAGTAGAGTGTCCTACTCTACTTACCTTAGCGTATATTTGACGAACGTCAAGGACTTTAGATTCATTATACAAGCTCTCAGAAGAATACCGGAAGGGTTTTTTGTGTATTACTCTTAATAGCGACTTTTGGGCTATAATTAGAGGATCAAGTGCTTGCAGCGAGGCTCCACCCCAAGCTATGATTCCGTATGCTAGTAAGTTATGGGCCAATGCGAAATATATCGTTCGTACTAAATCTTTGGATACGGCATTTCTTATTAACTTGAATATATAAACAAGTTTTCTCAGTTTTGTTGCAGTGCACCTGCTATGATCTTCCCACTTCAGTATTAACTGTCCCGACTTAGGTACTAACTAAAATTAATCTCCATGTTCCTTCCAAACTCAATAGATTTAACCCTGCTCTTCATGTTCCTTATACTGGCACCAACTATAGGCAAAATTCATTTATGTGGCGAACAAGTGACAATTTCAATGATTTGATTGAACGATTTGACTTTGATTTATTCTGTACGAGTATTAACTCAGCTAGGCAGCGGCTGAACAGTGAATTCTTTAGCACTAATTTTTGAATATTTTTAAGCTATTGCATAGCTTTTATCGCGGGCTAGGCCAGCGCGGCGACCGAATGAAGAAATTTCTTGACGAATATTAATGATTTTAAACTGATAATTACGTCTAAATGAGTAATGCTTACGATTCGAAAAAAATATATGTTAAACAAGAACATTTTCCTAATATTCTTAGCTTTGAATATTTTAGATTTTGTTTAGATTACATAGTGTAATTAATTTATGAAATTAGGTCTAACCGAACACAAAAAACGACTACTACGCAAATACTATCTGGCGTATTATTATGAAACCTGCACCATTTTAAAGATAATTTAATTATCTATCTTTTTATCTACGATTTTTTTCGAATAATCCGGTTTTTTTGCTTTATCGAATCAAAAATTCGTACGCGGCGCTCTATCGGAAGACGTTTACATTATTCCTAAGCAGCCGCAAATGATTCGGAATAATTTCAACGTTTTCCGATAGAGCGCAGTTATCTGATATCGAAAAAAATAAAATAAATAAATAATTATAATTGCATAAGTTGTTAAAAATACTATGCAATAGCTTTACCGCGGCAGTCTCCGAGTGCCACACGTTTTTTTTTAAATGTATTTTTTACCAATAGCTATAATTGAAAGATCACATATTATGTTTTTGCAACGTTACTTCAACGTGAAAACCTTTAATTGGCTCTCTGTTATACTACTCCGTCTTTTTGTTAAATTATAATTAGCTGTTTTGTTTTCCTAAAAATAAATAAATAAATATAAATAGGTATGTTGCTAGGTAGGTATATTGTAATTAAAACATATATATCATAATTTTATTTATTTATTTTATTTTCGGGAAACATACAGCGATTCATTAATTATTACTAATTATTCTAATACAGTGTTTCGCTGGCCGATTAATTGTTTCCTAAATTATTTTCTTATACGGTAAATCAAAAGTTGCACTGCACTAAATTAAATTAAAATAAAATTAAACTATTGCAGGTATAGGAAAGGAGAGGGATGGTATATATGTAGGATAGGATATAGCTATTCAAATTATACTCTTTGTAACTCTCACTATGTAATCACTTCCTAGACGCCTAGTGAGCTAAGGACAGCTTCGCTGAATTTAGGTTGATTCAAGTAAAAAATGTCGATATCTTCGAATCGACTATTGTCTGTGATCATCAAGCGGTACTTAACAGAGTTTTGGGCGTAACTAGTGTTCACACGAGGGATTTCGAACGTACGAGGAGAGCGAAATCTTCGTGGCGGAACCAACAACGACAGTTTCTTTACCAAATGAGGGCCATCAATATTGTTATGAATTATTTTATGCAATAATGATATATCAGCCGCTGTGCGGCGGTCTTCCAGTGAACACATACTGAAATAGTTCAGCCTGCTCTCGTAGGTTCCAAGTCCCAAGTGCTCACGATAGTCCAGGTATCTAGTAAATCGTCTTTGGACGCCCTCCACCCTATTTTTATACACGCCATATTCCAAATCTGCGGATTCCAAATCTGCGATGCGAACTCTAAGGTGCTACGAACATAGGAAAAGTAAAGCGTTTAAAAGATATTAATGTTCGAGAATGGTTTACATATTCTCAAAACCCAGAGTCCTCAACGCCTTGCTAACAATACTGTTGATGTGTTGATCGAACGTCAGCTTTTGATCCAGTTGTACCCCAAGATCTCGAATGCACTGAACTTCAGGGATATATTCACTATTTACGCGGTATTAATGTAATAATGAATGTAAATAAGTAGTGCGACGGGCCTTTCGTTCAATGTTGCACCGCGGCCCATTTTTTTAAATTACGCCACTGATTATATTTATACATGTACAATTACACAACACATACACATATAGCAATCCATAAACACACACGCACACACATACATACTCACACTCGCAAACTCACCCTGCCACTCCCTCCGGGACCACAGTATATAGACACAGTAGCTTCTCTCATTATTCGCTATTTCTTATCTCTTATTATTCTATAGTCATTCGGTATAAAATTGCTCAGAATCAACCTCCGTTTTGATAGTGACATCTGCAATTATTGACAATCACGTCGCTGTAATCGTCAGTTTCAGTCAGTTTTAAGCTCTATATGTTTAATTATGCCTGATCGTTGCCTGAAGCAACGATTACATTTTGGAAATTATTCTTCAATTTTTCATGAAATACGACTAAATGCATTCTCAACGATTGTTTGGAGGAAAATGGTCGAGCACAGTCCCCACACGAGTACTTCTTTATTTTGTTATGAACGGCATTCACGTGTAATTTCATGTTTCCTTTATGAGTGAAACAACGATTGCACTCTCCACAAGAGTATTTCTTCAAATTCCTGTGAACTGCGTCTACATGTTTCTTTAAACCTCCTCTCTCTGCAAAAGCACTAACGCACTCTCCACATGAGTATCTCTTTATCTTTCGGTGAACTGAGTCGAGATGTTTATTTAAATATCTTTGAGTTGTGAAAGCGCCATCACATTCGTTACAAAGGAACTCCTTCAACTTCATATGAACGGCCTCTATATGTTTCTTTAAAGTGTAGTTCTCTGTGAAAGTGCTATCGCATACTCCACACGAGTACTTCTTTAGCCTATGAACTGAGTCGAGATGTCTATTTAAATCTGATCGCCTTGAGAAATTACGATCACAATCGCTACAGACGAATCTGTTCAGATTCCTGTGAACTGAGTCCTGATGTCTTTTCAAATTCACTACCCTTGTGAAAGCACTGTCGCATTCCGTACAAGGGAATCTCTTCAGATTTTTGTGGACTGAGTCCACATGTCTCTTCAAATCTGTTTGCATTGCGTATGCATTGTCACATTCGCCACATAGAAACCTCTTTAAATTCAAATGAACACAATTGATGTGTCGATTTAACCGACCCTTATTCAGAAACACCTTGTCGCACACCGGACATACATGCGATTTGACAGGACCACCACAAGATCCACTCTCACCAATATTACTGCTTCCAGATGGTTCACCTTCGATAGGTCCTGGCTGAACTAATCGAGTCTCGCTTTCGTCGAATTCAAGCGCATTTCCTGGTTTATCTGGCACGAAATTGCTTAAAGGAATACTCGAATCAGTAACGATAGAATCGACCTCCGTTTCGATAGCGACGTCTTCAGTCTTCAAAATCACGTTGCTGAAATAGCTCGGAACAATGCTCGAATCTCCATCGTCGGAAGCGACCTCCGTTTTGATAGCAACATCTTCTTTAATCTTGAAAATCTCGTTGCCGTAATCATCCACAATTTCTTCATTCATCGTCGTAATAATAAACTGACTGCTTTACTGAGAAAAACGATAGCAACTGCAGTGAAACGGACATCACGAAGAAATGCGATTTGACAGCTGTCACTTTCAAGGTTGCCGTTTCATGATTTGTTTATTGGCAGTTAAAAAATTATATTTTTGATTGAAAACTTACTGTGTTATTGAGGGACCTTTATTATTGTATTAATCCCCCATATTTAGAAAAAATCGATTGACATGTCTTTCTTATGCTTTGAACATATGTCTTCACAGTTTATTTTATTTTATATGGCAGATAAAAAATGAAGTATTATTTTAATACATTTTATTTTTGAACATATGTCTTCACGCATCGAGTGGTTTGTCAATTATAGAAAGTGCGACGCAGAGCGTTTTGTCAAAATTGCAAACAACGATCGTATACCGATTCGTGGCACGGGCACAATTTTAATCGAAGCCAAGGTCAACGGTGTGTGGCTGCAACGACATTTGAACAATGTGCAGTACGTTCCTGAGCTGAAGCAAAATTTATTTTCAACTGCATCCGCTACATCAAAGGGTTTCCAAATGGTCATCACCCGCGATAACTGCAAATTGATGGATGCTGATGGTGTTGTGTATGCTGTTGGTGTAAAAGATGACAGCAAATAATTGAGAATGATATTTCGGCAGCGACTGAATGAGCATGCGAATTCTGAAACCGTCATCAACTGCAACTACATCATCGTTTGCGACGGCCCGGCTCACGCGAAATCCCACGAAAAGGCAAAACGCCTAGTGGAAGACGTCACGGGCTTCTAGCAAGGCCCGTCGACAGATATTCGATTCGCGATTTGAATTCGACGAAGAAAGGCTGGATTAACCCTTTTGCCTACAACCACGTGTATGGCTCGTGGTTCGGGTTTCGAGCCAAAACTGTTTATCGCGTGCCTGGCCCGTGATACAACCGCAGGGTATAGAATAGAGCGCGGGAGTGCGAAGGTGACTGTGAGTGAATGCGTTCGCGGAATAGAAAGAGATGGCTGCATATGAGACTTCCTCTATCCTTGTCTGGTTGCGCATGCGCGTTAATCCATAGCATAGCAGACTTATGTCTTCGAATCGTAGTCATAGTGATATATCGCCTACTAATTAAAATTAAACCTTTCGTAGTACGCCAGCACCAGGTGTCTCGGAGACTGGCCTGCTGACTCTACCCAAGCATTCTACGGAGAAAATACTGTCTGATCTGAAAGTATCAGCTGTTTCAAAACACTTGCACTTTTCTGTCTCTGGCTCCCCAACTATAACCGTTTTAGACATATTTAAAGGCATAGCTTTTACAGTCGGTGTAGACTTTCGCCATCTTATCAAATTACTTAATTACCTTCATTAAGCACATGAAATTATATCCCTAGAATATAATTTGTTCTGTAATCTACGTATTCCCGATTTATAATTGAATTTTACCACATAGAGTAAGGTCGGCAAATATGGCCCAGTCGGCTAATATGGCCCAGTCGTCTATCTTGCGGTGTCGACTACAACGGGCGAGCCCGTCACCACAGGACGTTTTAATGATTAGTCGTTCTATCGACCTGCAGTGAGCGTAGAAGACTTTGGACAATAACAATCCAACGTCTAGTACGCCACAACCCGTGAGAGTCCAACGCCTTACGCCTTACCGCGGTCCTCTCCCTTACGAAGCGGTGAAACGGAGTACACCGAATCTATCGCGGACCAAGGCGTCCTTTGCCCGGCTCTGAACCGGGATCGGATGGCCAATGGTCAATTCAAGAGCAGTCGCCGTAAGGTACGCAACCACCCCCGCTCTATAGGAAACAATACAGTTCCCAGACTCCTCCGACTGTTAGTCGGAGAGCACAATCGATTGGCTTGCGCCGCACGGTGCGCAGACCGTCCAGGAGCGCTAGATGTTTGATTCCCAGGGGAGACTGGTTGACCCAGTGTCCTACCCAGGTTCGCACCCAACTCATCAGGTGGCCAACTCATCATGGGCCCGTTAGCTCCCATAAGCTCCCAGTCGTCTAATATGGACCACCCGCTTCTCCACGAACCTAGCGACCGAACACGCCTAAAGTTAGTCGCGAGTCGAATGATATTGCATCGCGACGCCGCCAGTTGTCCGTCACTCTCGGACCGTGTTCGCGTCACCTCTTGCGATTTTTGTATTTTGTGACAAGTCGATGTTATTTTCTGGTAAGTTTGTAATTTTTTTATACATCAACTTGTTGCTTAAATTGTTTGTGGCCAACATGCTTGCGTTGGTATGTTTCCCTGCCTATTCAATACTGTAGTTTATAGAAGTAAGACAAAGTCAGAAGTATTTATCAAAAATATTATTATGATAAAGTACTGGGTGCGCCTAATATGGACCACCATAGCGTAGGTATGTATTAACCCTTCATATTTGAGCTAACCATTCTTGGTTAGACGCTTGCAAATGCCTAAAATGGTATCTAATCAATATTGGTTAGAGCGCTCCGCGCTGTGCTAACTTTTTTTTATTACAGAAGATGTGTCCACGTCCTTCTTCAAAAGCAGGGACGAGAAAAAGATGGGATGGGCGGATATGCAGGCAGCAATTTCTGCGATAAGCGATAAAAAGATGGGCTTCCTTAAATCTTCCTTAAACAAATCTAACGAGGCAGGAAAGCTTGAAAAGCACAAATTATCACTCCTTCACCGTACAAAAAAGATTTGGAAGACTCGATTAAGAAGAAAAAAAATGAAAAAAAACTAATCTACGGAATCTAATGCAAATATAGACCAGGTGGTCCATATTTACCAACCATGTCACAGACTTCTTTTTTTCGACTGTATTAGTATTTGACAAATTTAAGCTAAGTAAATTATAATGAGGATAAGTAAATGACTGAATTATGTTAACCAGATAAGTACTCTACTGATTAAAGTTCATGATACTGATATTGTTTAATAACCTTGAGTTTTATTTCAAAAAGTCCTTATGGTGTTCCATATTTGCCGACCTTACTCTACATATATATATCTCAATTAATTTTCGATGAAACCTAACGCCTCTCAGCCTTCGACAGTTTTATATTAGATCCTCTGTATAGCACTAGCGAACAAGATTGACAATCTTGACGCACACTAACTTCCGTTTGTTTACCGTTTCCGTTACTCATGTGCCCTAACCTCGTAGAAAACTTGTAATTTTTCGCCCCACCTCGAACCATAAAGGGGCAATTATATTATCGGACGCGTCCATAAGCAGCGGCTTATAGACGCGACTGAACAGTATGCACAGTCGTTTGGGACGCGGCTTGTAGATCTTTCTCGGACGTCTGAAGCCTCAAGGTCACGTCCGCGACTGACGTCCGATAATGTGCACGACTCAATAGAAATTCATTTACACAGATAACCCTTCGGTCGCGTCCATAAGCCGCGCTTACGGACGCGTCCGATAATACATTTGCCCCTTTAGAGCTCCTCGAACATTCAAAATGCAACGCGCAAATTATTACCATCTTTGACCTGATATGATACAAGGTTCCTTCATATAGACATTAATTTATTTAATTATACTGATTATATAATATAATTATATAGAACCATAGAAAATACGCATATAGATTATTTTTATTAATTATTATTATTAATATTTTTTGACGACTTATTGATGTATGTAATTATTTATTTATGTATGAATGTATATGTATTAAAGGATGTGTACGTACATGTATGTATGTATAAAATGCAAACCATTCCTTTTCAATCCCTACTCCTCCGGATTATATACCTTAATTTTGTTTAAGGTAGTTAAAATTGCTAAACACTTATTTGTAAAGCCTTGAAAACAAGTAAACGGACTCACATTGAATGTCACGATCACATTAATCTATACTAATATTATAACGAGGTAAAGTTTGTGAGGTTGTAGGACGTAATCTCTGGATCTACTGAACCGATTTTGAAAGAAAGACACGTTATCTGTAAGTGTCATAGGCTATATATTAATCCGAAAAATGAAAAGACTTTTTCGTGGTAGTCGGATTTGGAAAGTAAGTCGGAGAATAAGCGGTCGAACGAAAACGTTTCTAACTAACGCTGCCTTAACGATGAGAGATATATGATTAAGTTCTAGAGAAAAGTTGTAGAGCTTGATAATGCCTAAAAAAAAGTCAGCGACAGCATATGTCTAACTTTTATATTTAATCACAAAAAGTAGTATTTTATATTAAAAAAATAATTTAAATCGTTAGGTCATGTTTATTGGTCATATTATCAACAATTATGAATTCTTATCAAAATAAGTAAATTTATCGTCTCAAGTGTTCAAAACAAAATACTTTTCCCTTTTACTGCATATAATTTCCCTTTTACTGCAATAATAGTTAAAGAGATAATACGCTCACAAATAAGACACTCACAAGAAGACACTCACAGATAACGGTATTATAGTCAAATTGGCATGCAAATGCATACATACACATGCAGTAAAAATATAACCCTTCTTTTGGCAGTTAGGAAATAAATCATAGCACTCAGTACTAACCGAACCACACTCATAATTTCATCACAGGTAAAAAGTTTTACCGCTCTACGAAGTGGGCACGGGTCAGCTAGTGTAAAATAATTTAGCAATGCTGTAAGTTTTCCTAAGAAATAAATAAATAAATAAGTATGTTCAGACTACGCCAGGTGGTATATTGGAGATGGGATATCGGCGCTATCTGCGCATATCTGAGAAACTTTAATTTTATGCATTTTTTTAAAAATTTAAACATTAATTTTAAAAAAAATTCTAAGCGAATCCCTCAATAAGGAACTAATTTACTATTTAGACTCAAGAAAGTTACTCATTGCCTGGGACATTAGGGCTTTAAACTTATTTCGAAAACATTCAGGCGCGATTACTCCTACAATGTAAGCAGCGAGTGTGTTATATTTTTATTTAAATCTTTTTTTATTTAGCCTCTACATTTATTGCAATTAATTAAAACGTGAGAGCGCCCTAAGAGTTACGCTTATTAGTCTTTACCACACCCTTATACCACCACTGCGGAAATACAGTTTTTACTCTGAGAGCGCTGTTATCGAAAGTTTAGCGTCCGCCTGCTCGCCGGCGCATACCCAGGTGAAACCTGTGCTTGTCGCTTCATAAACGCCAGATTTTTATTGGACAAACCCTACAAAAGTTATCGCGCCTATTTCTTCATGGGGAGCTAATGGGCCCTTGCTGAGTTGGCCACGAAGACCCATTCTGTTTCAGGGTCGGTCACACTCACGGGTCAACACCCATCCGATGGCCTCCACGCATGGGGTGCGAGCCTGGGTAGGACACTGGGTCAACCAGTCTCCCCTGGGAATCAATCCTCTGGCGCTCCTGGACGGTCTGCGCACCGAGCGGCGCAAGCCAATCGATTGTGCTCTCCGACTAACAATCGGGGGAGTCTGGGAAATGTATTGTTTCCTATAGAGCGGGGGTAGTTGTCTACCTTACGGTGACTGCTCTTGAAATGACCATTGGCCATCCGATCCCGGTTCAGAGTCGGGCAAAGGACGCCTTGGTCCGCGATAGATTCGGTGCACTCCGTTTCACCGCTTCGTAAGGGAGAGGACCGCGCAAGCGACCTCGAACTCGGAACCAATCGAGAGACCGGAGAAATCTGGTCACAATTGGTAGTTAGGGCGCGAGTGCCGCCCGCCAGGTAACATACCTGGCTACTCGCGGTAAGGCGTTGGTCTCTAACGGGTTGTGGCGTAGCTAGACGTCGGATTTGTAATGTCCAAAGTCTTCTACGCTCACTGCACGGTCGATAGAACGATGAATCGTTAAAACGTCATGCGGTGACGGGTTCGCCCGTTGTAGTTGACATCTCAATATTTCTTCATGGGTCCGCCCATTTCAGATATTTTTCCCAGGTAGTATGTCGCCTAATGAGTCTGTTCGTTAATGTGTCCGAACCAGGTTAGGATACGTCTCTCCCAAAATATACGGCCTGGGTGGCCTTGTCGTTTGCATCTTGTAGTTCCAAACAGGGGTGGACAGTGAGTTTGTGAGGCCCTGGGCTAGTATTACTTAGGAGCTTGCCTAATTAATCAACTAATTGCCATTTTGTCGAAAATCCTTTTTGGATTATGATGTCCAGGTCACTAGGTACACGGTATAGGAATAAAGAGAACAATAACATATTTTATTTATTTAATATGACAGATACACAGACCGCAACTTCCTTTTCACTAAAAATAAACAAATCGATTAGCAGAAACGTACTCAAGAAAATTCAGCACATTCAGCAAGAAATAAAAAACGCACTTTTCGTTTATTTCACTTTATTTCATTTTCGTCAGCTCCTTACTGTCCAGCTTACATTCTAGTGTATAATATAATTATATATTTTCACAGTATACCCGATAGGTACTTAAATATAGTTTTCAAAGTAAACATAAAAAATAGTTAAAAAAATAGTTTGAAAGGAAAGTTTTTTTTAAAACAAACACAAAACAAATAAGATTCAACCGTCAACCGTATATCAGGTACTTTTAAATATTCACCCCACTACTCAATATTAAGACGGTTTTGTTACGCACGAGTGAAAGAGTCAACGCAAACAACAGCCCTACGCATTTATTTATAATAAATAGAGAAACGACACAAAACAAAACTTAACATTTTTCGATTTTTCAAAAGTTTTTCAAACAGAAACAGAAAATGGCTTGCTTTCAGCACTAGTAAGTAATTGCACTCTTAAATATTATTAATATTGTTTAAGTTTAGCATATTTTTCTTTCAATTTGACGACTCGTTGCCAGTCTGAAGTGTTTGCAAATAAATGAATGATTTCTGGTGTAACAAGCAGAGTCAAAGTCAGATACGATGAAGGCTGTCACAGTAGGTATAGTAATGAGTGCTTCGTACAGTAAGGTCACTCCCTGTCTCTCACGAATTGGTCTTACGTTTGCGAAAGACGCGTCGCTAGCCGACGTTTTTCTAAGGATTTTAAGTAAGAGAAATGAGGAATTGTTGATTGGCTGCGAATACCACCGATCGGTGGTTTTTCTCTTGTGACAATTCGCAGGCGGCCAATCGCCATACCTGTATTTATGCAGTTATATAATAATTATATGCGGTAAAATTCGCCTTTATTGAATAAGCCACCGTTATACATTAGTGTGCGTGCACTGTTGCCGTGCATTAGTACCTATCCTCTCCCTTACGAAGCGGTGAAACGGTGTAAACCGAATCTATCGCACCTGGTCGCAATTGGAAGTACCTAAGGGCGTAGGTGTAAGCACGCTGGGTAACATACCTGGTTATCTCGCGGATGAGGCGTTGGCCTCTTACGGGCATGTGGCAGAGCTTGACAGTGGACTGTTTTGTCAAAGTCTTCTGCGCCCACTTCACGGGAGATAAAACGACCAATCGTTAAAACTTCCTGAGGTGACGGGTTCGCCCGTTGTAGTTGACAACTCTATATTTGCACCTGTGCAGTACCTCATACCGTTGAAAACATGCAAAATTACTTTTCTTGATTGTTCTCTAGCCCAAGCATCCGGGTAGCGATTCCACCTTCCTGTCTCCGTTTCTTCCACTTTATAAATCATCCGTTTGTATACAAACACTTCAGTTACTGCAACACACTGTCAAATAATATAATCTTAATGTATATGATTACTAGCGGTTTTCTTTAAATTTAATCTATATTTTCTAAAGCTATACATGCGACTGCTTTTCTCTCGCCGGTCGATAGTAGTCGTAGAAGATGAAAGAGTATTATATTTCGTCAAATACAATGCGCCAGAACCGGTATAATCAACATACTACCGACGATTCTGATTATACAAATTACAGAATTAAACAGTAAAAAATAGTTTTTTTTCAAACTATTTTTGTCTTGGGATTGTTTTAGAAATGATTGTTTTTCGTGTTGACTGTTGTATTTTTTAATAAGGGGGGAGTACTTCAGGGAAGACAGAACACTAATTCTCTCATTTCTTGAGTTTTAACCTATTTTTTATGTTTTATCCTATAATTACGGCGACCATAGTGGCAATACCATTTCGAAAAAGCTAGTTTTTTTTGTAAGTAATCATGTTTTCTCTAAAAGCGGTTCACTAGGATTATTCATTATCATTTATTCACCTACGAATTTTTCTATCTATGTTTATATATTAGTAATATATATCGTTAAATATAGATAATATCATAGTTTTTCGGTTTTTTAACTTTAATTACATTCTCGTTGTTTCATCATTCGCAATTTATCCGGGTCCTCGAGTGGTATAACTATCCATTTTTAAAAATCCTACCTACTTGTTTTTTCTTCTAAACTCTAACTGTCTCCATTAGTAAGAAATCTACCAGAAGGTATTTATTTTGACTATCTATCTATCTCGATTACTATCCATTTTTATATTATTATGCTTAGTAATAAATATATATATATGAGATATGTATCACGTGAAAACTTCAACCAAAAAATGGCACATTGTTAATAACTAATCATTAAACTCAGCGCTACTCTTAATCATTACTTTTCGATTATATGTTTTGTATTTTTAATAATAATAATAATCATAATAATCGTAATCATATATAATAATAATATAATATTTCTCCCCCCAAACGACACAACCTTAGTTTTACTAATTAAGTACTAAAAATACTAAATGCTAAAATCTCCAACCGAATTGACTTCGACATTACAATAATTATATATTTATAAACCAAACCGAACACGGCACTAACGTTCACACACACATACACACATATGTATATATATATATATATATATATATATATATATATATATATATATATATATATACAGGTTGTCTTGGTTCTTGGCGATAAACCCTGAGGTGGTAACAGCTGAGGTCACGATTAGCCTATAGCAAAAAAAAAAGTTCATTTAAAAGTCTTTTAGTTTTTGAGATATGGGCAATTCTTTTTTTTTTTCGAAAATTGCCGACTTGGTTTAGTATTTTCGAAGTCATGTCAACAAGATATTATAATAGAAGGACTTTTTATCTCCGGATATAACAAAAAACATTATTTTAGAAATCTTTATATTACTCAACTTTGACCTTTCACCGTAAAAAGAAATTACTATGCTCGATTGAAAATTATGCTCAAAAGCTGGCGCATTTAATAGGGATTCCGAAATGGTAAAATAATATATATTTTTAAGACCTGTCAGATAATATTGCAATTTGAAAGGGAAAATGCTAAATTTTTACAAATTCATATCTCGAAAACTAAAACACTTTAACCTGAACTTTTTTTTTGCTATAGGCTAGTCGTGAACTCAGCTATCACCACCTCAAGGTTTATCGTCTTGAACCGGGACAACCTGTATATATATATATATATATATATATATATATATATATATATATATATATATATATATATATATATATATATATATATATATATATATATATATATATATATATATATATATATATATATATATATATATATATATATATAATATATATATATATATATATATATATATATATATATATATATATATATATATATATATATATATATATATATATATATATATATATATATATATATATATATATATATATATATATATATATATATATATATATATATATATATATATATATTATATATATATATATATATATATATATATATATATATATATATATATATATATATATATATATATATATATATATATATATATATATATATATATATATATATATATATATATATATATATATATATATATATATATATATATATATATATATATATATATATATATATATATATATATATATATATATATATATATATATATATATATATATATATATATATATATATATATATATATATATATATATATATATATATATATATATATATATATATATATATATATATATATATATATATATATATATATATATATATATATATATATATATATATATATATATATATATATATATATATATATATATATATATATATATATATATATATATATATATATATATATATACGTGTGTGTGTACGTGTGTGTAAGCAGTTACGCCGTTCGGTGGTCTATAGAACACCAAACACAAATAAAATTCTTCGCGCGCGAAATCAAGAAAAAAACAACACTATCCCAATACATTTTTGTTTACCTAGCTTTACTATCCGAAGCAGAAAATACACGTTATATAATATTATCACTTAATTGCTATAGCGTTTATTTAATATTTATTTAGTTTCTCATTAAGTTTTTATTGGGTTTATCATGCGAAATTGATGTTCGTTGGCAGTGTAGAAAGTATCTATAATTTCTCGCTGTTAAATTAACTTATTAGTTTCGAAAACATTAGTATATAATAAAAAAAACGTAACAATGTGTATGCAAGGTGATAGTTGATTACACACTCCTTTGCAGCATTACAGATGAAAGGAGGACAGGCGTTTTTGGCCTAGAGACTGATAACGATGTGATACGTCATCGGAAAGGTTTTTATACCTATATTTAACAACTTTTTCTATTATGGGTAATCTCGAATCGCTGTGGGAAATGGAAAAATTAAATAATACATATAAACAATAGAGTTATACATGATAAACAATATTTTTTTCAAGGATAAGGAAACGTTGTCAAGGTCCTTAATAATGATACCTACTTAAATAATCTTATTAAAAAAATATCGTGATTTTTTATGAACAAAACTTTTTATTTTTAAACTTGTTCATTAATAATAATATCCATTGTGTGCAAAACCGCAGATAAGCGATGCGGCTCAAGAGCATGTTTTGAGTTGATTTTATAATACGGAAAACGAGGCGATACCGCAGGTGGATAACAGGGGAGGGAAGTATTATTAGGAACTTTGAAAACTATTATTTAACCTAGTAAAATATTGTTTATCATGTATACCACCCAAAGGCGATACAAAATATATCTATTTTATCCATATCTTTTTTCCCACAGCGATCGGAGATTTTCCGCCCTAGAAAAAGTTGTCAAACTTAAAAAAAATGTCGTATCACTCATCGTTATTGGTCTCTAGGCCAGGGTCCATACATTTTTGCCCATCGTCCTTTGTAGCATTACAGAGTGTATGTAGAATCCTTTGTACGAAAACCTATTCCCATTTTTATTAGCTGAGAGTCTCAATTCCGAGTTTGTAAATTATCGCGCCATTGCTTCTAAGTTTCTACATCCACTGCCGAATCTTGCTGATCGAATGCGCCAAAATAGCATCATGAACGCAGCCCTCGTTTCTGAACGTGCCCCTTGAGAAACGTCACATAGACACATAGGTAAATCGCAAAGTGCCGATCGATTTTGTGCTGCGCGTTTGTCATGATGAGAGATTCGCAATCCTCAGTGAATTGCATCGTTTCAATGCCTACAACAGTAAGTAGGTATAGTGTAGTAATCTAAAGAGATGTGTTTAAGTTCGATATCACGTTCCAAGAATCCAGGAAACTATTCACGGCGACTAGGTCCATTGCATAAACTGCAAGTAGTTTTGTTTAGTTTGACCGATAAGATGCATATGCGGCATGTAATGCTGTATGAATTGCAGAAAGTGATAGGAATGCGATAAAAAATATCCAGAGTTTTATTTATACCTGCTCTCCATCTCATTACAAAGTCTTTGAGAGATTCCGAAATGGTGACTTCAAATTCGAAACTCAGCCTCGCTCTGGACGACCTTCTCATATTGATGATGACTTTGTGTATTTATTAGTGGAATACAATTCAAAGATTACAACTGACGTGATTGCTGAGAGATTGAATATTGACAACTCGACCGCTATTCGCCATTCAAAAAGCTTAGATACCTTTCTAAGCTCGATACTTGGAGGCCGAATCTCTTCACGGAAATTAATAAGCTAACTCGCGTGAATTTGGCTATTTTTCTGTTCACACGAAACGAAACTGAACCGTTTTTCGATCGATTCGTAACAGGCGATGATAAGTGGATTCCATAAAATAACTTTTTCTGTCTTGTAGAACAATTTGAATGGTGGAAAACGCACGTGCGACAGCGTCGCGTAACAAAAGCATATACTAAATCGTCGGTCGCCCAGTACGAGCGCGGCGACGCCTTTTAGATGACGCGACAAAGGAGCGAGAAGAAACGACACTTCAGCGAACATCAACTTTGAGATAATTTTGCTTTTTTACGACTCAGTGTATCCAGTCGGGATGGTGGTGGTGGTAGCAGCGGCAGGGCGCGGGCGGGTCGCGCGGACGCGGCGCTGGGTTGACCGCCGCGGGCGCGAGCGGCGCGGGGGTGCACGCTCCGCCGGTCCCTGGAGCACTCGCCTGTCCTCAAACCAGCAGACTCGGCGCCAGCCATTCATCGTCGGCGATCTGAAACAAATGTCATTTCCGATCAAAAAATATCTACCAACGGTTACGGACCCCTAACAGACAGCACATCGACCAATCGCGGAGCGGCCGGGGCCGGTTTTGCGGTTGTGGAGGGGGAAGGCGCGTCGATACGCGCGCGGATCTACAGATGTAACACCGCACCTACAACTGTCGTTATTCTTAGCTAACCGGGCGCAATGTACCTACATATGTGACAATTTTATTAATATACGAGTTAAGCGCATTATTATAGAATTCTTTAATTCTGATAAAATATGTAACTTTTCACCTTTCAATGTTTATTTGTGTTATTCAATGTTTATTTGAAACTAAGTCCTCGAGCCGCTTCTTTAGATGTGGCGATTCGCACCACAGTGACCTATCAAATGTCATAGTCTGGGCAGCAGCTGCACGCAGGGGCGGATCTATATAAGGGCTTTTTGGGCTCCAGCCCAGGGCCCCGTGGATATAAAGGGCCCCAGCCTCCATTGAAAATAATGGACAATATTGAGAATTAAAAAACAAAATCTCAAATTTTCAAAAATCATATCATAAAGTTAACAACTCTGAGATCAAATTCTCGCATCTATTCCGGGGGACTCCCCGCCGCTTGTTTTCAGTGTATTTTCTCGCAAACGCAGTCATACGCAGCGGACAAGCTTCATGTATCAATTTCTCGGTGGATGGGGCGGACCGCTAGCGACAAATTCTTTTGCAATACCTTTTTTTAAAAATCTTTATTCATAGAAATAACATCTATCTATAGCAGCTGAGTTCCTACCGAGGCTAGTGCCTTGTCAATAGGTAACTAGTAATTAATGTTTGCTTAAATTTTACTTATATTAACTAGCTTTACAAATATTATTACTACTTGCTTAATTAAGCTACTAATTAAGATATTATTACAAATAGTATTAATGTTGTTTTGTCTGTTTTAGTGGAAAGTTAAATGTTTGTGTGTGTCAGTTGTGTTTGTGTGTCTGTCATACAACAGTGTGTGTGTCACATCTACACAAATGTCACATCTACACAAATGTGTGTGTCAGTTGTGTTTGTGTGTTTGTGTGTCTGTCAACACTAAATGAAGCCTTCTCTTTTGTTTTGAGTTAAACACATCAATTACTTTGGGAATATCTATTTCAACACTCTTTCGATTGCCAGACGACAGCCTTCCTTGGCCAATTGTGTTTCTGTTGTAATTTTTAACCTACATAGATATGAAAAAGACCTTTCACAGAATGCTGAGTTCATAGGGATTGTAGAATACAAGCGGAACAGTTCAAAGAGCAGAGGGAACACACTTTTCAAAGATTTTTTACTAAAAGGTCAGCTTTTTCTTGCATACTCTTTTTCTTTTTGAACTCTTCCATCTTGTAAAAACGTGGTCGATTATCAAATTCCGTGGATTCTGCTCAGTATCTGGTAAGATCTTATAGGCCACCGGCATTTATAACATTACGTGGCAGTACACAAGCGGTCACCCATTCAAGTACTGACCACGATCGACGCTGCGTAACTTCGGTGATCTGACGGTAACCAGTGTTTCAACGTGGCTACGGACGTTACTAACTGCAAGAACTACGAATCGATAACTCGTCATAGTTAGTTTAGTTTATCTGGGCTTTTTCCCGCACTTGGCCTCTTGATTGGGCCGTTGTGCGTGGCTCATGTTTCTATTTATGTTACTCCAGCCAACCCAGGCCGTCCCAGAAGGTTAGCAGCCTGTTGGGGTTGATAGATGCTGGAGATTGTAGTATTCTTGCCCGTTGCTCTGCCGCGCTCCTGCATTCCATGAGCACATGCTGTGGCGCTTCTTCTTCCTCCATGCATCCTCTGCATAGAGGGCTGTCTGGCAGACCTATGGTAAACAGGTGTTTGTTTAGGGGACAGTGGCCTGTCACAGTACCTATGACTTTACGGATTTTGTCCCTTTTTAATCTGGTGAGGTTGCGGGCAAGTTTTTTGGACGCTTCCGGAACCGCGTTCTTTGTTTGCCTGCATCCTGCATTTTTTTTCCATTCTGTAAGGTGGATTTCTTCGGTGTTCCTGCGTAGCCATGTTTTTATTTGGGCCTGGGGAATGGGCATCAAGGGTTCCGGCCCATGTACTATTTCCTTTGATCCCCTTTTGGCCAGACGATAACTCTACATAATCCACCACACAATTTGACCGCAAATACTGACCTGGAAATGCTGCACTGGATACGCAACAACACCTGGCGGCTGCGGAACACCTGCTGCTAATTGCTGAGCTGCAGCCGGAAGTTGCGGAGGCTGAGCACCTGCAGTCAGACCTTGCCACGGTAGCTGAACACCACCCATCCTGGAAACCAAAGAAATACGAACATACAACAAATGAAAAACTGTCGAATCTGTCCTGGCAGCACCATATTAGGGAGATGAGAGGAAAGATCTTTAACAGATGTCATTCGCTGAAGAAGCTCCAAAATTTTCTCCCGGAGAAAAGTAAAGAGACAATCTGTCAATCTTTACTTCTTCCACTCCTTCACTATGGCGACACCGCCTTTCTCGATCTGACAGAAGAGCTGGCCACCAAGGTGGAAAGGCTACAGAACGTCTGTATCCGCTTCATTTTTGGCCTCAGAAAATATGACCATATCACGGAATATCGAAGAAGACTGCAGTGGCTTACCACCAGGGAGACGAGACAGGTTCTTTTTGACGATCTATTGTGTTTATTCACTTATTACTAATCAACATAACAGTAAAACCAAGGCATTGAGAAGTAAAATTAATAAAGATATTACCATAACTATACAAATAGAATGACACTTATAATACTAGCTATCATGTAAGAATAAATAATTAATAGCTTGCAATTTAAACAAGTGAGGGTTGGCGGTAAAAATATCAAAATCTGGTGCCATCGAGTGAATTTCATTTAAGCGCCGCAAAGCACGCGCCAACAAGTTCCACCTCGTAAGGTTAGTGCGCGAGAACGGCTCCGCGAAAAGATGGTGCGATCGAGCACGGAGATAATTATTTGGTATGAATAGATCCACCTTGGCTAGTAAGCTAGGGTTATCAGTTTTACCACGAATTAGATTGAAAATATAGGACATAGTCAGCATTTCTCTTCTGAGACAGAGAGAATTATAGCCAACCATGCCTATGATAAATGCAGTCGGATACAAAAATGGATAATATCCGTACTGCTTGAAGTACAGAAATCTCAAAAAACACTTCTGTACCTTTTCCAGCATGAGGGTATAAGTATCTTCATGTGGATTCCAAATAGCTGCATTCGTTTCCATGCGACTTCTAACAATCGAGTTGTACAACGTGCGCATAACCCGAATATTATTGAAGTGCTTGGATTGCCGTATCACAAACCCTAGAAGCTTGAAAGAAGTTGTAGATAGTTGTCTAATATGTTCCTTGAAGTTTAACTTGGGGTCGAAAAAAACTCCTAAGTCCTTGACTTCAGTAACTCTGGGAAGCACACAAGAACTTTCTGCCTCTTATATAGAATCCTCGCGAATGGCGTGCCGCTTTATCTTGCCGAATAGGTTCACCGCGCTATCGGCATACGGCAGTCACCTGAGATCAGAGGGCAATAACCTGTTATCCATCCCTGGTCATAGCAGCGACTTTTTTTCGTACTCCTTCTCCGTGGAAGCTGCACGAAGCTGCTTTACCGAATAATATTAGAACAGCCCCCAGCATTTCCTCGTTCAAGCCCAGGCTCAAGGAGCATATAATCCTAAAACCATAAACCAGCCAGCCCTCCTCTTCCCTCCTCCTTTTCGCTTCCTTTTCCTTCCCTCCTCTCCTGTCTTTTCTTTGCGTCTTTATTTAATTTTAGTAATTTGTTTTCCTTTTTTTTATATCTTTTCCTTTTTCGTTTTCTGTCTGTTTCTTTTTTTTCTGATCACTTTAATTTTTAGTATTCTTTTGTGTAGCCAACGTAACAAATTATATTATAAACTTAAGCTATAGGTTAGCTGATAGACATTGCCGCAAGGCAATAAGCTCGCCTTTTTTATTTTGAAATTTTTATTGAGTTTATTATTTATTTGAGTTTTTTATTATTAAAAACTAACTTAACCTACATTTGGGTTACCATTTTCCGTTGGGATACAATTAACGGAATTGCATTTCAATTATGACGATCAAATGCAATAACTACAGCGGGCGAGCCCGTCATCTCAGGAAGTTTTAACGATTAGTCGTTCTGTCTCCTTGAAGTGAGCGCAGAAGACTTGGACAAAAACAGTCCACCATCAAGCTCCGCCACAAGCCCGTAAGAGGCCAACGCCTTAACCGCGAGATAGCCAGGAATGCTACCCAGCGGGCTTACACTCACGCCCTTACTTCCAATTGCGACCAGATTACTCCAGTCTCTCGATTGGTTACGAGTTCGACGTCGCTTGCGCGGTCCTCTCCCTTACGAAGCGGTGAAACGGTGTATACCGAATCTATCGCGGACCAGGATCGGGTAGCCGGTATCTCGGTATCTCCGTCTGGAATTAACCTTCAGGATACTTTCCACCTCCTGACTGGTTACAGGATCGAGGGCGCTTACGCGGTCCTATTCCTTACGGTGTCTATCCCTAGCGGTGATACGGTGTCTACCGAATCTATCGCAAACATCCTTTACCCGGTTCATTCACCCATGATCGGGTAGCCGAATGGTGGTTTCAAGATAAGTTGCCGTAAGGTTAACAACTACCCCCGATCTATAGGAAACATCACTGTTTCCAGACTCCCCCGCTGTTGTCGGCATGCACAATCTATTGGCTGACGCCGCACAGTGTGCAAACCGTCCAGGAGAGCCCGAAGGTTGACTCCTAGGGAAGACTGGCCCGCAGGCCAAAGTCCTACCCGGGTTCGCACTTCTGCGTGGAGGCCGCCGGAGGGATGTTGGACCCGTGCGTTTGACCGACCCTAAACAGCCCCAATTCCCCAATTTAAATTGGTGGAAAATGCCCCAATTTAAAAATAAACTCAAATTATATCTCATTGAAAGAGAATTGTACGACATTAACGATCTCTAAAAACTGAATGCATCTCGACTATATCTCCTTCTGTAATCTGTTTTTAATCAATTTTCAATTTGACTAAAATGTATTGACTATTTCTATTATTAGGTAGGCACATATTAATTATATCTTGACTATTTTTATTTGCAATATAATCACTAAGATATTTTATTTTACTTTTGACAATCGTCACATTTTTTTTGTTCTGTTTGGCATTACATTTATTTATTTTATACTAAAAAAACTTATTTTTATCGGTATTTTAAAGAATTAATTATGTTCATTATAACCTTCTTTTTATTCTCATTACATTATTCATTATATTCAATGTAATAAAATCACTACTTATTAAGCTAATTTCTACATATCTTCTCTATATCTTACATCTCTATATCTTACTTTCTACATATCTTACTCTGTGTTTTTTATGTGATAAACTAAATGGTGAGACTCGATTTAATTCTACAATAATACCTTCTTTATTCTTTCGAGTAACCTTTATGTTTTGATTATTAATAGAAGAATTTGATCATTAATGAAGAATTTAATCATATCATGGCCAAATGTAAATGTAATACAACTGTCTATACAACTATGTATTAGTTTTTAGGACAATAAATTATTTGATTTGATTTGATTTGACATGGGTCTTAGTGTCCTAACTGCAACAGTGCCCATTAGCTCCCAACACTGCTCCCAACTTACCGGGATAGTCTTGGGGTGACAAACCTATCTTTTTTATTTCTACATCAATCATCATCATCATCATCCTCCTCCTCTACTTACCCCATATATTGCTGTTGGTATCCTGCGAACTGTCCAGCGGTAGCTGCTGCGGCAGCCGCGTAAGCCGAATAACCCTGCACTCCTTGAACTCCTTGGAGGAATCCACCTGCCAGCTGCTGAGGATATGCCCCTCCGGTGTACCAGTAACCAGCTGCTGGAACTGCTCCATAAGCTGCTGCGCCGAAGGCGCCGTACGCGCCGCCGCCGAGAGGCTATAATTTGTAAACAGGAATAATCATTTAAAACGAAATCGTAGACTATCGCGGTTGTTTGATATTATAAATGTAGTGCAGTCAACCCTTCGAGTAGCGGCATAATTTTAAGGCAGACCGCGGCAATTTATTGTAATTTCTTGCAATATTTCCGCGCTCGACAAAAGTACTTTAACTATGGAACTACTATAGCAACCATAAAAAGAATAACAGTGCAATGATCGCATTGAAATTTCGTATATATGTAGAATATTGAAATCTCATTTTGTAAAACAATTAGATAATTATGAATAAATAGGAGAAAATATAAAAAGTGAAAAAAAACTCGGCATTTCAAACTCGTACTTGTCTTACAGAAAAATACGGAACCCTATTTAGAAATTGTAAATACTATCGTGATCTTTATTAGATTCTCTATCAAAATTAATATTTCGTTTTGCTTATTTACATACAAAATTATTTAGATATTAGCTCATGAAAACCATTTTTTTTTTATGATTCCTCGAAAAAAAATTAATCATGTTTGACAATGGAATTTCACCAGAAATATCCCCGAAATGACCTGCGAAATTATTTTTGCGGTCGTCTATGTATCTATGGTAATAATGAGATATTTGGTATAGATTTTAGGATGCGTTCGAATTAGAAAATAATATTACTGTGCGCTCCGGAAGCAAGGCGCCAATATTGGTTGTTACGTAGTCAACGGTGTTCTGATGTGCAACCAAATTTGGACCCTCGCGTGCAACCCTCGCGCTGCTTGACAAGCATGTTTAATCGTCTAGAGTCTAGACTAGTCTAGAGCCCCTATCATATAACGGCAATCCCTAAATTCTAAATTATTTTTCTTTTCTTTTGTGCTCTTGCACTTGAGCTGTGCTCTATGTGCTCTATGTAACCTATAAATAAATAAGCATATCTACAACAACTAGGGTTGTCGACTTCAGCGGGCGAGCCCGTCAGCTCAGGAAGTTTTATAGATTAGTCGTTCTATCTCCCTGGAGTGAGCGCAGAAGACTTGAGGACAAAACAGTCCACCATCTAGCTACGCCACAAGCCCGTAAGAGGCCAACGCCTAAACCGCGAGATAGCCAGGAGTGTTACCCGGCGGGCTTATACTCAAACCCTTACTTCCAATTGCGACCAGATTACTCCAGTCTCTCGATTGGTTACGAGTTCGAGGTCGCTTGCGCGGTCCTCTCCCTTACGAAGCGGTGAAACGGTGTTTACCGAATCTATCGCGGACCACAGCGTTCTTTGCCCGGCTGTTCACTTAGGATCGGATAGTCGATGGTCGTTTCAAACGCAGTCGCCGTAAGGTCCGCAACCACCCCCGCTCTATAGGAAACAGTACTGCTTCCAGACTCTCCCGACTGTTAGTCTGAGTGCACAGTCGATTGGCTTACGCTGCACGGTGCGCAGGCCGTCCAGGAGCGCCAGAAGGTTGATTCCCAGGGGAAACTGACCATAAGGCCAGAGTCCTACCTAGGCTCGCACTTCATGCGTGGAGGCCGTCGGATAGGTGTTGACCCGTGAGTGTGACCAACCGTGAACAAAATGGGTCTTCGTGGCCAACTCAGCAAGGGGCCATTAGCTCCCGTATATCTACACTCCAGTATATCACCGAATCCCTGGATAGAGTCGGTATAATGTCAGTTTTACACGAAACGAAAGGTGTGTTTGTAGTAACTTTACCTGTCCTTGTGTTTGCGAGTTGTTCGGATCGCCTGATTCCTTCCCCCACGAGCACTTTACCGGTTGTCCATTCACGTCTGCGTTGTGTACAGCAACTATAGCATGCGTGGCGCTCTCTTTTGTAGAAAACCTAATATAAAAAGATAAAAAAAAAAAATATAATTAAAAGAGTTTCGGAAGAATGTTCTGCCAACGACTCGGAAGTCTACGTTTCGGGTCATGACCCTCCTCTTAAGCAATGTCCTTGTAACAAACAAACTTTGTTATAGTGTTTCTGTATTAAGGCACCATGAGGCCTCAAAAATATATCCGAAATGGGCGTACACGCGAAAAAATAGGCGGGGTCAATTTTGTAGGGTTTGACCAATAAAAATCCAGCGTTGACGAAGCGTCAAACGCAGATTCTACGTCGCATACTAAATGCTCTAGCGCAGCGTTAGTACAGAATAGCTATCTTTACACGCATATTTAGCGAAACTCAGAGCGCTCTCACATTTAATTAATTGTAATTAATTTAGGGCCTAAATAAAAAATGTGGCTAAGTGCTGCCCTAGAGAATTAACCAGTCAATAATTAATATAATTCCCTTAGTGAAGACATGAAAAATTATCCTAACATAGAAATATTTAAAGCAAGCCTTAATAGATGGCTACTTAACAAGGGATATGTAAAATCTGATCAACTTCTTTGCAACGCACGACAATTTATTTAGTATCACTTATCTATTTTTCTTAATTAAATTTTATTAAATTACAACTATAAATGTATATATTTATTACATAGCTATATTTTTTATAAAATTGGTATATTTATGTGTATATACAGGTGGTGGGTCCAAATAATTTATTTAAAAAAAAAACACTTTATTTCTTAAAATTGCATAAAAATATGCACATCTAGAGACGGGCCAAATTATCGCATAGTTAGATGTGCTATTGGCAGTAAAGGTCATGTAAGATGTGTTAAACCTCCCTATATTAATTATTAAATAATTTATATAATTATTATAAGATTACATGACCAATGAATGAACTGTATACCTAATCCTATGTACCTAAATAAATAAAATAAAAATAAATAAATATTATGAAATTATAATAAACCGCAATCACCGCTTACATTGTAGGAGTAAACGCGCCTGAAAGTTTTCGAAGTCAGTTTAAAGCCTTAATGTCCAAGGCAATGAGCAACTTTTTTGTGTCCAAATTTTAAATTCGTCCCTTATCGAGGGATTCACTTAGAAGCTTTCTTAAATTATTGCTTATATTTAAAAAAAAAACATAAAACTAAAACTCTTCAGATATGGTCGTTCCCAGGTATCCCAGGTATCATATCGCCTTAAACACTATGGGTACGGTTATAAAACTTGTAGAACGTCCGGTATCTGGATTGGATCTGGACTTGGTTCTAGCGATAGCGCCCAAACGCTCCATCCGATTGAGCTGAAGTTTGTCATGCTGTCATCATATTTTGATCATGGCAAAAGTTCATCATTTGGTAATGGCTAATGCCTAAAAGTTAAAGTCAAAAACATCCGCCGATGGATGCCACGCGTAACGCTAACCAAAGGCGTTCGTCGAGACGTTTGAATATCCTCGGGGCTACGTACACTAAATGCATCTGCCTAAAAAAATGTCTGCATTCAGGGGACGTCAAAATGCATAGGTCGAGATTGCCGCCTGCAGATTCTTTGCAGAGTTCTTATTGCGGTTCCTAAATTAGTTTGATACTCATAGAGCGCCTCTATCAGCCGAATCTATAGTCGAGTATTGATCATTACTCGAGTGCCGAGCAGTACTCGAGTAATATTTGAATACCAGTTTTCATTTTATAGTCGAGTATTGTGAAGGCGAGTAATACTCGAGTAATACTCGAGCCGAGTATCCGTCTGGCGATACTTGAGAGCTACTTGGCTTGGAGCTGTCAACACTTTTCGTTTATATGCGTTAGTGCATGTGTATATTATTGTATTTACGTATTATTTCGTGAAATGGAGGAGTTTCTACAACGGCTATAGAAAATTGAGAGAATATTCGTGGTCGGTGGTGCGGCAGCACGCTTTCGATGTCACAATTTGTTTTCTTCATATTGAAGTCCAAATAAAACAAAGTCCCAGGTAAAACGCAGAATGTCTCTTACGCATGCTTTGAAAGAATTCATGAGGTTAGAATCGAACTGTCAAATCGCGGTGACAGCAAATCGGCGTTTTTTTTTAAATCGCGGACTATGAACTAAAATCATCAATTTAATTCATATTATATAGTAAAACAACAATAAAATGGGTATAAATAGTCTCTGTAAATCTTCATCATAATTTTAGATGTAAAATAAAAGATTAGTAATTTGTTTTCGAATGAATTACGAAGCATTTTATTTTCCCCAAGTTTTCCCCTCTACTCGAGTATTACTCAGCTGAGTCGATGAACGATATTCGACTATAGAACGCATCCAATACTTAAGTACTACTTGACACCTGAGTAATACTTGGTTGAGTAAAGACTCAAGTAATAATCAATACTCGACTATAGATTCGAGTGTAAGAGTATCGCACTCATATACTCATAGAGCGCCTCTATGAGTATGCAGTGCCGGATTAGCCACGTAGCAAGAGTAGCAAATGCTACGGGCCCCGCGCATTGTGGGGCCCCGCGCACCCATGCCTGCCTGAGCGTAAAATTATAGCTGCAGCCTGCAACAGGCCATTGGGAAACGTTAAATATAATCAACGGCGGGGCGCGGGCACGAGTTTGGGAATTAATATCTCCAATTTAAGAAAAAACGACTTTACGCACTTTTTATTTGTGATGTATAATATCATCAGCTATGTATAGTAACATTTTGAACTTTCTAAAGTGGCATTCGCGATGCCTGGCAGACCGAAGTTTGAGCGGCCGCCACGCCCATTAAATATAATCATCGGCGGGGCGCGGGGCCGAGTTTGGGAATTAATATATCTAATTTATGAAAAAACTGCCTCACAGACTTGTTATATGTGATGTATAATATCATCAGCTATGTATAGTAAAAATTTGAACTTCCTAAAGCGGTATTCTCGATGCCTGCCAGACCAAAGTTTGAGCGGCTGCCACGACCATTACATACAGTCATCGGCGCAGCGCGGGCCCGAGTATGGGAATTAATATCTCCAATTTAAGAAAAAACCACCTCACGCATTTTTTATATGTGATGTATAATATCATCATATATGTATAGTAAAATTTTGAACTTCCTAAAGTGGGATTCTCGATGCCTGCCAGACCATTACATACAGTCATCGGCGCGGCGCGTCCGCGCCGATGACTGTATGGGAATTAATATCTCCAATTTAAGATGACTGTATGTAATGGTCGTGGAAACCGCTCAAACTTCGGTCTGGCAGGCATCGAGAATCCCACTTTAGGAAGTTCAAAATTTTACTATACATAGCTATATTGTATACATAGCAATATTGTACACCACATTTAAAAAGTGCGTGAGGTCGTTTTTTCTTACATTGGAGATATTAATTCCCAAACTCGGGCCCGCGCCCCGCCGATGATTATATTTAATGGGCGAGGCGGCTGCTCAAACTTCGGTCTGGCAGGCATCGACAATCCCACTTTAGGAAGTTCAAAATTTTACTATACAAAGCTGATGATTTAAAAATCACATATATAAAAAGTGCGTGAGGTCGTTTTTTCTTACATTGTAGATATTAATTCCCATACTCGGGCCCGCGCCGCAATATTATGAAGCGAATTGTAAGCATTGCTGAATAAGGCGAAAAATATTGGGCACTGTTTATTTACTTTTGTTAAGCGGTGCATTTCCTTTTTTGTAATTATTGTGAGTAAAGTAGGAGTTTTTTATTGTATTTTATTTAGTATTCGTTAATAAAGGTGCGCCATACAATAATGGCTGATCTGTCGGTGTGAATTATATTAAAAACGGTCTGATTTTACTTAGATTGTAGTTTTTGTCCTCATTGCAAAATTTCACACAGTTTGTTGAAAAAGAAAATTGTACATATGTGTATATTTTAAAAACAACAGTGGCACTGTTTTAAATATATTTTATTTTTGTATTTATATTGTCGAATATGATTGAAACTGTGATAGTTGAATATTTCCTCAATTTAATTTTCCTGCCGAGTTTTGGTCGTTGCTGTGGCGCCGAATTTTTTTATTTCTCTTTGTAAACATTTTTGGATTACACGGTACCTCCAAAAATTATATTTTATTACCTTGTTTTAGGAATAAAAGGGATCTATCAAAAAGTTCTATTTTATTTTACACCCTAAACTTAAGAACCTAAAGCAAACTAAGGGCCTTTTGAGAGAATTTGCTACGGGCCGCTGGCTTAATCCGGCACTGTGAGTATGATAAGTTATGGTACGTCAACCCCATTGTATTCATTGCAGAGGTTATCTAAAAAGTATCACGACGGCTTTCTCTTTATAATTTTAAATATTAGTTTCTAGGCTTAGTCAAGTATTTCATTTGAAGTTTCGCCACAACTCTTTCCTCTAATTTAGGCACATATTTAAAAATTAACCTTCGCCGAAAATATCCAAGTGCGCAACATCACCGTTGATAAAATCTACGTTTGTTTTATTAAAAAACTAGCTGACCCGTGCCCACTTGGTTGGGCGGTAAAACTTTTTACTTGTGATGAAATTATGAGTGTGGTTTGATTAGTACTGAGTGCTATGATTTATTTCCTGACTGCCAAAAGAAGGGTTATATTTTTACTGCATACGTACGTATGTATTTGCATGCTAATTTGACTATATTACCGTTATTTGTGAGTTTCTTCTTGTGAGTGTCTTATTTGTGAGTATTTTATCTCTTTAACCATTTATGCAGTAAAAGTGAAATTATATGCAGTAAAAGGGAAAATTGAAAAACACTTGAGACGATAAATTTATTTATTTTGATTTGAATTCATAATTGTTGATAATATGACCAATAAACATGACCTAACGATTTAAATTATTTTTTTAATATAAAAAACTACTTTTTGTGACTTAAATACACAATTTAGACACATGCTGTCGCTGACTTTTTTGTAGGCATTATCAAGCTCTACAACTTTTCTTTATCTCTCATCGTTAAGGCAGCGTTCGTTAGAAACGTTTTCGTTCGACCGTTTTTTCCGACTTAATTTGTAAATCCGACTACCACGAATAAGTCTTTTAATTTTTCGGATTAATATATAGCCTACGACACTCACAAATAACGTGGCTTTCTATTGGTAAAAGACTTTTTAAAATCGGTTCAGTAGATCCAGAGATTACTTCCTACAACGTCACAAACTTTACCTCTTTATAATATTAGTATAGATATATATGTATACCTAACGAAGGCGTATCCTTTGTCTTTGAAGACTCGTATCTCTTGGATCGTTCCGTAAGGCTGGAAAGTCTTTTGCATCAGCTCTTCTGTTAGGCCCGTTGTTAGGCCGCCGCAGTATACGGTGCAGTTCGTGGGGGAGCTCTGGTTGTACACTTCGTCAAACGTGAGCGGTTTTGAGTTGGCTGAAACAAAGAGATCCCAAAATCAACCTTCTGGAAACTTCTGAAAATAGGAGACATTATTTACTGCAGTCTTAGATTGTATCATTGCTAACGTACCACGCGGAGTTATGGGTTCCCGGCCATGCAGGAATCGAGGGAAATGAAAAAGCCGACGAACTTACTAGGACGGGAGCAAAGGGAACGTTATACGGCCCTGAACCTTGATGTGGCGTACCAAAAAGCCTTGCAAACCTAATGCTCAAACAAATGTGTCTAGAACAATCCGTCAACCACTGGAACAACACGCCAGGGTTGAATCATTCCAAAGCGCTTATTAGGGCTTACGACCGTAAGACGGCCCGTGAGGCCCTATCGCTAAATAGGAACAATCTACGCATACTGGTGAGGGCACTCACGGGGCATTGTGGCCTGAACAAACACATGTTCAGAGACACAAGCTCAGAGACACAAAAATGTGCAGGTTCTGCCAAGGGGCAGAGGAAACTCCCTAGCACCTCATTTGCGAGTGTGGCCCGCTGATGCGTAAAAGATAAACCCACTTGGGTGGTCACTACCTCCAACCTGAGGAGGTAAAACAATCTGGCGCCAAAAGCCTGCTACGGTTCTCAAATGACACGAGGCTTAGCACAGAACTATAGTGGGTGGCGAACACAATATATCAGCAATGGTCGCAGTGTTACAAGGCTCATAAAGACCTTAGAAAAGTCCCACTCAACAAATAAAAATAAAAAAATGGCGGCGAGCAGCCGACAGGCAGAGGGCCTTCGTTATGCAGAAGCGTGTAGTCCGCACAATAGCGCGTGTGGCGCTTGATACGAAAGCTAGGCCTCTGTTTAGAGATCTCTGCATCATGACGCTGCCGTCCAATTATATAATGAAAGTAGCGCCGTTCGTTCGCAGAAATCTAGCCGATTTCGAAGTGAATGGTGTGCATCACCACTATCCAACAAGATCCCGTAGCATGCTACGTTCGGTAAGTCATGCATTATACAAGTCGGAGAGGCTAGCCTATATCGCCGGCCCAGCGGTTTACAACAAACTCAGCGAGCACATTAGGCAAGCGCAATCTCTTGACGTGTTTACAGACGCCTTAAGAGGTACCTCACAGATAAGGCGTTTGAAGGAATATTACTCGATTGAAGTCTAAAATGCGCTGGTGGCTAAAGTGTTTAATGATCTCTTTGCATTTTGTCTTTCATTTCCTCTTTTTACATTATTCTTGTGTTTTTTTTCGTTTTTTTTTGTTTATTTTTATCTTTTCTTTACGATAAAAAAATGGTTGTTTGCTGATATGTATGAATGTTTGCTAATCTGTATCTGACTTGTATACCAGTATACTAATAAAATGAATATGAATATGAATATGATATCGTCAATGCTGTCAAAACGGTTATATAATAGTGATAGCTATTATAACCATAATTATTATATAAGAACATCAATTATAACCTTGACATCTTAGACAATATATCAGAAGAATTATCATAGAAAATACATAAGAAACCTCGTATATTAAAGAACTGTTATTCTGAATAATATTTCTATACTAATTAAGAGGGTTGATTGTTCTCGTGTTCGATTGTTTGTTAGAAAATGACCGCCTAATTGGCTCAATTATGTTCTATTCATTGGTCACTTTGACTTCTAGTTTATTTCTAAGAAATAGGTAGAAATTTCGGAATTTGTTTTGTTTAGCTCTGAATATCACTTTTCCAGCTTCTCACTGGACGCAGCTGTTGACCTTTAATATTGATATTTATATATATTTTTAAACAGTTTGAATAACAAGAATCACAGAAAGCACAGTCAGTTACCCAGGCAGGCTGCGGATTTTTTATTGTTTTTTTTTACATTCCTTCCTTACCTATTTACGACATTATTGTGAACGCAGTAAAATTAAGATTTTATGTACATTTAAGCCGATTTCCTGCCTGGAGTCTGAATGTGTGTCTATATATCTGTCTGTCTGTGTGTGTGTACTACCAGAAGGTAGTTTCCCCTGGGAATCAACCTTCTGGCGCTCCTGGACGGTCTGCGCACAGTGCGTATAAGCCAATCGATTGCGCACTCTGACTAACATATTGAGATGTCAACCACAACGGGCGAACCCGTCACCGCAGGACGTTTTAACGATTCATCGTTCTATCGACCGTGCAGTGAGCGTAGAAGACTTTGGACATTACAAATCCGACGTCTAGCTACGCCACAACCCGCAAGAGACCAACGCCTTTACCGCGAGATAGCCAGTAATGTTACCTGGCGGGCCGACACTCGCGCCCTTGCTTCCAATTGTGACCAGATTTCTCCGGTCTCTCGATTGGTTCCGAGTTCGAGGTCGCTTGCGCGGTCCTCTTCCTTACGAAGCGGTGAAACGGTGTACACCGAATCTATCGCGGACCAAGGCGTCCTTTGCCCGACTCTGAACCGGGATCGGATGGCCAATGGTCATTTCAAGAGCAGTCGCCGTAAGGTAGGCAACCACCCCAGCTCTATAGGAAACAATACAGTTCCCAGTCTCCCCCGACTGTTAGTCGGAGATTGGCTTGCGCCGCTCGGTGCGCAGACCGTCCAGGAGCGCCAGAGGTTTGATTCCCAGGGGAGACTGGTTGACCCAGTGTCCTACCCAGGTTCGCGCCGCATGCGTGGAGGCTATCGGATGGGTGTTGACCCGTGAGTGTGACCGACCCTGAACACATGGGTCATCGTGGCCACCTTATCATGGGCCCGTTAGCTCCCATAACTCTGACTAACAGTTAAGAGTTTCAAGGCGATAGGTGAGGGCAGCAAACCCCGCCCACCGCCCGGGCAGTTATAACGACGAGGGTCGTCTTGTCTGCCCGGGATGTCGTGCTACGACAACCCTGCGCGTACCAGAAGGGTAAAACGCGCAGGGGGTGAAATAGGGTAAACCACCCCCCCCCCCGTACCGCCCCGAGAACCTATTTATTAAAAAAATAAAAGGTATTTACAAAAATAATAAAAAATTTACAAAATATTACAAAATTTAACGAGAAAAGAAACAACAATATCGTAAATTTAGGAGCCGGTAAGCGGGGTAGAGGACGCTCCAGAACAATGAACGTGAAGGCGCACTGTCCGTGGGCAGGTCTCGGAGCAGCCACGGGGGGGAGGAATCCCTGGATCCTGCAAAGAACGAAACGCCCCTCGGGGCGGTAAAGAGACGGACACAAAGACGGGCACTTCGGGCTGGAAGTAGCCGCCGAATCACGCCACCAAGGAAGAGGGTACCCCCTGGGGGGTATCCCGAAGCCTCATGCTTTCCCAAGAAGCCACCCAGTGCCCCACAAACTCGCCAAACGACTGGAAGCAGCTCCTACAACTGACCAAATCCGGGTACCAAATCGGAGAACGTCCAACGCACGCGCCCACTGCATCCATCAATTTCTCCCGTGCAGCCGCTAGAATTGGGCAAGACCAAATTACGTGTTCCGCAGTTTGGCGACCATACCCACAGGCGCACCGGGGGTCATCGGCAAGTCCAAAGTCATATAGTTTGGCTCTGAACTCTCCGTGGCCCCCAACCAGCTGCGTGGTATGGTGGTCGAACCGCAGAAACGAATTTGCCATCCGCACTGCGACGGACGGGAAAAAGCAATGGGTGAGGCGGCCCGTACCCCCGGCGTCCCATCTAGCCTGCCAGACACGCAAGGACTCCACCCGAATCAGGCGGGCAAACTCCCCAGCTCGGTGCGCCACCGGGTCGATCGATAGGCCATGAAGGACTACCGGCTCGCCCCGGCGGTACCGCGACAACGCTGCACGCTCCAGAATCTCCAGGTCAATCGGCAGAACGCCAGCGATGACGGGTAACGCAAGAGTGGACGTCGTTCTGTACGCCCCGGTCAGGGCCACGAGAGGGATGCGCTGTCCGCGCAGCAGCGCGACACGCGTCGCCTCAGGAACAGCAGACACTCTGACTAACAGCAGAAACTCTGACTAACAGTCGGGGGAGTCTGGAAGCAGTACTGTTTCCTATAGAGCGGGGGTGGTTGCGGACCTTACGGCGACTGCTCTTGAAACGACCATCGGCTACTCGATCCTGGGTGAACAGCCGGACAAAGGATGCCGTGGTCCGCGATAGATTCGGTATACACCGTTTCACCGCTTCGTAAGGGAGAGGACCGCGGAAGCGACCTCGAACTCGTAACCAATCGAGAGACTGGAGTAATCTGGTCGCGATTGGAAGTAAGTGCGGGAGTGTAAGTAAGCCCGCTGGGCAACACTCCTGGCTATCTCGCGGATAAGGCGTTGGCCTCTTACGGGTTTGTGGCGGAGCTAAATGGTGGTCTGTTTTTGTCCTAAGTCTTCTGCGCTCACTCCAGGGAGATAAAACGACTAATCGTTAAAAGTTCCTGAGGTGACGGGCTCGCCCGCTGTAGTCGACAACTCTAGTTGGTGCGCAAACCGAACGGTAGCGAACGGTTTCGTGCAGCTTGGGCCAAAAGATCCACTGTGTTCTCGGATCGGCTCAACTCACGATTCAGCTTCTATTCAGAAGCCTCCTCGTGCGGAGGCTACCCCGGGTAAGACTCTCGCATCTCAGGCCTCAAAGCTGGTGGACCGGTTTCTCCTGACGGGATAGCATCCCGGCGCTACTGGACGGTTTGCGCACTGTTCGGGGACGGCAATCGGTTGTGCCTTCTGACTTATTGCTGAAGGAGTCTGGAGACTATGGAAATATACTGTTTCATAAGCAGCGGGGGTGGATGTTGACCTGTTGTCATGCCACTCTTGAAATGACCTTGGACCACTCAATCCCGTGTGGCACTACGGGCAAAGAACGCCCAGGTCCGCGATAAATTCAAATTGTAAGCGACTTCGGACCCGTAACCAGTCGAGAGGGTGGAGATATGCTTAAGGTTATCTCCAGACGGAGATATCCTACCAAAACTGGTAGTTCCTTTCCCGGTGCCTCGCCGTAAGGCGTTGGTCTCTAACGGGCTGTTGGCGAACTAGACAGTAGATTGTCTTGTCTCTAAGTCTTCTACGCTCATCCCACGGCTGAAAGAACGATTACATATCGTTATACTAGTCTGGGGTGACGGCTCCGTCCGTTGTAGTCGACACCGCCCTACTGGTGCGCAAACCGTCCAAGAACGACCGAAGGTTGACTCCTAAGGGAGACTGGCCTGCAGGCCAGCGTCCTACTCCGGCTCTCCCGTCTGCGTGGAGGCCGCCGGATAGGTGTTGACCCGTGCGTTTGTCCGACCATATACAACTGGGTCTTAGTAGCCGAACTGCAATAGTGCCCATTAGCTCCCTATATTAGTCACCAATTTACGCAAATGAAATTACATTTTTACAACTAGAATTAACCCTTGGAGTAAATGGGTATTTTCATGGATGCATCTGTCTCTTTTGCAGGATTTTCGGCGACATCGACCTTAAAGTACTATAACTACGAAACTACTACACCAATCATAAAAAGAACAACTGCACAATGATTGCATTGAAATTTCGAATATAGAATATTGAAATATCATTTTGTAAAACAATTAGATAATTATGAATAAATATGAGAACGTCAAAGAAGTGAAAAAAACGCGCGACCAGATTTGGTCGACTCGTACTCAACGGATAATTGTTTCGCGACCAGATTTGGTTGACTCATACTCAACGGGTTAATATCACGTCATGCTGTAAGTACACTTATTTGGATTTGTGGTATACGCCACAACTCCTAGATCACGGAATCGATCTACTTTCAGGATTCTTATCCTGTGATACTTAGCCGCGTGGCTTCTAATATTAAGAATAATTGATCATAAATAATCGTTTAAAAGTTGAAGAAGCGCTGGGGATAACGACTAAGAGAAGGACGGCTCATGCTTCGGAGGGCGGTCGAAGGCGGGGAATTTTTGACACTGAGCCAAGAGAAGACTTGGCGAATTTATTGAGTTTAAAAGTTATAGCGTGCGGAGATGTTGGGAAAAAAGCCAAAATCTGGCGCACCGACGGAGGATCCAGACTGCTAAGTGCATCTTTGACGTTTTGCCTTAACTCCTTCATTTACTGCCTGTTTTAGTTTAGTATATATATGCGTCTGTTCTGCGTTGTGGCGCTGTATCGTCATGACCCAGTTACAATTTTATGAGAGACAGGCTTTACCCGCAGCTCTGCCAGCCTTAAAGACCCTATGATACTGAAATTTAGCTTTTGACGTGACAACGCCTTATAATTCGATGGAGCTGGCTGCACGTACGAAAAAACATGACTCATGCGGCGTTACCTCGCTATGAGGCGTTCCATTTATTATATTTATTATTCAATATAAATGCTGCCATCTACCGGTTGCGAAAGAATTATTTACTAACCTCAGTCTAAAATAGTACAAATGAAAATCACTAGATTGATTTAAATTCTTGACATAATTTTATATCTATTCTTGATATACGGAATGTTATTACTGAACGGACAATTTTCTTGTGGGTACAACAAAGTGCAACGAAGTAAGCAACTTTTATTAAAAAAAAAATAAAAAAAATATGAAAAGCTATCATTACGATGCGCTATGTAGCGGTTGGTAAAATGTCGCTGATATTGTTTATTTACGACGTATTACCTACCGCTAGATGGCGCAGCATGATCAAACGCTTCTCAAACCGTTATTTAACAGTTTGAGATTTCAAACTTTCAAATAATAAACTTTAAACAATAAACAATGATACTGCTATACAATAATACATGTACATGTCGTAGTCAAATCGGTGAGTATAAAAGCATATATTTTTGGGTGTTTGTAATAAACAATATCAGAATCTTAAATGAAACTGCTTCAAATGCAACCATTCCATCATTATTTTCTTATGACGTTGTCATGTTCAACTATCGTCAGTAAACCGACTTTACAGACAACCGTTTTTTTTTAGACTAGTGCCCAAAATGTTTTCAGGGTTCATGTATGTGTGTACCTATATATGTACATATGTTAACCGTTTATTTATTCCACTATAATAGTGCGGGAGATAGCTATACGGACACCAGACGTCATAAGATACAAAGACAAATGGATTATCCGGAAAAAAAGACGAAAGAAAATCCGGAAAAACCTATTGTATGAGGAGCGTGTTTTTAAAACTTTCGTTCCGTTTCGAAAAAAGTGATTGAAAAAATCAATAAATGGATAGCTGTCTTTGATATGAGAACTTAGATTTCTAACAAATGGTTGAAAAAAAACGTGTGGCACTCGGGGACAGCCGCGGTAAAGCTATTGCATAGCATTTTTAACAACTTATGCAATTATAATTATTTATTTATTTTATTTTTAAGCTATTGCATAGCTTTTATCGCGGGCCAGCGCGGCGACCGAATGAAGAAATTTCTTAACGAATATTAATGATTTTAAACTGATAATTACGTCTAAACGAGTACTGCTTACGATTCGAAAAAAATATATGTTAAACAAGAACATTTTCTTAATATTCTTAGCTTTGAATATTTTAGATTTTGTTTATATTACATAGTGTAATTAATTTGTGAAATTAGGTCTAACCGAACACAAAAACGACTACTACGCAAATACTATCTGGCGTATTATTATGAAACCTGCACCATTTTAAAGATAATTTAATTATCTATCTTTTTATCTACGAATTTTTTCGAATAATCCGGTTTTTTTGCTTTATCGAATCAAACATTCGTGCGCGGCGCTTTATCGGAAGACGTTTAAATTATTCCGAATCATTTGCTACCGCAGCTGCAAATGATTCGGAATAATTTCAACGTTTTCCGATAGAGCGCAGTTATCTGATATCAGAAAAAAATACATAATTATAATTGCATAAGTTGTTAAAAATGCTATGCAATAGCTTTACCGCGGCAGTCCCCGAGTGCCACACGTATTTTTTCTTCCAAAATATCTTTAAATTTAAATAGAATGTTTCTCAGCACCACTTATTTTCCCGGAGCTGAGAAACTGCAAAATATATTGGCTGATTTATTTCCCATTATTTCTAATTATGCGTCCACTAAAGATCTCTTAGATTTATCACGTGGTAGATATTGTTCCTGTCTTTCCGCAGAATACCTAATATTAGATCAATATTAAACAACACAACCTTATGGTAGTCCACGTTGTAAAACTTGTCTGTTAGATCAAACTCCTATTTTTGATCAATGATTTAAATAAAGGAGTGCCCCAGGGTAGTATATTAGTCCCCATTCTATTTATTATTTATATAAATATCATCATGAAGAACATGAGGGGTTCCTATGTAACACTGTTTGCCGGTACAGTTAAATCGTCTCCTCTCCCCCTGTCTCCGGATATCCAGCAGAGAGAACTATCATTTGCTATTTTCTCTTTTTGATGACTTTTTTATTTTTCTTTTTTGATGACACAATATCAGACCGAGAGCTTATTTTAGACACCTCAATATTTTTTTTTACACCTAGTGATTTTCTACATGTTAAAAGGTAAAACATGTTTCAAATAAATATATAGATTACTAGTGAAATAACATAATTTCAATAAGGAAGTGATGGCGTCAGCGTATATTATAATGAAAAAAATATTAAATATGAATAAAGTGTCACCCTTCACACTGGTAGCATGCGATGAAAAGCTTATTTTTATAGCGGCTGTTAAAATGCTATGTTAACGACCCAGCGTTAGAAGGGAAAATATGACCGAAATAACATACTTCTAGTATTAACGCACGAGTGAGACTCGCCAGAGCTGCAAAGAATGACGATATGATAGTGCCAAGAACTCGTACGACTTTCGGACAGAGACATTTTAACTTCATAGCACCGAGAATGTACAACTACCTGCCTGATGTCGTTAAACGCATTGAAACCAAAAACAAATTTAAAAAATCGGTTTCTAGGTGGCTTATTACAGAAGGCAGAGAAAACATCAATGGAATGTTGAATATTGTATATTAATTTTTTGTATATGAAATTTTCGCATTATTCTTCAATTTTAGACATATTTTTACTTTCAAACATATTTTTACTTTTACTCTACACGTTAATAATTATTATCAAAGTAATAGAATTTCTACAAATTTTAATTGTTTTAATTTAATTTTTTTATTTTTTTATATAATAATTATTTAGTAGTTTGATTAGATACATCTAAACAATCTTTTATAAAGTCTGCCTTAGAACAGGCCCTGGCTTAGTTAGGCGACTTTTATTCATTACTCTATCTCCTCGAGAATCAGTTTTTTGCTAACGTCTCATATATATATATATATATATATATATATATATATATATATATATATATATATATATATATATATATATATATATATATATATATATATATATATATATATATATATATATATATAAAACATGATATGGTACAAACAAACTTGTGTAATACTATAAATAAATAAATAAAAAAATAAATAAATAAATAGAGTATGTCGACGTTTTTATTGATCATAATTTAAAACGCAAAGAAACGCAGACGAAACTCAAAAACCGAGCAGATCGAGAGCATTCTTGCCATACGTCAAGGGCGTGACTGATCGAATAAGTAAGATGCTAAACAGATTCGATATAAAAACGATCTTCAAACCGACCCAAAATATAGCTCGATTTTTGAGGCCTGTAAAGGATGTAATACCACTGCAAACCCCGGGTGTGTATAAAGTCGAATGCAGCTGCGGTCTAGCCTACGTTGGACAAACGAAACGGCCCATAGCCACGCGACTGACAGAACACATCAAAGCTGTTAAAAACGTTCAGCGAGAAAAATCGGCGATCTGCGAACATATATTGGATAGCGGAAGTAACCACTGGATGCAGTTTCAAAATCCCATTGTTCTATCCAAGGAACAATTCTACTTTCCTCGCATGATCCGGGAAGCCATTGAAATAAGAAGAACTCCGAACTTCAATAGAGACGACGGCTACAAACTCTCTTCTACGTGGAGCCCTCTTCTTAAAATGTTCCCGCCGCCGAACGCCGAACGCAAAGACGTAAAACAGGATACAGTGAGTGTTGTGTGCAAGACGGATTTTCAAAATTCCCGCGCTCCGAGCCCGGCCCCCCACCACCGTTAAAACCTACGCAGTGGGGGCAGCGGTTTGCGGCCTACCCGCAAAACAACGGACTGACAGCTCTTCAGTCTACCCTAGACAACGGCGGCTGCAACGTCACCGAAACGTCGGGTCCTACAAATTTCACGCGGTAAATTCGTTTTCTATCCTATTTATAATGAATAATAAACGTTAACTCGTAAATTGTAATTTCGTAACGTTAATGTAAAAACTCGTAAATGTAATTTCTGATAGGTTGCATTACAGCTTGTACAGAAAACATTCCACTTTTGTATACGTAGCTGTCGCGCCGGAGCCCTGACTGGCTGGGACCGAGGCGCCCGAGAATCTATGAAGTGGTAGCGTACGGACAACAAGCGCTTGTATGAGTGCTAAATCGGTGCCTACTATGGAGACGTTATACTGTTCTTGTTTTACTCTATTGTAATTACTAACCAATCGAGAGACCGGAGTAATCTGGTCACAATTGGAAGTAAGGGCGTGAGTGTAGGCCCGCCGGGTAACATTCCTGGCTATCTCGCGGTTAAGGCGTTGGCCTCTTACGGGCTTGTGGCGGAGCTAGACGGTGAACTGTTTTGTCATCAAGTCATCTGCGCTCACTCCAGGGAGATAGAACGACTAATCGTTAAAACTTCCTAAGGTGACAGGTTCGCCCGCTGTAGCCGACAACCCAAGTGGTTCTTGTTTTACTATGTCTAAGGTTATTTGGAGTGGAGCAGCGGTTAGGCAGTATTGGCGCGGCGAGAGGTGGGGAGAGTGAGGGGGGGGGGGGGGTTGCAGCCGTGGCGGGGCGTGCGGCATGGGGAGGAATCTCGTTAAGTGCTGGGAAATTCTTGTAACACAACTGTTTTTTTTTTGTTGCTGCCAGTTAAATCTAAAACGTGTATTAATTCTGGAATGACCTCTGACATCTGGGGTTATAAACTATCGCACGTATTGTATTTCTGTGTATTCTATTATACTTACATTCAAGAGGCTAAAAATATAAGAGTCAATCTATAATCGACGCATTGGAAAATCTATTCTTGTTCTCTGTGGGTGTCTGACACGTGAGCATCTAATAATAGTCTCATATTTGTTTAACTTCAACCTAACAATGAACGCTTTCTTCAATGGACTCACTTTCTCTCGACCTGTTCTAATCATAGACGTTGCTATTTTAGATTTGAGTTGTATTCGGATTTAGCCCTCTGGTAGGCGTGCGGATTCCAGAAATAGAGCAGCCGTAATCAGCGAATTATTGCGTCGCGGTGGCCGAACAGCGTGACCGACATTAAGGGTTATCAATGGGCGACCCGTCACACCAGGGAGTTACAACGACATCGGGTCATTCTGCCTCCTCATTAGGGTGCTAATGGGCCTGTTGTGATTGGCCACGAAGAGCTTTCTATTTATAATTATTAAAAAAATATGACAGTCAATGTTAACTGGTTGCATACGAAAATGTATTAACTCAATTCAAATATTAGTTATTTATGAATATCCGCTGAAAACAACGCCATGTTTTCGTAGAGTCTATTTCGAATTAATTTTTCAATTGTTGAGTTTACAATTATTACATTTTTTTCTATGTTCATGGTACTTTCGCAACGTTATTATTCCCTTTATACGGTTGCATATAATCTTTATTTTTATTTTTTAAATATTCACTCTTCCTAACTTTAACTAAATCTTTTATATGGTGTCTTCCTATTGGCTTTCCTTCTAACGTTTCTAGATCATATGCGTTATTCGAAATTCTCTTTAGCACTCTGGCTTGAATATACCTTGGCGCTAATTTTTACCACACTTTTATTTTTTTATTCTTCTAAGAAATTCAAGTATGTTATTAAGAAAATAATTAGAAGAAGAAGAAAAAAAGAAAAAATAAATTTAACCGTCAGTTCGCGGGTAAAACTCGCACTCCTGCATTTCCTTCTCCTTTGCCCTGTACCATTGATTTTATAGCCTGTACTTTTCTATACACTAACGCTTACCGTCTGTTTTCGGTGCTGGAGGTTTTCTCGTCGCCCAGTTCGTTCGGATTGATCTCGAACCGAGCCACTGGCCATTCATAGCAGTGATAGCCGACTCCGCTTCCTAAAAAAAAGAAAACCTAGTCAAACACGTAAAGCAAAATATCACCTCTATGCCGACGACGTTCAAATATAGGTACTCTCACTTTCGCCCGGAAAATATTGTTACAACAATTGCTTCTGTAAATGAAGATCTATGGATGATATTCGAGTGGTCCAAAGCACATAGATTGCTCTTAAATCCTTCCAAAACGCAGGCTATTACCATCGGTAGCAGTTACTTTACCTCGAGGATTAATATAAATGAAGTCCTGAATATCTGCATCGGTGCGGATGAGGTCCCTTTCAGTTTCGAGGTTAAAAACCTCGGTGTCCATATGGACGACAACCTCATGGCGGCCACATATTCGAGAAATGCGACGCAAACTCCTTGGCCGATTTCATTCTCTGAATAGGCTGAAAAATATCCTCCCGGAGGATAGCAAGATTACGATTTGTCAGTCTGCTTTCCCCCCCCCCCCTCCCCCCTTCTGGATTATGGAGATGTCGCATTTCTGAACCTCACAGAGGAGTTATCCACTAAAGTTGAGCGTCTCCAAAATTTTTGCATTCGGTATATCCATGGCCTCAGAAAATTTGACCACATCACGGAGTACAGAGAGAAGCTTCACTGGCTGTCGACCCGGGAGAAAAGAGACATGCGAGTTATCTGTATGTTTTTCAAGATCTTGGATGGCGTCGCTCGCAATTATCTTACCGGCAGATTTACTGCAATATCGGCTCATGAACGCCCTCTGAGATCAAAAGACAACCTGCTACTCTCTATCCCTAGTCACAGCAAAAACTTCTTCTCATTCTCTTTCACCGTGCATTGAGCCCGTCATTGGAATGCTTTGCCGAAAAATGTGAGAACCGCGCCAAGCATAACAACTTTTAAAAACAGACTCAGACAGCATTTGAAATCTTCCAGATAAATTCCCTTTCCCCTCCTTTTTAAACTTTAGCGTCCTTCTAGGTGTTAGATTATTTTGGTGTGGCACATCCTGTACCCACAAAGAGTTAAGTATATATTTCTTTCTATCCTCTTTTATTTTATTTGTCATACTCTTCATATAGGTTAAGTTATGTAGTCTACTCGCAAATAATGCTCATACAATAGTATAGGTTAGGTCTAAAATATTGCCTGCAGGCAATAAGCTCGCCGTTTCTTAAGAATTAAGCGTTTTATTATTATTATTATTATTTTAATGATGAAGATTATATCCATCATTATAATGAAATCCCAAAGCATTCTTTGTTATGGCATAATCGGGTGGGGTGGTTGTGCATCAACTATCCTCCAGCCTCTTGAAGTAGCGCAAAAGTGTATACTAAAAATTATCGAGCGTAAACCGTATCGATATCCTACGAACCAGTTATATAAAGATAGTAATATTATGGACCCAAGACTGTTGTACATTAAGATAGCCTTGATACACGCAAAATTCAAAATGCCGCTTATTAACGCACGAGTGAGATTCACCAGAGCTGCAAAGAATGACGATATGATAGTGCCAAGAACTCGTACGACTTTCGGACAGAGATATTTCAACTTCATAGCACCGAGAATGTACAACTACCTGCCTGATGTCGTTAAACGCATTGAAACCAAAAACAAATTTAAAAAATCGGTTTCTAGGTGGCTTATTACAGAAGGCAGGGAAAACATCAATGGAATGTTGAATATTGTATATTAATTTTTTGTATATTATTTTTTCGCATTATTCTTCAATTTTAGACACATATTTTTACTTTCAAACATATATTTTTTACTTTTACTCTACACGTTAATAATTATTTTCAAAGTAATAGAATTTCTACAAATTGTAATTGTTTTAATTTTAATTTTATTTAATAATTATTTAGTAATTTGATTAGATACATCTAAACAATATTTTATAAAGTCTGCCTTAGAACAGGCCCTGGCCTAGTTAGGCGACTTTTATTCAACACTGGATCTCCTCAAGATTCAGTTTTTTGCTAACGTCTCATATATATATACAACATGATATGGTAAACTGTACAAACGAACTTGTGTAATACTATAAATAAATAAATAAAAATAAATAATTTATTAAAAAATAGTAACTGCAATTTACTACATAGTTTGTCATGTCAAAATAATTCATTACTTATGGGTACTCCTAATATATATATATATATATATATATATATATATATATATATATATATATATATATATATATATATATATATATATATATATATATATATATATATATATATATATATATATATATATATATATATATATATATATATATATATATATATATATATATATATATATATATATATATATATATATATATATATATATATATAAATATATATATATATATATATATATATATATATATATATATATATATATATATATATATATATATATATATATATATATATATATATATATATATATATATATATATATATATATATATATATATATATATATATATATATATATATATATATATATATATATATATATATATATATATATATATATATATATATATATATATATATATATATATATATATATATATATATATATATATATATATATATATATATATATATATATATATATATATATATATATATATATATATATTTATATATATATATATATATATATATATATATATATATATAATAAAGAGTGCAAATTTATTTAACCCCTCGAGGCCCGCGGTTTTATTTTAATGTGTGCCTTACGGCCCGTAAGAAATTCGCGAGTCTCAAAAAAAAGATGGCGTTTCAGAAAAAAAACGATTACTCCGAAACTGTCACACCGATCGTCTAAAAAAGACCTGTTTTATGTTCCTATTCGGCCTCGCCTGGCCATTTCGGGCCGTCTGGGGGTTAAGGGTACCCAAAATCCAAAGAAATCGCAAGCATTGTGATAAGTGGCAAAAAAACATTGTCAAAAATATATACTTCATCATTACCACCAATTTGTGTAAATGGAAATATTGTCAAATATACCAAAAATAGCAAGAACCTTAAAATTCTAATATTTCTTGGTAAAATCAAGTAAACCAAGTAAGTCGTCGCATTTCCCATGGTTTTCATAGTCTCCTTCAGCGATTTCCCCATATTTCTTAAAGAAATTATTGCGTCCACACTCCTTACGCTAATACTTGACTAAGGTGATGTTTGTTATATAAGGCTGAAGCAGATACTAGATATTTGCAGCTAGATATTTTGCAGATGCTGCAGCGTCTGCAAAATATCTTTCTCGGGTATGTTTTTAACTTGCGAATGTTCGAACACGTTAGCTGTTTTCGTGAGCAACTTCATTGGCTTCCTATTCGCGATCGAAGAAATTTGCATACGTTGTCGCTACTCTACAACATACTCAATAACCCCACTTCGCCCAAGGAGAAATTCCACCCTTTGGGAGGCCACGGTCTTCCACTTCAATCAAGCCGGGATAATACACTCGCGATTCCGTTGCATCACTCCTCATCAGAATCAGCTCATATACTCTGTCAGGCATGCATCTTCGATGCTCACTTTCAAATAGTTGTTGAAAAAAGATTTATTTTCACACAGCCACTAACCAAATACCTCATCCTGTCCTCTCCTTTATCATTCCCTGGGCACCCTTAGCATAATTTATTGACATATATTTGTATTTGTTTATTTTAAATTTAACTTATTACTTCTGCGTTTATTGTACCATGGCAATTCCATGCACAATCGATTAGCTTACTCCGCACGGTGTGCAGACCGTCCAGGAGCGCCAGAAGGTTGATTCCTAGGGGAAACTACCCCTAAGGCCAGAGTACTGCCCGGGCGCGCACTTCATGCGTGGAGGCCGCCGGATGGGTGTTGACCCGTGAGTGTGACCAACCCTGAACAGAATGGGTCTTCGTGGCCTATTCAGCAAGGGCCCATTAGCTCCCTGAGACACACACACATGTTACACACACATACATAATAATATAAATACTTCATAGTATGGTTGGTTGTAAAAGATTGTTATATGACAATAATCCCGCCCATTGTGAAATTTCACAATAATAAGCAAAAACATATACTTCAGTTTTGTGTGGGTGATAAAAAAAACTACTTGACGGATCGAGTTGTTCCAAAAAAATAAATCCTAATAAATTTTTTTCTATATGAATAAAACAAATCAGCAAAAACTGTTTTTATATACATATATTTTATTTCATGATTTTATTTCTTTAAATTCTTGAAAGATTATGAAAATGATAACTTTCAGTTATTTTTTTTGTTCATCTACATAATACATGTAACAATTAATCTCCGATCTTATTATTTTTTTTATTTTCGGCAAAATCACGCTCGCTGTTACCGATACAAGCAGATACCGTCATTTCTGCAGTTGTAGAAACATTTGCTAGTTTCTGTTACTATTACATATTTTATCTTTCAAATGTTAATCAAAATTAAACCAAAGATTCATGAATAGATTTCAACTTGTTATTGTAAACATGTTATTTTTGGCCTTCTAAACGAGGCTCTTGAGAGACGTATTTTAAGGCGACATGATACCTGGGAACGACCATATCTGAATAATTTTAGTTTTATGAGTTTTTTGAACGATATAAGCAATCATTAAAAAAAGTTTCTAAGTGAATCCCTCGATAAGGAACCAATTTCAAATGTGGACTCAAAAAAGTTGCTCATTGCCTTGTATATTAGGGCTTTAAACTGACTTCGAAAACTTTCAGGCGCGTTTACTCCTACAATGTAAGCGATGAGTGTGTTTTATTATAATTTTATTATATCAACTTGTTTATTCTTTGGGGCAGCACTTAGCCACATTTTTTATTTAGGCCCTAAATTAATTACAATTAATTAAAACGTGAGAGCGCTCTGAGAGTTACGCTAAATATGCTTTGCCATTAACACCCTTATACCACCACTGCGTAAAATAGCTATTCTGTGCTAACGCTGCGATAGAGCATTTAGTATGCGCCTAGTAGCCGGCGCGAGCGGACGTAGAATCTGCGCTTGACGCTTCGTCAACGCTGGATTTTTATTGGTTAAACCCTACAAAATTGACCCCGCCTATTTTTTTGCGTGTACGCCCATTTCGGATATTTTTCTGAGGTCTCATGTCGCCTTAAGCATTGAATCTGCCTGTTGTAAGATGTGTTTTAAACTGTACAATAAAGAATTTCTAGCTATATATCTATAGAAGTGTATAATACACCACAACCTTGTATTATATATCGCATCGATCCATTATGAAATATTATACAGAAAATTATATATTCTTCAAGAGAGCATTTAAGTTAAATGTATTATGCTATTTGTCCAGCTCGTCTAAAGTATTTGACCTACTTGAATTTTAAATATAGCTGTATAGAATATTATACGTGGGAAAAATGACGGTTTTTCGCAATTATCAGCAATGAGTTTTATTGATTTTATATGAATATAACGTGTCATCTAATTTATATAAGAAAAATAATATTTTTCACAGTCCCCCCCTTACCCCCAGCCACCCCTCCCCCCCACCGCTTTATTTCGCCCAAATGAACAATTGACAGCCCGACGCTCCCTGAACTCTAGGCGCTTTAGTGTGAAAAGTTTTTTTCAAACACATGAATTTGGCGCCCCTAGATCGCCGCCCGGAATAGCAATTTTAGTACCCTCCCCCCCCCCCCCCCTCTTAGATCCGGGGCTGTCGTCATAATAGGACTCATCGCTAGAACAGCGTAACGGCACATCTCAACGGCAATATCCGTAAAATTGCAAAATACCATCAGAAAATTTAAAATGTTAACTCACTGATTTCTTGAGGAAGGAGACAAATCCATATCCTTTTGATTTTAGAGTCTGAGGATCTCGAACCACCCGGCAATCGCTGAAACAACAGAAAACATCAAATATATATTTTATTATCAAAATATCAAGACTTATACGAGTATATGAGGTAAGCTGTGTTGGTTTAACCCTTCGAGTAGCGGCATAATTTCATGGCAGACCGCAGCAATTTATTGGAATTTCTTGCAATATCGCCGCGATCGACAAAAAGTACTATAACTATGGAACAACTATAGCAATCATAAAAATAATAACTGTGCAATGATCTCATTTTATAAAACAATTAGATTATCTATATATATATATATATATAAATGAATCGCCGTGCGTTAGTCTCACAAGATCTCGGAAATCACTGGACCGATTTAAATTATTTTTGTTTTGTTTTATTTGCCTTGATTCAGGGGTGGTTTACAAAACAAGAAATATTTAGGAAAAACTCAAAGAAACAACTGAAAAACGAAAAAGTCAAAATTGGTCATTTTGGGAAATAGGCCACTTTCAATAGATGGGGTTCGAGATCAATAACTGTTATTCATTCCGTGCAATTGTGTAGAATTTCAAAGTCAAAAAATTAAAAAAAGGTAAAAAAGTCAAAAAAGTCGAAGAAGTCGGAAAAGTCGAAAAAGTCGGAAAAGTCGATAAAGCCGAAAAAGTCAAAAAAGTCGAAAAAGCATTTATATTGCATTTATATTTCATCATGTACATTAAATATTTTGAATTTATTTTAATTATTACAAACGACTTTTAATTCGTTTGTTATTTTAAGTTAATTTTAATTCACCATAATTCGTTATGTTAATTTTAATTCACCAAACGAAACTCAAACCGTACATGATTCGGCCATATAACAGATTTTAATTAATTGGATTTGGAAGGTTGATTATGATTAATAACAGCTTATGAAGAGTTACAATCAAATCAATTTTTGGTGGTACGAAGTTCACCGGGTCATCTAGTTATGAATAAATATGAGAATGTCGAAAAAGTGAAAAAACTAGGCATTTCTAACTTGTACTTGTCTTACGGAAAAATATGGAACCCTATTTAGATATTGTAAATACTATCGTGATCTCTGTTAGATTCGCTATCTAAGGTAATATTTAGTTTTGCTTATTTACATACAAAAATATTTAGATATTAGCTCATAAAAACCAATACTTCTCTAAATATCCAAATCTCTAATAAATGTCAATAAATTATCATAAATATCTCGTGTTTAGTGTCGAATTAAAGGTTTGATTGAGTACATTACGAAAATAAACTTAGGTTTGTATCTATATACATAAACCACAAATATTTCGTAAAAAAAACATAATTATAAATACAATAGTTCACTTTTTGTATCGGCAGTCGTGTTTTTTAATCCTTTCAATATATTTCAATAAATCAACTCATTCAGAATGAATTAAAGATAATTATTTAGTTAATAATTGCGATAAGAATATTTAAACATACGTTTTTTTTTGATATTTTAATTTTTCAACAAATTGTACCTATTCATTATTTTATTTTACAATTCCATTTTAATTATATTTTACGATTATTTGTTTGATTTAAGTTTATATATTTATATTTCTGATGATTATTATTATTATTATTTAGCACTACTTTAATTAGTTTTAATTTCATTTCATTTAATTTACATAATTTTAACATTAAATATTGAGATACTTTCCATTTTTATAAATTGACAAAAATACGACATTATATCATTCAAAAATTTTTCATTTCTATTAAGCAATTGATATTTTAAAAAGTGACAATCAATTTGCATTTTTATTAATTCTGATTATTCCAATGTTAATTTTGTTTTATTTATTATTTGGATTAGATTTAGTTTTATTTTATTTTATTTTAAAAAAGATTTGAATTCTCTATTTTTAATTTAATTTTTTGTAGACTATTTTAATAATTAGTTTTATTTGATTGTGTCTACAAATATATGCATTGTTAATAAATAGTAATCATAATGCACAAAGAAAATTGCTCAAGTCTGCCTTAGAACAGGCTCAGGCCTAGTTAGGCGACTTTCGGTCATAACCATGTCTCAGTCACAATAAGAATCAGTTTTCTGCTATTGCCTCATTTACATACAGTGTGACATGGTAAAATGTACTAGTTAAATTTTGTAATACCTACTCTAAATAAAATTTATGTTGATGTGAGTCTTGGTTAATTCCAAAGAAATTTCGTATATTTGCTGGAAGATCGTTCCAGTGTCTTGCACTATGGATACAGCAGAAGTAGGAGTAGAAATCAGTATTATGACAGGAAAACCTTGTGTAAATTGTCAGAGGCTGACCGAAAAACGAGACCGTGGCGACTTAAATGGCTTGGAAAGCTTGTGGAGATAGGATGGTGTTGAGTTCAAACGATACAGGATAGCAAGTATATGGGTTTTTCTCCTTTGACGTATAGGCAACCACTTACCTATATTTTTCTCGATCCAAAAGACTCGAAAAGAATCGATTATATTTCAAATCAAATCAAATCAAATCAAATCGCATTTATTGTCTTCAAAAACTTTTACATAGTTGTTTAGACACTTTATATAGGCTGGTTAATGTTAAAATAACTTTAAAATGTATACTAAATATTTCATTAGAGACTCACCACACATTGAGTTATATTAGATACTAGCTGCGCCCAGCGGTTTCACCCGCGTGGTGATGGAAAATTGTGATAATGATGATAGAAAACTATATATCTTTATAAATTATAGCCTATGTGTTATTCTGATGTGTAAGCTATATTATTGTAAAGTTTCATCAAAATCCATTCAGTAGTTTTTGCGTGAAAGAGTAACAAACATCCATACATACATACAAACTTTCGCGTTTATAATATTAGTAGGATTTATAACTACAGTTAGTCATGAAATTATAATATTAAAATTAAATGGTCCTATAAATAAGAAATATAATTGATTATGGGAGACAATTATAAATAATAGTAATAATATAATCTCATATATAAAGAGAGAAGTTCCGATTCACTCATTCATTCATTCATTCACTGACTGACTCATCAACGTCCAGCCCTAACCCTTAGACCTAGAAAGCTGAAATTTTTAACATAGGTTCCTTTTAGGACGCAAACGCTCACTAAGGGCGGATTTTTCGAAATTCAACCCCTAAAGGGGTGAAAAGGGGTTTCACAGTTTGTATGGAAAACCTATATAGAAGTACTTTTTGATTCGAAACTTTGAAAGACTACTCTAATAAACAAATAAGGAAATAGGTGTTTCATATTTTTTCAAAATTCTACCCTTAAAGGGGAAAAACAGGGGTTTAAAATTTGTATGGACAAACGATTTTAGATGGACTTTTTATTTCGAAAGTTTGTAAGATTACTCTAATAAATAAATAAGGGAACACGTGTTTCATATTTTTTCAAAATTCAACCCCTAAAGGGGTGAAAAGGGGTTTCAAAATTTTTATAGAGAGACGATATAGATGTACTTTTTAATTCGAAACTTTGTAGGATTACTCTAATAAACAAATAAGAAAACAGGTGTTTCATGTTTTTTAAAAATTCAACCCCTAAAGAGGTGAAACGGAGTTTCAAAATTTGTATGAATGAACAATATTAGATTTGCTTTTTATTTAAAATTCTTGTAGGATTACTATACTAAAAAAATAAAAAAATGCTTCATTCGTGGTTTTTCCAAAACTCAACCCCTAAAGGGGTGGAAAGGAGTTATAAAATGTGTATGCAGAAACGATATAGATGGTCTTTTTAATTCGAAACTTTTTAAGATTACTCTATTAACCAAATATGAAAATAGGTGTTTCATAATTTTTTTTTATTCTACCCCTAAAGGGGTGAAACAGGGTTCCAAACTTTGTATAAATAAACAATATTAGATGTGCTTTTTATTTCGAAACTTCGAAGGATTACTCTAATAAAAAGGTAAGAAAATACGTCTTTCGTGGTTATTGAAAATTCAACCCCTAAAGGGGTGAAAAGGGGTTTCACAATTTATATGGAGAACCGATATAGATTAACTTTTTAATCAAAACTTTGTAAGATTACTCTTATGAACAAATAAATAAATACGTGTTTTATGGTTTTTCAAAATTCCGCCCCTAAAGGGGTAAAACGGGGTTTTAAAGTTTGTATGGATAAACAATTTTAAATGGACTTTTTATTTTGAAACTCTGTAAGATTACTCTAATAAATAAATAAGGAAACACGTGTTTCATATTTTTTCAAAATTCAACCCCTAAAGGGGTAAAAATGGGTTTCGATTTTTTTATGGAGATACGATATAGATGTACTTTTTAATTCGAAACTTTGTAAGATTACTCTAATAAACAAATAAGAAAATAGGTGTTTCATGTTTTCAAAATTCAACACCTAAAGGGGTGAAGAGGAGTTTCAAAATTTCTATGAATGAACCATATTAGATGTTCTTTTTATTTCGAATTCCTGTAGGATTACTCTAATACAAAAATAACAAAATGCTTCTTTCGTGATTTTTCCAAAACTCAACCCCTAAAGGAGTGGAAAGTGGTTATAAAATATGTATGGAGAAACGATATACATGGTCTTTTTAATTCGAAACTTTTTAAGATTACTCTATTAACCAAATATGAAAATAGGTGTTTCATAAATTTTTTTTATTCTACCCCTAAAGGGGTGAAACAGGGTTCCAAACTTTTTATAAATAAACAATATTAGATGTACTTTTTATTTCGATACTTCGAAGGATTACTCTAATAAAAAGGTAAGAAAATACATCTTTCGTGGTTATTCAAAATTAAACCCCTAAAGGGGTGAAAGGGGGTTATACAATCTGTATGGAGAAACGATATAGATGAACTTTTTCATTCAAAACTTTGTAAGATTACTCTTGTAAACAAATAAACAAATAGGTGTTTATGGTTTTTCAAAATTCCGCACCTAAAGGGGTAAAACGGGGTTTTAAAATTTGTGTGGATAAACGATTTTAGATGGAGTTTTTATTTCGAAACTTTGTAAGATTACTATAATAAAGAAATAAGGAAACACGTGTTTCATATTTTTCAAAATTCAACCCTTGAAGGGGTGAAAATGGGTTTCGAAATTTATATGGAGAGACGATATAGATGTACTTTTTAATTCGAAACTTTGTAAGATTACTCTAATAAACAAATAAGAAAATAGGTGTTTCATGTTTTTTCAACATTCAACCCCTAAAGAGGTGAAACGGGGTGTTAAAATTTACATGAATGAACAATATTAGATTTGCTTTTTATTTCGAATTCCTGTAGGATTACTCTAATAAAAAAATAACAAACTGCTTCTTTCGTGGTATTTCCAAAATTCAACCCCTAAAGGGGTGGAAAGGAGTTATAAAATGTGTATGCAGAAACGATATAGATGGTCTTTATAATTCGAAACTTTGTAAGATTACTCTATTAAACAAATAAGAAAACGGTGTTTCATATTTTTTTCAATTCTACCCCTAAAGGGGTGAGACAGGGTTCAAAACTTTGTTTGAATAAACAATATTAGATGTGCTTTTTATTTTAAAACTTTCGTGTTTTTACCAAAATTCAACCCCTAAAGGGGTGGACAGGGGTTATAAATTTTGTATGGAGAAACGATATAGCTGGTCTTTTTAATTCGAAACTTTGTAAGATTCGAAACTTTGTATTAAACAAATAAAAAAATAGGTGTTTCATATTTTTTTTAAATTCTACCCCTAAAGAGCTGAAACAGGGTTCCAAACTTTGTATGAATAAACAATATTAGATGTTCTTTTTATTTCGAAACTTTGAAGGATTACTCTAATAAAAAAAATAAGAAAAAACGTCCTTCGTGGTTTTTTAAAATTCAACCCCTAAATGAGTGAAAAGGGGTTATACAATTTGTATGGAGAAACGATATAGATGAACTTTTTAAATCGAAACTTTGTAAGAATAAATTCTACTAAATTTAAGGGGGAAAAGAAACTCAATAAATTTAAGGGGGAAACAAGTGTTTCATGTTTTATCAATATTCAAGACCTAAAGGGGTGAAACAGTGTATATATTTTTTCTTTTGGATAAACGATATTAGATTAACTTTTTAATTCGAAACTTTGTAAGTTTTTTCTAATAAACTAATAAGCAAATAGGTATTTTATGTTTTTTAAAAATTCAACCCCTAAAGGGGTGAAACGGTGTTTCAAAATTTGTTTGGATAAACGACATTAGATGGACTTTTTAATTCAAAACTTTGTACGATTTTGAAACTTTGTAAGATTACTCTAATAAACAAATAAGCAAATAGGTCTTTCGTATTTTTTTAAAATTCAACCCCTAAAGTGGTGGAAAGCGGTTTAAGCAAATAGGTATTTTATGTTTTTTTTTTAATTCAACCCCTAAAGGGGTGAAGCGGTGTTTCAAAATTTGTTTGGATAAACGACATTAGATGGACTTTTTAATTCAAAACTTTGTACGATTTTGAAACTTTGTAAGATTACTCTAATAAACAAATAAACAAATAGGTCTTTCGTATTTTTTTAAAATTCAACCCCTAAAGGGGGGGAAAGGGGTTTCAAAGTTTGTATGGAAAAACGATATTAGATGAACTTCGTATTTTTTTGAAATTTCACCCCTAAATGCGTAAAAAGGGGTTTTAAAGTTCTTATGGAGAAACGATATTAGATGGACTTTTTATTTTGAAACTTTGTAGGATTACTCTAATAAACAAATAATCAAATACGTCTTTCGTGTTTTTTCACAATTCAACCCCTAAAGGCGTGAAAAGGGGTTTAAAATTTGTATGGAGAAACGATATAAGATGGAATTTGTCAGAATACTCTAATAAACATTTAGGCAAATACGTAAATCGTTTTTTTAATTCAACCCCTAATAGGGCGAAAAGGGGTTTAAATGATATTAAACAAATAAGCAAATGCATGTTTCATATTTTTCTAAAATTTACCACTAAGGGGGTAGGAAGGGGTAAATAACGCTAAAAATCAAAATAGAATCTGAGTCGCGCCTGTCGGTTCCCGGACGCGAGAAGGCGCTAGAACCTTATTATAAATTCATCATTTGTCTCAATAACATGCGTAGCGCAAGCACCGCGATCGTCAAATGTTCACGCCCTAATTACTTAGTTTATCATCATGAAGTAAATATTGACAGGAGTACAGAGAAGGACATTGGATACCTTTATATAATAATACGCAAAGTTACCACTTGATTGGGAAAAAGGGATCTATCTTAACCCAAATTTAACGCGTGCGAAGCCGCGGGCAACAGCTAGTAATCAATAAAATGGTACAAATGTCAAGTTAAATAAATAAAATCTTACATTACATTACATTTTCGTCGTGTCCAATTGACGGCTAAAGACCGCTCTTGGAAGTGTCAAAATAATTGGGTTATGTAGTAAGTTTCGCTACTACTCTTTACTGAACATACATAGTTAGTCAAGAATTAACTACTAGATTGTCAAACTATAAATATAAATAATCAAAATAGAAGCTTAATATTTGAAGTAGTTAGTGATTCGAAAAGATACGTAGTAAAATTATTTATCGTAATATTCAAATTGTCAGTAAAATGTTAAATAGTCAAATTAAATCTACGTTATGCATTTTAAACTAAAAGTACAGATATAAGACCATATAAAATAATCAGACAATAAGGCTCTACTTTTTTAAGTAATTTAAATGGGAACAATATTTGAAAAATCGTGGCCCTCAAATTCGGCCAAATTATAGAAAGGGTGGCCTATCAGCATCTCCTTGATGTTTGTTTTAAATTTTATGTCCTCCAGCTGTTTAAATTTTGTAGGGAGTAGATTATAGAATTTAATGCTAAGGTACAAGTAGCTTTTCTGTACTTTTGCCAGTCGTATTCGGGGTACGCATAAAAGGGAGCTACCGCGGGTATGATGCGAGTGAATGTCTGCATTAATTGGGGTTTCTGTTAGGTGCTGTCTAGCATACATTAAACACTGGTATATGAACGCCGAATACATAGTCATTACCCTTGCCTTGATGAAATATTCTTTGCATGAGGTCCTAGTCGTTACCTGATACATGCTGCGCAGTGCTCTCTTTTGCAAAAGAAAGATTCTTTTACTGGTTGCAGCATTTCCCCAAATCGAGATGGAAATTGTCAGTCATATAATTATAATTCGTTTATATTATATAATTCTCTCGCAATATGGTAGCCTTTTAATTTCGATTTAAATTGGGCTATTTTTCCGTTTCTACAAATAATTTTAATATTCTCAGGCAGTTTATTGTAACACGCCATTCCAACGTAATTTGGGGTAATGCTAAATTGTGCCTACATCTGGTGAAATGCGAGTGAATTTCTTTTTGGGTCTTCATCTTTCCTATGTTTTTTAATATTAACTTTATGCATTCAAATATGTATAGTGATGGTAGCGTTAGAATACTGAGATTTATGAAGTGATCACGACATGATTCATTATGGTTAAGGTTTCCATCTAAAACTAATCCGCATATTTCACTAATCGGCTTAATCCGGGCGGTTAAAGTGACATAGAAGGCCTCGAACAATAGAGCTAGTTATCGAGCATCTACACATGGGCCGGTAAAGCGGTTTCTTATATCGTTGTGTTTCGTAATCTTCTAAAGAACGGTTGAGCGAATAAAAAAATTATTGGAACAAAGTTTGTCGCAAATGTTATGCTCTACATATTTTATTATAAATGTTAACATCATTGGAGCTATAGAAACCTAGATAATCGCGAAAAAACGATTTTTGTGAGCTTTGACCTTGAATAACTTACGACGCAGACACGAGATTTTATGAGACTTCTGAGACAACGTTTACAACGCCAAAATAAAGGTGTATACGAGTTTCCAGCTTATTATCTCTCATTCCGAGGTTGACTTTGCTAAAGTAACTGCTAGTAAAATTGTCGCTAATCATAAGTCAATCTAGGAATATTGGACCTGGATTACATTGTGAAATATTGGTTGAAATATCTCAAATATCTCAGAGCATCAGGGCAACTGTATTGGGTTGTATATACCCAAATTGTCGTGTAAAGAATTTCCAAGATAAAATTGCATCTGATGAAACTCTAGATGTGCGACTTTAGATGATTGCTCACCAACAATACTTTAACTTGCACTTTCAATCAGGTCAACTTCCTTCCCAAAAGGACATCACGCTCAAAATACTTCCACGAGTCCTTTTGGGGTGACTCAACCGATTTTTTTTGATATTAGTTCCTCTTCGAGTTCCACTCCTATCGGAGGTTGGACAGAGGCGGTGTCGACGACAACGGACGAACTCGTCACCCCAGACTGGTATAACGATATGCGATCGTTCTTTCAGCTGTGGGATGGGCGAAGAAGAGAAACACAATAAAAATCTACTGTCTAGCTATGCCAACATGCCCGACAGAGGTTAACGCCTTAAGGTGAGGCACCGGTAAAAGTACCCTCTCAGCTGAGAGCTACCAGTTTCGGGCGGTTATCTCCGTCTAGAATTAACCATCATGATACCCTTCATTGATTTTATAGTGTATTAGATTAGTCCATCCCATACAACCAAATGGCAACAATTTCTGGACGTCACTACGCAGGTGGTGCTGATAGGGATGACGTCGAAACTTATAGCAATTTATTTGGACATTTATAATAACATTGATAATTAAATTTTATTTATAAAGATCGATTGATTCTAAAAACCCAATAATTCAAGCAGTTACAACGAAATTAGCATTCAATTATTATCGCTATCTATTGCATTTCCTTCTACGCTACAAATCACATGTTCAATAAAGAAAATAATAGATGGCGTGCTATTTTCGGCTCCAACATTGCCTTCTCTATCGAAGTCAGTGGCATTGATTTTATAGTAAAACTAGCTGACCCGTGCCCACTTCGTTGGGCGGTAAAACTTTTTACCTGTGATGAAATTATGAGTGTGGTTCGGTTAGTACTGAGTGCTATGATTTATTTCCTGACTGCCAAAAGAAGGGTTATATTTTTACTGCATATGTATGTATGTATTTGCATGCCAATTTGGCTATATTATCGTTATTTGTGAGTGTCTTCTTGTGAGTGTCTTATCTGTGACTGTCTTATCTCTTTAACCATTTATGCAGCAAAAGTGAAATTATATGCAGTAAAAGGGAAAAGTCTTTTGTTTTAAACACTTAACCCGATAAATTTACTTATTTTGATAATAATTCATAATTGTTGATAATATGACCAATAAACATGACCTAAAGTTTTAAATTATTTTTTTAATATAAAATACTACTTTTTGTTACTTAAATATAAAAGTCAGACATATGCTGTCGCTGACTTTTTTGTGGGCATTATCAAGCTCTACAACTTTTCTCTAGAACTTAATCATATATCTCTCATCGTTAAGGCAGCATTCGTTAGAAACGTTTACGTTCGACCGTTTTTTCCGACTTACTTTGGAAATCCGACTACCACGAAAAAGTCTTTTCATTTTTCGGATTATTACATAGCCTATGCCACTTACAAATAACGTGGCTTTCTATTGGTAAAAGAATTTTCAAAGTCGGTTTAGTAGATCCAGAGATTACATCCTACAACGTCACAAACTTTTCCTCTTTATAATATTAGTATAGATCAATGGCAGTGGTATCGCGCTGCCTGCGTTCATTCGATTATTCTCTGGATTGTTCGGTCCTCTACGAATCCACCTGATTGGACAACGCGTAAAATGTGACAATCGACAGTAAATTTCCCGATGGAGCGATACATTGGGAGAGTTATTCTGTGAACGCTAGTAGACAGCTGTCAGTTTTATATTTTCGTTGATATTCAATCCAAATAACTATATTATCACCTCGGCTAGATATTCGTTGTATAATTCATATACACATATTATATTTAGCTACTTACAAAAGTCATTTATCATGACATTTATTATATTAATATTTTGTTTTGGAAAGAATAGTAAAATTAGCTGTTTGAGCGCCATCTATCGGCCAAACATTGATTTATTGAAGATGGAAGCGCATTATATCGAGTTTTAAAACTACGATAGCCATCTATCTGCCGAGTTTTATATTAAATTCGCGACGTCCAATATGCAGTATGGGATGGACTAATCTATTACACTATAAAATCAATGATACCTCCTTCCTCCCGACTGATTACAGGACCAATGTCGCCTACGCGGCCTCTACCTGTTGTATTTCAGCGGTAATGCATTAACAATTTATCGCAGGCCTGGGCGTCCTATGCCTGTCATACCACTCGGGATCGGATGGCCGATAGGTCGTTTTAAGAATGGCATTGCAACAGGTCAACATCCACCCTCGCTACTTAGGAGACGGTATATTTTAATAGTCCCCAGACTCATTCAGAAATTAGTCAGAGTGCACAGCCGAGTGGCGTCGCCAAACGGTGCGCGAATCGTCCAGTAGCGCTGGGAGGCAATCCTCCAGGAGAAACCGAACCGATAAAACTCCACAAGCCGTGAGCCCTGAGGCGCGAAGGTCTTACCGGGGGTAGCCTTCCACACGAGGAGGCCTCCGAATAGGACTTGAATCGTGAGTTGGGCCGATCCGACCTTCGAGTCGAAAGTTGGACAATATAAGCTATCTTCAATTTAGAGTCTACTGGTTTGAACAGTGAGGTGGTACTGCAACCAAACCCTGATAATGGGCCCTTGCTGAGTTGGCCACGAAGACCAATTCTGTTCAGGGTTGGTCACACTCACGGATCAATACCCATCCGGCGGCCTCCACGCATGAAGTGCGAGCCCGGGCAGGACTCTGGCCTTAGGGCTAGTTTCCCATAGGAATCAACCTTCTGGCGCTCCTGGACGGTCTGCGCACAGTGCGGCGTAAGCCGATCGACTGTGTATTCTGACTAACAGTCAAGGGAAGCTCTGGAAGCAGTAATGTTTCCTATAGAGCGGGGGTGGTTGCGGAGCTTACGGCGACTGCTCTCGAAACGACCATCGGCTACCCGATCCTGGGTGAACTGCCGAGCAACGGATGCCGTGGTCAGCGATAGATTCGGTATACAACGTTTTACCGCTTCGTAAGGTAGAGGACCGCGCAAGCGACCTCGAACTCGTAACCATTCGAGAGACCGGAGTAATATGGTCGCAATTGGAAGTAAGGGCGTGAGTGTAAGACCGCTGGGTAACACACCTAGTTATCTCGCGGTTAAGGCGTTGGCCTCTTACGGGCATGTGGCGAAGCTTGACGGTGGACTGTTTTGTCCAAGTCTTCTGCGTTCACTTCACGGGTAAGAGAACGACTAATCGTTAAATCTTCCTGAGGTGACGGGTTCGCCAGTTGTAGTAGACAACTCTAGTTGCAGCCAAACCAGTCCCTGAGGTTCCTTAGCTACGAATGCCGCCTCCTGTCGGCACTTCTCTTCCCAGCGATCTTGCCTTGGATCATGTGTTAGAGCAATTTGCATTTGTCATTCCTCGTGACGTAACCGAAGTATGACATCTTCCTCTACTTGACGATGTCCAGAAGTTCCATCTTCTTCTTTTAAGTTGGCTTAGTACTTCGATACTAGTGACTAGGACACGCCATGAGATTTTCAAGATACGACGGTATATCCACATTTTGAAAGCTTTCAATGTTTTCGTCGTGTTTTGTGTGAGAGTCCATGCTTCTACGCCGTACAGTAGAACATAAAAAATGTAGCAGCGTGTTTTATATAGCCAACCCTTCGGCTACGTAACGACCAAATTGGTTGCACATCAGAACACCGTTGACTACGTAACGACCAATAAATATTGGCGGCTTGCTCCCGGAGTGCACAGTAATATTATTTTCTAATTTGATCGCATCCTAAAATCCATACCAAATATCTCATTATTACCACAGATACATAGACGGCCGCTAGAATAACTTCGCGCGTCATTTCGCAGATATTTATGGTAAAATTCCATTGTCAAATATCATAATTTTTTTTTTCGAGAAATAATCAAAATTTTTATTGGTTTTATGAGCTAATATCTATTTTTTTGTATGTAAATAAGCAAAACGAAATATTATTTTTGATAAAGAATCTAATAAAGATCACGATAGTATTTAAAATGTATAAATAGGGTTCCGTATTTTTCCGTAAGACAAGTATAAGTTAGAAATGCCGAGTTTTTTTTTCACTTTTTCGACTTTCTCATATTTATTCATAATTATCTAATTATTTTACAAAATGATATTTCATTATTCCGAATACGAAATTTCAATGCAATCATTGCAAAGTTATTCTTTTTATGATTGCTATAGTAGTTCCATAGTTATAGTACTTTTTGTCAAGCGCGGCGATATTGCAAGAAATTCTAATAAATTGCCGTGGTCTGCTATGAAATTATGCCTCTACTCGAAGGGTTAAGTCGGAACTCAGATCTCTACCACACAAAACTTTGCTTATCTGACTATATTTGAAATTAGTTCACAAAGAAATAAATCGAACCCATTATTCAGTCATCACAGACATTACATTTTTCCAATGTTTTCGATGTTAAAAGCTACTTAGTTATTATAGAGAATGTGTAATCATGTGTAATCATCGTTGATTACGACGAAATAGGCCTCCAAGTATATATTAATTATTCTTACAAGTATATAATCATATAATACAGGATATTGAATAATCAAGTAAACATAATGAAATAGTACAATAGGTCACTAGAAAAAGTAAGGGAAAGCAGAAGTCGGGAACCTGTCAGCGATAATAATAATGACGACAATACTACATAATAAAGCAGAGAAAGATTAATTTTCTTGGCTTAGACCCGTTAGTTATTACACGACTGCCCAACAAAAAAGGAAGTGTAATGTGTTCAGGATTCATCTATGTATGTTTTCCGTTTTTTTATTCCACCATAACTTCTAAATGCTTGGAACGATTTAGAAGTGTGCAATATTGTTAGAGTCGTTATATCATCCCAAGTGTCATAGCATACCTTAAGGCGACATGAGACCTCAGAAAAATATCCGAAATGGGCGGATACACGAAAAAATAGGCGGAGTCAATTTTGTAGAGTTTGACTAATAAAAATCCAGCGTTGACGAAGCGTCAAGCGCAGATTCCACGTCCGGTAGCGCCGGGAACCAGACGCATAGTAAACGGTCAATCGCAGCGCTAGCACAGAATAACTATCTTTACGCAGTGGTGGTATAAGAAGGGTGTTAATGGCAAATCATATTTAGCGTAACTCTCAGACCCCTTCACGGTTTAATTAATTGTAATAAATTTAGGGCCTAAATAAAAAATGTGGCTAAGTGCTGCCCTAGAGAATTAAACAGTCAATATAATGAAATTATAATAAAACACAATCCCCGCTTACATTGTAGGAGTAAACGCGCCTGAAAGGTTTCGAAGTTATTTTAAAGCCTTAATGTACAAGGCAATGAGCAACTTTTCTTAGTCCAAATTTTAAATTCGTTCCGTTTCGAGGGATTCACTTAAAAACATTTTTAAATTAATGCTTATATCCTTATATCATAAACTTTCGTTTTTTTTTAGAGTGGACTGCCACCCAGAGACGACTGGCTAAAAAGCCAACTGCACTGGGAGGCCGGTAGCCTTAAATGGTATACTGATGGGTCCAAATCGGGACTGGATGTAGGCTGCGGTATATATGGAGAGCGATCAAACTTCGAAAGAAGTGTAAACTTGGGGAAATACGCCTCCATATTCCAAGCGGAGGTATACGCCATTATTGAATGTGCGTATATCCTCCATAAAAACTACGCCAACCACCGTATCTATATCCACTCGGATAGGAAGGCAGCCCTTATGACACTTAGCTACTTAGTTATTATAGAGAATGTGTAATCATGTGTATGATTACACATGATTACACATTCTCTATAATAACTAAGTAGCTTTTAACATCGAAAACATTGGAAAAATGTAATGCCTGTGATGACTGAATAATGGGTTCGATTTATTTCTTTGTGAACTAATTCCAAATATAGCCAGATAAGCAAAGTTTTGCCTCGAATACCATTAATTCAAAGCTAGTGCAAAACTACTGAATTCCCTGGGCGAAAAGAACAGGGTAATTCTAAGACGGGTTCTCGGTCATGCAGGAATCGAGGGAATTGAAAAAGCCGATGAACTTGCTAAGACGGGAGCAAAGGGAGCGTTATACGGCCCTGAACCTTGCTGTGGCGTACCAAAAAGCCTTACAAACTTAATGCTCAAACAAATATGTTTAGAACAATCCGTCAATCACTGGAACAACACGCCATGGTTGAATCATTCCAAAGCGTTAAGGCGTACGACCGTAAGACGGCCCGTGAGGCCTTATCGCTAAATAGGAACAATCTACGCATACTGGTGAGGGCGCTCACGGGGCATTGGGACCTGAACAAACACATGTTCTACCTCAAACTCGGAGACACAAAAATGTGCAGGTTCTGCCAAGGGGCAAAAGAAACTCCCCAGCACCTGATGTGAGAGTGTGGCCCGCTGATGCGTAAAAGATACACCCACTTGGGTGGTCATTACCTCCAACCCGAGGAGGTAAAACAATCTGGCGCCAAAAGCCTGCTGCGGTTCTTAAATGACACGAGGCTTAGCGCAGAACTATAGTAGGTGGCGAATACAATAGATCAGCAATGGTCGCAGTGTTACAAGGCTCATAAAGACCTTAGGAAAGCCCCACTCAACAAAAAAAAAAAAAAAAAAAAAACAGAAAAACTCAAAGGGCGCCCCCCTTTGAGTCGTCAATGAGGCATCTTGAGCTATGGATGTAATAACAAATCATCAAATCACATGCAAAGGCTAACATATGCAAGTACAACAACACTTGGAGGTGTCAATTACAACGGGCGAACCCGTCACCTCAGGAAGTTTTACGAAATATGATCTTTCTATATTCCGTGAAGTCAACGCAGAAGACTTAGGACAAAACACATGCCCTTAAGAGGCCAACGCCTTATCCGCGAGATAACCAGGTATATTAACCAGCGGGCTTACACTTACGCCCTTACTTCCAGTTGCGACCAGATTACTTCGGTCTCTCGACTGGTTTCGAGTGCGAGGTCGCTTGCGCGGTTCTCTCCCTTACGAAGCGGTGAAACGGTGTGTACCGAATCTATCGCGGACCACGGTATCCTTTGCCCGGCTGTTCACCCGGTCGTTTCAAGAGCAGTCGCCGTACGGTCAGCAACCACCCCCGCTCTATAGGAAAGAGTACTGCTTCCAGACTCCCACGACTATTAGTCAGAATACAAAATGGATTGGCTTACACCGCACTGTGCGCAGACCGTCAAGGAGCGCCAGAAAACTGACTCCTAGGGAAAACTAGCCCTAAGGCCAGAGTCCTACCCGGGCTCGCAATTCATGCGTGGAGGCCGCCGGATGGGTGTTGACCCGTGAGTGTGACCGACCCTGTACCAATGGGTCTTCGTGGCCAACTCAGCAAGGGCCCATTAGCTTCCCATTGGTTCAATCAGATGGACCGCTGTCTTTTTTCTGAAAGTACCCCAACTGTCAGTGTTCAATTTAATTGAACACTTCTCCCACTATGGACCTCTAGCGGAGTCATAGACATCTAGCGGAGGAATTTGTTAAAGTCAAGAACCAAACCTGGGTGAACTTTTTTCATAAAAACAAAAAGATGCCATAGAAAAAAGAAAATTTAAAACAAACTAACATAAATTTAACGACATCCGTTATAACTCACCTAATTTCGCCAAAAGGAGCAAACGCGTCTCGAAGGGTTTGTGTTTCTATTTCCGGGCTAAGGTCGCCGACGAATATGTGGTAATGTTCTGAAACAAGAGAAAAATACACGTTGCAATTTGACATAATAAATAGATAGATAGGTTTATACACACATTGTATAAAACTTGAATCTGCCTGAATATAAAATAAAAAAATACATTGAAAAAGTCATGAAACCAATTAAAAATATTCAAAAGTAAGAAAATATAATTAAAAATCCTCGATTCAATCAAAAAATCGGTTGGGTCACAACAAGACATTCCCGGCAAGTAGACAGCGCCACCCCCTTGTAACCCCCTTACAACCTTTCATGTCACCCCCACTCAGACCACCCCCTCTCCCGCTCTACCTCGCCCCCATCCCGCCACCGCCCCCAGCCCCGCCACCGCGCCAACCCCAACACCCTCCTCCTAAGTGTAAATATCGCCCCCCCCAGTAGTATTTTTGTAGTATTTTCGTACTATATTTGTAGTATTTTCCGTCGTATTAAAATGGTATTTATCCGAAATAATCCTAAATATGGTGTAGTTTAAAAAAATATTTTAGTTTTATGGCTATTCTCTTTGTCATTCATTATTCATAATAGGGTGGGGGGAAGGATGTGCATGAGGGGTAGGGGAGTTGGGGGGAGGTGAGGAGGGAGTTGGAAGGGGGTGGGGTAGGGAGAGGGGGAGTTAGGGGGAAAGAGGATGATAGAGAGAGGATAAGAGAGGGGGGAAGGTTGGGGGATGGGGGAGGGAAGGGTGAGAGTAGGGGAGGGCGGAAATGGAAGGGGGTTGGTGGGGGAGAGGAAGGTTGGTCGATAGCGGGGGGGGGGGATGTATAGGGGTTTGGAGCGCGAGTAGGATTGCCTGCTTGCCGGGAAAGTCTTGGGGTGGCACAACCGATTTTTAAAAATTATTGTTTTTGTTAAATATACTCTGAAGCCTTTGTGACGCTCTACAATGAATGTTACAACACAAAACAACGAATGTTACAACACTGCCGTCGTAAATGAAAATACAGTAACTTGAAAAAAGACGTTTTGAGAAAAACGCGGTCAAAGTTCAATTGGTAAATATTTGTTTTCATAAACAAAGTAATCAATATAGTATAAAATCGAAGACTATCGCGGTTGTTTGACATTATAAATAGGATAGAAAACGAATTTACCGCGTGAAATTTGTAGGACCCGACGTTTCGGTGACGTTGCAGCTCTCGGACAATACTCTCAGCTGACAATACTCTCGGACTTACGGTATATCGGAAGCCCACACATACGGACAGATATTTGCATGCAAGCTCACACCATCATCCCTACCATCTACGTTCAGTGCAAACGTCGCTCGTGAATCGAGCACGCGATCTATGTGACACTGAGCATTTTCCGAAGGAGATGGAACATGTCAATGATGTCCTTAGGAAAAATGGATACGGAAAATATCACGAGACACGCACACGATCTAATACGGACGAAACTCAAAAACCGAGCAGATCAAGAGCATTCTTACCATACGTCAAGGGCGTGACTGATCGAATAAGTAAGATGCTAAACAGATTCGATATAAAAACGATCTTCAAACCGACCCAAAATATAGCTCGATTTTTGAGGCCTGTAAAGGATGTAATACCACTGCAAACCCCGGGTGTGTATAAAGTCAAATGCAGCTGCGGTCTAGCCTACGTTGGACAAACGAAACGGCCCATAGCCACGCGACTGACAGAACACATCAAAGCTGTTAAAAACGTTCAGCGAGAAAAATCGGCGATCTGCGAACATATATTGGATAGCGGAAGTAACCACTGGATGCAGTTTCAAAATCCCATTGTTCTATCCAAGGAACAATTCTACTTTCCTCGCATGATCCGGGAAGCCATTGAAATAAGAAGAACTCCGAACTTCAATAGAGATGACGGCTACAAACTCTCTTCTACGTGGAACCCTCTTCTTAAAATGTTCCCGCCGCCGAACGCCAAACGCAAAGACGTAAAACAGGATACAGTGAGTGTTGTGTGCAAGACGGATTTTAAAAATTCCCGCGCTCCGAGCCCGGCCCCCCACCACCGTTATAACCTACGCAGTGGCTGCAGCGGTTTGCGGCCTACCCGCAAAACAACGGACTGACAGCTCTTCAGTCTACCCTAGACAACGGCGGCTGCAACGTCACCGAAACGTCGGGTCCTACAAATTTCACGCGGTAAATTCGTTTTCTATCCTATTTATAATCAATATAGGTTATTTTTAAATCATTAATGTTAAAAAATAGTTAGAACTTCAGTTCTGCATACAAATATATATGAAATTATAATTGTTTAATTAATTAAATTAGATATTGTGTTTTAAATTAGGAAAATAATTTGATAAGTTTTATATTTTTAAGCTATAACACCGTAACTAGTGGTTACTGTGTTATAGGTAATGTTTACCCTTTACTGTGTTCTAACCATGTAAAATAAATATATATTTTTTAAATAAATAAAAAACTGCAGGCACCTTAAACACAGTAATTGAGATACTGTGATTAATTCGTGTAATAATAAATTACCTTTTAACAACATTTTACCTAAAACCACAGTATCTGACGAAGCCGTGTTGTAACCAAACAAAAATATTGTTTTAATGCTTATAGGTATCAAAAAAGATCACAGTAAATAATAGGTTACTGTATTTTAACTTTAAAAAATTCACATACTGTGTATTTTAATAAATATATTCTGTTTTTTTTAAATACTGTGGTTTATCTAAGGTATCTCGGTAACCATCCATCGACAGACAAACCGAAATTTGCCTTATAGTACTCCAACTCGTGATTTCAAAGAACCAAACTTGTATAAACACAGTAAATGAAGTTACTGTGTTTTCAAAGTAAATGAAGTTACTGTGTTTTCATTTACGACGGCAGTATAGTCGCAGTCAAAGGAATCTCCTTTTCGTCACAAAATTAAAATTATTCCAGTGTATTAGACATGGTTTGTCTTTTTGTATATGTCTCTAAATTTGTAGCATAATAGTTATTTACATATTTTTCTCATCTCTGATAAAACTCACGTATGACAAAAACATTATTTGGTAAAGTGGACTCATCCAACTAAATTGACAATTGGCAAGTCTACAGATGATTGCACAATGATTCCTCAATGTTTTCAGACATCTCATCAAATCATCTGTTGGAGTCACTTCGTCCAACATACCCACAACAAAAGAAGTAATTTCTATAGAATCGAAACCGCAAATACGCTCAAATATACACGAGCGAACTGCAATTGAATTCCAACTAAATTTGACATTTTATGCAAAGTCAACTGATGACTAATGTCATTCTTCTGATCGATACGAATTGACACAGTTATTCTCCCCCACCGGTGGATATTGCATCATTACATACCATATAAAAAGCAGTACGTTCGACACATATTTCAACATCCTCTCAGCGGCCGTCGCCCGCTACAAGTACTCGCGCTCTTCATTATCTTCGAGTCAACAACACCTACGCATAGTATACGCGATCATCATTAGCTTCAAATCTATCGCGGCACTTAACACTACGGTTACACAACCACGACATCACCTCGAGCCCACACTACCTACTCACCGGCGAAATAACAAACAAGGCGTTACAAACTGGCAACCGATCACATACCTTCTGAATAAAAACTTCAACTACAACGACTTTCAATACGGAGAAAACCTATTGATGAGAACCACCCTTCGCTCACGAGAAATTGGAGTCAAGTGAAGGGTGGCCACTCTCACACATCTATGGACAGAAATATTTCTGAACGGAACTTTTCGAATAATGTTTGCCGCATTATAACTTTATTTTTACTGCCAGTATAATTAGGGAGCTAATGGGCCCTTGCTGAGTTGGCCACGATGAACCATTCTGTTCAGGGTGGGTCATACTCACGGGTCAACACCCATCCGGCGGCCTCCACGCGTGAAGTGCGAGCCCGGGCAGGACTCTGATCTTAGGGCTAGTTTCCTCTAGGAGTCAACCTTCTGGCACTCCTGGACGGTCTGCACACCGTGCGGCGTAAGCCAATCGATTGTGCACTCTGACTAACAGTCGGGAGAGTCTGCGAAGCAGTACTGTTTCCTATAAAGTGGGAGTGGTTGCGGACCTCACGGCGACTGCTCTTGAAACGACCATCGGCTACCCGATCCTGGGTGAACGGCCGGGTAAAGGATGCCATGGTCCGCGATAGATTCGGTATACACCGTTTCACCGCTTCGTAAGGGAGAGGACCGCGCAAGCGACCTCGAACTCATAACCAATCGAGAGACTGGAGTAATCTGGTCGCAATTTGGAAGTAAGGGCGTGAGTGTAAGCCCGCTGGGTAACACTCCTGGCTATCTCGCGGTTAAGTCGTTGGCCTCTTACGGGTTTGTGGCGGAGCTAGACGGTGGACTGTTTTGTCCAAGTCTTCTGCGCTCACTCCAGGGAGGTAGAATGACTAATCGTTAAAACTTCCTGAGGTGACGGGCTCGCCCGCTGTAGTCGACAAACCTAGTTGCTCGTTTATGGAATCAGCTCCCTCACTCTATCAGGCATGCACCTTCGTTGCACACTTTCAAAAAGTTGTTAAGGAAACATATATTTTTACACTGCCATTAACTAAATACCTAACTAAAATAGGAATTAGTTTATCAAATGGTTGACTGTAAGATATCGCTATAGCGAAAAGTCCGCCATTAGTGCATACATTGTCTTTTTTTATAAAACCAGTGTAATATTCATTAAGTAATGTTTTTATAGCATAATAAAGTTATTCTATTTTGTTCTATTCTATTCTATATTCTATACTTCAATTTAGAAATGACCTTAAGGTCTCAGAGGAGCTCAAAATAGATATTTCCGTATTAATCTCGCAATAAAATTGTTAGCGCGTTCACAATACTTTCCCTCCTGGTCGGTTTGTGGGACAGGAAAGTAAATGCAACACAGAAGAAGAAGATTAGTTCGCTTGCCGCATTCATCACTATAGGGGCCGAATTAACTGAAATAAATATAACTGGCTAAGAAGTAAATCGCCAGGACCCAGTCCCAAGTCCTAAACACACAGTGCTAATTAAAGTACTGTATAATTATTTTATTGACTTAGGCTCCGAAAGTAACCGTACTGTTGTATCTTTTGGGGGTGGTTAGCAGCCTTGGGTCAGTAAGGGTGTCAGTTGCTACTGGTGAATCCGCCACCCTAAGGAGTTTTAAGGGAACATGATACCTAGGAACGATATGAAAACTTTGGTTTTGTGAATTTTTTGAAAAATATAAGCTTTAATTTAAGAAACTTTCTACGCGAATCCTTTGACAGGGAACTAATTTAAAATTTAGAGTCAAAAGAGATGCTCATTGCCTTGGACATTAAGGCTTTAAGAGGCCGTGCCGGCAGTGAAGGCCAAAAGCTATATGAAGCATAATTTTGTGTCTCACAACCATGTGAGAACACGAAAAAGAATTTTAATACAACTATGCCGGATTTTAAAAACCCGGTCCTTAAGCTATCATTTCGCCTAAACGAAATTGGTAAATTATTTCCATAATAATTGTAAATTTTCTTTATTCTGTTACTGTTTTCCAAAAAAAATAAAAACGAGCGAGATTTGTCTTCAGTTTTTGAAAAACGTAGAGATGATTCTGAATATTAAAAAATACTATTTACACCAGCGTATGGTCTATTTGCATAGTACTAAGGCAGTTTTTGGAACGTCATACAAAAAATATAAGAAAAAAATGTTTGAAATTACGTAATTTCGAGATATGTTATAGCCAAACATTTTTTTTTCTTTTTATTAAAGATACTTTTGAGTGATATAAAAATAACAATGACAATGAAATTTGACAATGAAGTTTGACAATGAAATTTTACCAGAAATATCCGCGAAATGACGCGCGAAATTATTCTAGCGACCGTCTATGTATCTTTGCTAATGATGAGATATTTGGTTTGGATTTTAGAATGCGTACGAATTATAAAATTTGCATGTATTGTAGCGCCCTAAAATTTAAGAACGAAACGCCAGGAATGTGCTGAATTGAAACGAAACGCTGCAATGTCACATTTTTTTCAAAATGAACAAAATCAATAAAATGACTCAAAATTAATTGAATATTTGTGTAATGTCTTTCCTTCAAATTTATTTTAGTTGGTGGCGTAGCAACGCGCGCAGGGTATAGCTAGTAATATATAAAAATGGATGTTGGTGTATATGTCTGTCCGAGCTTAATAGACTCCGAAACCGTTTGACCGATCACCATGAAAGTTGGCACATATACCTATGTATTTTTTCCTGGAGAAGGTTTTTATGATATCTGCTTTTTGTGTCTCAGTTAGGTACTAGATGGCGCTGATCGTAGATACAATATCCAACTCATTGCAGAACCAGCAGATCACTCTGGTACAAATGAAGTAAGGATATACACAGATGGCTCCAAAACCACTCAAGGTACCGGAGCCGGCGTCTTCTCAAATGATCTAAACATCAAAATATCAACTACCCTAGGCAACTTAAATACGATCTTCCAAGCAGAATGCATTGGCATCACCAGAGCAGCACAGGCAGTTGCAGCCAAAGATGTCGGAGACCTAAGCTTGAAATTTGTCTCCGACAGTGCCTCCTTGTACTGGAATGCCACAATGCGCTTCAATCCATTGCAAGGTCAAATAGAGTGACCCTGCAATGGATTAAAGGGCACAGCAACTCACTGGGCAACGACGCGGCAGACGAACTGGCCAAAAGGGGATCAAAGGAAATAGTATATGGACCGGAACCCTCGATGCCCATACCCCTGGCCCAAATAAAAACATGGCTACGCAGGAACACCGACGAAACCCACCTTACAAAATGGATAAAAAACGCAGGATGCAGGCAAACAAAGAACGCGGTTCCTGAAACGTCTAAAAAACTTGCCCGCAACCTCACCAGATTAAAAAGAGACAAAATCCGTACAGTCATAGGTACTATGACAGGCCACTGTCCCCTAAACAAACACCTGTTTACCATAGGTGTGACAGACAGCCCTCTATGCAGAGGATGCATGGAGGAAGAAGAAACGCCATAGCATGTGCTCATGGAATGCAGGAGCGTGGCAGAGCAACGGGCAAAAATACTACAATCTCCAGCATTTGTCCCGGAGGCCTGTAGCAACCCAAACAGGCTTCTAACCTTCTGAGTAACATAAATAGAAACATGAGCCACGCACAACGGCCCAATCAAGAGGCCAAGTGCGGGAAAAAGCCTACATAAACTAACGAACTACTAGATGCGGCTACATCACTTCTATACCGCTCAACGGATCGTCATGAAATTTGGTATACATAGACATTGGGGCACGCATCATGTTTTTCTGCTATCCGTTGTAAATTACCACTAGATGGGGCTGCAGCACATCAACTTCTATACCGTAGAACCGATTGTCAGGAAAATGGGTATACATAGACATTAGAACACGCATAAAATTTTCGCGCTTTGTTGTACCTTTTTCTTTTTTATTATTTGTTGTGTGGGGCTCTTCTAAAGTCTTTATACGCCTTGTAACACTGCGACCATTGCTGATCTATTGTGTTCGCCACCTACTATATTTCTGCGCTAAGACTCGTGTCATTTAAGAACCGCAACAGGCTTTTGGCGCCAGATTGCTTTACCTCCTCAGGTTGAAGGTAATGACCACCCAAGTGGGTGTATCTTTTACGCATCAGCGGGCCACACTCGCACATGAGATGCAGAGGAGTTTCCTCTGCCCCTTGGCAGAACCTGCACATTTTTGTGTCTCGGAGCTTAAGGTTGTACATGTGTTTGTTGAGGCCACAATGCCCCGTGAGCGCCCTCACCAGTATGCGTAGATTGTTCCTATTTAGCGATAATGCCTCACGGGCAGTCTTACGGTCGTAAGCCTTGATTAGCGCTTTGGATTGATTCAACCCTGGCGTGTTGTTCCAGTGGTTGACGGATTTTTCTAAACATATTTGTTTGAGCATTAGGTTTGCTAGGCTTTTTGGAACGCCACGGCAAGGTTCAGGGCCGTATAACGTTCCCTTTGCTCCCGTCTTAGCAAGTTCGTCGGCTTTTTCATTTCCCTTTGTTGTAACTTACTACTAGATGGCGCCGCAGCACACAGATGCTCGCCATCAGATGGCGCTACAGCACATCCTTCTATACCGCTCAACCAACCGCCATGAAAATTGGTATACATAGACTGTCATCAACTTTATTGTAACTCGCTAAAAAGATGGTGCTGCTGCACATAAACGTCTATACCGTTCAACCGATCGCCATGAATATTGGCATACATAGACATTTGAGAGCGCATAATATTTAAGCGCTATTTACTTTGTTAAAACTCGCCACTAGGTGGCGCTGCTGCACATCAACGTATATACAGTTCAACAGATCGCCATGGAATCTATACGAATATATAAGAGGTAAAGTTTGTTAGGTTGTAGGAAGTAATCTCTGGATCTACTGAACCAATTTTGAAAATTCTTTGACCAATAGAAAGCCACGTTATTTGTGAGTGACATAGGCTATATATTAATACGAAAAAGAAAAGACTTTTTCGTGGTCGTCGGATTTGCAAAGTAAGTCGGAGAAAAAACTTTCGAACGAAAACGTTTCTAACTAACGCTGCCTTAACGATGGGAGATATATGATTAAGTTCTAGAGAAAAGTTGTAGAGCTTGATAATGCCTACTAAAAAGTCAGCCTCAGCATATGTCTAAATTTTATATTTAAGTCACAAAAAGTAATTTTTATATTAAAAAAATAATTTAAATCGTTAGGTCATGTTTATTGGCCATATTATCAACAATTATGAATTCATATCAAAATAAGTAAATTTATCGTCTCAAGTATTTAAAACAAAAGACTTTTCCCTTTTACTGCATATAATTTCCCTTTTACTGCATAAATGGTTAAAAAGATAAGACACTCACAAATAAGACACTCACAAGAAGACACTCACAAATAACGGTAATATAGTCAAATTGGCATGCAAATACATACACATATATGCAGTAAAAATATAGCCCTTCTTTTGGCAGTCAGGAAATAAATCATAGCACTCAATACTAACCGACCCACACTCATAATTTCATCACAAATAAAAAGTTTTACCGCCCAACGAAGTGGGCACGGGTCAGCTATTTGGTGTATATATGTGTTTGAGCCCGGATATAATACGGGCAACGTCGGGTAATACCACTAGTACGCTTTAAAATAAATGCCTTATTATTATAAAGTCATGCAAATCTCTTAGAATCGGAATATTAAATCGCTCATTATAATCGCCTCTAATAGTCTAACTAGGGCAGCGCTCAAACCGCAATTTAAGCCTTTAGAATCGGATAGCTCACAAACATCAATGGGTCACTGTGACCCTTTTTTCTATGCGTACGAGAAGCCCCCTTTCAGGGAATTGTAGCCGAGCGACCGCATCAAAAGCGGTCTCGCCCCATAATAATATAATACTATATAAGCTTGACCATGTTCGGACGCTGCCTTTCTGCAGGCGCCCCCATTAATTTGGGGCAAAACGGCATTTTGGCGTCTAAACCGTCGGGGGTGGGAGGCGTCGAGGGGGCGAAACGAGGGCGGGGGTAGGGTTGCCAGATATCCGGTTTTCGGCCGGACAGTCCGGTTTTCTTTATGACTTTCCGGTCATGAAAATCTTGGTAAACCGAACAATAAAAATTCGTGCCTCTTGCGCTTGGACCGACAACCGAAAAGTAGGAATAAGGATTGTGACAATCCTACGACAATCATTCTTCAAATTAAGGTACCGACTTCAATTTAAGTAATTGTAGACGGCATGAAACCTTTATGGACGAATTTCACGAAATTCGCCCTGGAGCAAACTACCGTATAGCTGCAGTATAGGAACCCCTCCTGGATTGTTGATATTTAAACGTCACCTGACTATATTCACCACGCTGATTCCAGATCTACAATAATCTTTTTTTCCGTTTTAATAAACAAGCGAGATACAGGCATTCAAAGTTTGCATACTAGGTATACGTCAACAAATCGAACATTTTGTTTCGGGAGTAGTGTCGAGAATATAGTCGATATATTGCGGGTTCTCTAATATCGATAACAAATCGCGATATTACAAAAATGATTACATGCTCGTGAAAAACATGTCTGCGATATTTAAAAAAATGGGACTATTTTCAAAATTTTTCAATGACTGCGTTTTGATAACAAAAGCTATCCTTAAACAATAGAAAATACTTAAAGAGGCTAAAAGTTTTTATCGATTTTCGCGCGAAATTCGAAAAAAAAAAAATCGCCTGCGGCGCTCGATGTTTACATATCTTTGCGATAATCCGTTTTTTTCGAGATTTTTACAAAATGACTTTGGGTATCGATGACAAAAGGTAACCTGAAACAAACGAGATTTCTTCAGTATCAAACTAACACCGCAGCCAAAAAGTTATTAAAAAAACCTCGAAAATAGTCCCCTTTTTTTAAATATTGCAGACGTACCTATATATTTTTTCGATCGTTTTATTTTCAATATATTGCATTTAATCTAAAAACTCTGTAAAATGTCATCATTTCTGTAATATCGCTAATTGTTATCGATATTACGGTATACTCGACTACGCCCCGGGATGTGCAAACAAAATGGCCGCAATTTGTTGACATACAGAGTGAAAACTTTGAATGCCTATAGGCAGGGGTGGTATGGCCAAAACAAATCTGGATCCTCTGATAAAGGCCCAAAAGGCCTTGATTAGGGTTATAGCCAGGAAGCCATACAGCTACTCCAGTGACCAGCTCTACAGGGATTTTATGGTGTTGGATGCAAGACAGCTATACGTACGGCAGGTCTTGACATGCTACAGGAAAGAACTCCAACGGGACAACGGCAAGCCGACCAGTAACGCCCATAGACACGACACAATACATAAAGCCAGACATGTACAACCAAAAATGAGAACGACCTTTGGACAAAGACACTATATTTACCTAGCGTAAAAACTCCATAACATATTTACCACGCAATTAGGCCAAGCTACAATCATTCAAAATGACGCTCACTACAAAAGACTGGTAACATTATGGTTATTACACTCGACGAGGGAGCTCTTTGAGTCGTTAGTAACTAACGTTATTAACAGATGATTTATATTACTTATTATTGTTATTATTATCTCATTAACCTCATAACTGTATTCATATATCTCCCATATATATTATATCTCATTTAATTTTTTTTTTTTTTGTGTAATATATATATACTATAATAGTTATAAAATATACACTTGTAGGATTTTCCATGACTAGAGAAACTACCTATACACCCGACAGATGAACGCAGTACTAAATATCACCTCAATACAGGCTCTGCCTAGTGAGGTGATAAAATCCCGCCGAAGCCGCACTTTTAGTATATTTCCAGGGTTCTACATTTTGTATGCACGACTAAATCATGTAAAATATACTATAGGAAATTTAATCATGTAATACTAGGCATAAATAAAATAAATAATATAAATATCTCGCTTATTTATTTAGTTAGAAGAAAAATTATTGCAGATTCGGAATCTGCGTGGTGAATATAGTCGGGTGATTATCGAATATCGTCACAAACATGCGATATGTGTATGTTTGTCATTTTGAATCTTCAAAGTCTCGAAATATTGCTAATTTGAGTCCGACGAAATATTTTAGAGTCCGACGCTATTTGCATTCAGATTTAGCATTAAAATGATTAAATCTATTAGTGAGTACTTTTTTTTGAGAAAGGTTCCTATACTGCAGTTATTCATCGAAAATAGTTGATCGAGATACTTTTCTTGCATTAGTCAACGTCGAAAATTAAAAACTAAGATCGTACGATAATATTCATGATTGAAACCCCTTTTTTCCGATATTAATTTTAGAAGTCACTGTAACAACACAAATAGCACCCGTATGCAAAAATTCCGAACACGTACACCATTAAAAACGTCAAACTTTACGATGCTGATGTCAGATTTGACATATCTACACTGGTGTTGCCATATCTCAAACCTTAAGTAGCAACCCTCGTATTATGGGTATTTTTTAGTTTTACCAGTTTAGTTATTTATACTCAAAATAAAGTAATAAAAACTAACATAATTTTTTAATTCTCACTAAAATTTAAAGAAGGAGAAATACAATTCAGTTATTTAAATAACGGTAAAGCGTCATATGTAATTAATATAGAGACAAATATTTCAATTATTCTCCTGCTACAATGTTCCTATGTGAATTGTGATCCTCGTGTCCCGCTGATGTTCTTTAGAACTTGGTACTTAATATTATGTTCGAGGCAATATCCCCAAATAAATACGCTGATTTATAAGGTAGCTACTATGTATATCTTAACTACTATATAAACGCGAAAGTTTGTAAGAATGTATGTATGGATGTTTGTTACTCTTTCATGCAAAAACTACTGAATGGATTTTGATGAAACTTTACAATAATATAGCTTATACATCAGAATAACACATAGGCTATAATTTATAAAGATATATAGTTTTCTATCATCATTATCACAATTTTCCATCACCACGCAGGTGAAACCGCGGGGCGCAGCTAGTAAATATATAAAGTAGCTAGATATACATTTTGACATTATAATTTTTGGTTCTTACCATTCCAAATTTAAATTCATAGTGACAGCATATTTTAAATTTGTCTCTACAATAAATATTTATTATTATTATTAAATGTGGTGAATAAAGTGCAATTATGCAGTCTATAACCTGCGGTTGACACAGGACGCTACTCGATGGCCGTTTGAATATCGGTCTAATTATCATAAGAAGCAAAAGTATATAGCAAAAGACCAAGTCAATGGCGGTATAACCATTCCTAACTGGGAAACTGATTGAAGAGGTCTCAGCGGCCTAAGATCCTGAATAGACCTAAAAATGTCTGGTGCAGAAGGCAACGGGAGACCACTGCACTATATATCCCTAGTGGGAGCTAATGGGCCCTTGCTGCATTGGCCACGAAGACCCATTCTGTTCAGGGTTGGTCACACTCACGAGTCAAAACCCATCCGGCGGTCTCCACTCTGCGCACCGTGCGGCATAAGCCAATCGATTGTGCACTCTGACTAACAATCGGAGGAGTCTGGAAGCAGTACTGTTTCCTATAGAGCGGTGGTGGTTGCGGACCTTACGGCGACCGCTCTTAAAACGACCATCGGCTACCCGATTCTGGGTGAACAGCAGGGCAAAGGATGCCGTGGTCCGCGATAGATTCGGTATACACCGTTTCACCGCTTCGTAAGGGAGAGGACCGCGCAAGCGACCTCGAACTCGTAACCAATCGAGAGACCGGAGTCGGTGGACTGTTTTGTCCAAGTCTTCTGCGCTCACTTCACGGGAGATAGAACAACTAATCGTTAAAACTTCCTGAGGTGACGGGTTCGCCCGTTGTAGTTGACAACTCTATATATATCCCTAGTAGTTAGCAATGGAAAAGTCAAAAATAGCCATGGTCCCGATTGCCCGGCGGCTACGCAACAGCGACAAAAGTATTCAGAGCTAACGGCTAACCTCCAGTAATGGAGAGGCACTTCTAGAAGAAGAAGAAGGTATACAGTAATTACAGCCCATATGCCATAATGAATATAAATAATTAGTTTTTCACGACTGCCCAAAAGCAGTGTTATTTCAGGATTCATCTGTATATTTTCCGTTTCTTTATTCAACCATAACTTCTAAACGCTTAAACCGATTTAGAAGTGTGTCATATTGTTAAAATCGTTTTGTCCTCCTGACCTGAGTGTCATAGGGTACCTACGTGCCGCGACCCCTTCCTCTCGTAAAAGGAGAAAGCAGCGTTTGTAATATTATAAATCGCCGTTTTACGCGCTGCCTGTTCTTCTTCTTCTTCTTGTTACTTTATGGAAATCACCGATAGTCGGTGCTTTTCTGCCAAGTCATTTTCGGAGGGCATCTAAGTAAGTTTTTTATATGTATAAGACGGCACAATACTGGAACAAGGGATACTTATTTATAGAAATGTAGGTACATATAGCATAAAACATGGTTATGGGGATGATTCAAGCAAGGAAAGGGTGTGAAATATGCTATTACACTATACAGAAATATTATTAAGGGAAATAAATTTACATATTACTTTATATATTTTGAGAGAGTTGAGGGATAACGAGTGGAGAACACATAGGGGGAGTTGGATATTATACTTTATAAGGTCTGGGATAAACCTCGGATAATTATTGAGGATGGGACAGTTAAATAATAGATGGTCCAGCGTACAATCCCCGTGTCCACAATCGCATTGCGGAGACGCGAGAACATTAATACGGTGGAGGTGCGATGGGGTGGAGCAGTGTCCGATCCTCATGCGGCAGATTATCGAAATCTCTTTCCGTCTAAATGGCTGGTGGTGGTACCATGGCTTCGAAGGGATTCGCCCTGGATAAGTCAGAACCTCTTGCCCTTTGTGTTAGAGGAAGTGCGCCATCGCTGAGTCCAATTTTTAAAAAGTTTATTATCTATCGAAGGGAAGAAGTCGGAGACAGGCAGACGGCAATCGACTTCGGAGCCGAATATGCGAGCCGAATTCGCTAGCTCGTCCACCGTCTCGTTTCCCCTAATCCCCGAATGACTAGGGATCCAGCAGAAGCGCTGCCTGTTAATATTCATCATTTGACAGTTTAGTTTCTTTTCGTTCTTCCTCTTTGCGACCGTCAGGAATAGATCCGGTAGGCCTAGTTACGAAGAGAAATATTTTGAATATTAATTTACCAATATAAATTATACAAAGGGTTTAATTATTACACTCCGCAAATACTCGTAATCTCAAATTTTTAAATAACCGTTTTTGATTCTTACGAAATTATTCCTATCCAACAATTTGGAAAATTATAAAACCACGCAATTTTACTCGGAAAAAATCTGGTAAGTATGTACCTGTTTTTTACTCCACCACAACTTCTAAATGTCTGAACCGATTTAGAAGTGTGTGATATTGTTAGAATCATTATGTCATCTCGAGTGTCATAGAGTACCTTAGCTGTTCAAATATCAAGTAGGTAGTTGTTTCAATGTCCATATGTCAATAAATTAATATAAATATATCGTGTTTAATGTCAAATGAAAGGTCTGATTAGTACATTTCGGAAATGTACATGTATCTATATGAATAAATACTTAAACCACAAATATTTCAATTAAAAAAACGTAAGAATATTATTAGATTTATATATATATATATATATATATATATATATATATATATATATATATATATATATATATATATATATATATATATATATATATATATATATATATATATATATATATATATATATATATATATATATATATATATATATATATATATATATATATATATATATATATATATATATATATATATATATATATATATATATATATATATATATATATATATATATATATATATATATATATATATATATATATATATATATATATATATATATATATATATATATATATATATATATATATATATATATATATATATATATATATATATATATATATATATATATATATATATATATATATATATATATATATATATATATATATATATATATATACATATATATATATATATATATATGATAGGAAATTGAGTGAGTTTACGTATAAAGAAGGATTGTAGCTTAATTTTTGAGATAATTGGATGAAGGGTGAGCGTTTACTAGTTGAAAAATGGGCCCAACTTAAACCTACTCCTCTTTCCGCAAGTGAGAGGCATTCATCATTCTCGTTAACACCTAAAGCATTCCCGAATCCGATCAAGGGAATCCTTCGTCACGATGTAAGTGGCTTTTATAATTATTTACTTTATAATCATCTTATTGATCAATTCTAAAAAGTATATATATATATATATATATATATATATATATATATATATATATATATATATATATATATATATATATATATATATATATATATATATATATATATATATATATATATATATATATATATATATATATATATATATATATATATATATATATATATATATATATATATATATATATATATATATATATATATATATATATATATATATATATTGTTAATATTTGATTGGTTTTTTGTAACGACACTCTTGTTTTTAATTATTTTAAATAATCAGTTTTGTTAAATTTCGCTCTGGGGCCTATTTTAGTTACACTGCTGCATCTCAGGAAATTAGTTTAAACAGCGGTTTCTAATGCAAAATATACAAAAAAGTAGATTAACTGTTAATTCAGCATTCGATGCCAGTAGTAGTCTAAACGTAAGTAGTTGTCTAAATGTCTAAATGTCAATAAATTAACATAACTTGTATTTATTTTATTTATTTATTTTGAACAACATGATTTACAGACGAATGGCTATGGTATTCGGTATACAGTAAAATAAAACGTGCAGGAATAAACAAGTTGAACCCATAGTCGTTGGCTCATCGCATACCTAACTGAGCAAGAACGCCCGTATCTAGGGATGCTGATATTTGACTGATATTGATATGCGAGCTTACATGTATGACGTTCGGTTATATAATTATTATTGGTATTAAGTTCAAAACATTCATTTTTGCATAATACAAATACACACGCACAAAGAGTTATACCAACATACAAAAAAAGAATATATAGTAGTAAGAAATTATTATTAAACCCAACACCAATATAAAGTAATACATAAATACAATAAATACATATTTAAAATATATATACATACCAATATAAAATACTAATATACACAAAATGTACACAAATAAATTAAATTGAAATACCTCTAGTCTTAAACCTCACATATACGTCTATTATAGATATATTGTGTATCTATCTATTACATATCTTGCATATTGTATAGTATATCTTGTTTAGCGTCAAATCAAAGGTCTGATTGAGTACATTCCGGAAATGTACACGTATCTATACAGATAAATATATAAACCACAATTATTTCATTAAAAAAACAGTAAAAAATAGTTATAAATACAATAGCTCACTTTTTGTAATGACAGTCGTGTTTTTAATCTTTTTAATATATTCACTTTGTTGAATTTTGCTCTGGGGTCCCATTTTTTTTGTTACGCTGATGCATCTCAGGAATAAGTCTTAATCAGAGGTGTCTAATGCTTAATATACAAAAAAGTAGATTAACTGCTAATTAATCATTCAATGCCGCGAAAATAAGTTACTAACTTTAAGCTTTTTAGTGGCTTTTAAGAAACGTATCGGTTAATTAAAAAATAAAAACATGTCTGGTTTTCTTTGTCAAAACGTCTGGCAACCCTAGGCGGGGTGGGTGGGAGGGAGCGAGCCACGCCCTCTAACGGGCCGCTCCGGATGTTGGCGTGATGGAAAGTCATTGTTTAATTTTTTTTATGGCAAGCCGAGCAAAAATGCAAACAGCGACCAGCCAGCGTGGCGCGATCGATAGCGGCGCGGCGCTGGGCATGGAAATGAGGAATTAACCGCCTGACTTAGATACAAGCATAGCTAATTAATGAAATTAAATGAAACAAAGGAAACCTATCATAACCGTAAATTTTAAAAGCAGTTCGATGCGCCTGAAAATTTCCCACAGAATGACATATCATACGTTTACATATACACATAAATAAAAGAGATAGGACATAAAAGAGAAAAATTGCAAGTATGCTTAGTAAAATCAAATAAAGCAAGGGAAAATTGTAATAATTTTAAATTTCAGAAAAAGTTCAATGCACTTTGAAATTTCTTTAAAAATATGTAATACACGTTTGGATACATATATAACTATTGAAGATAGCCCCTAAATAAGAGGACTCACGCATTGTTCGCGTTACCGCGAGCTAGAACTAACATCGTTCAACACTGCTTCACAGTGCGGACGCTTCGTACCCTAAATGCACTAAGTTCGACTGAGCCAGAAATTGGATATTTGGACGGTGAACTTAGCACAACTACAACGTACGGTAATGGTTATTCTTAGCAATCAAGTAATTAGATAAATATGTAGTAAGTAGTATTAAAATTGTTAAAAAGGAGTAACTAGTATAATAAGAAAGGTGAGATAAACATTAGATATACGTATGTAAGTATAATCGTTTAATATTGCGCTCTAACGGATGTCTCCGTCTCGTTTGCTATAGTCTAGAATAATAATTTATATATTAGAATAATAATGATAGTAATAGTAATGGAGTAGAGTAATAATTATATTATTAACAGTAGAATTATAATAATAGTCTATAGTAGAATAATAGTTATAATCTAGAATCTAGCCTAGAAAAATAATTAAAGATTTGGAATCATCTGTAAGGTTAATTATGTTTTGGGAAATAAATAAATAAATAAATAATAAGAAGCGTAGCTTATTAGTAAATATAATTGAAACAAAGAAAACTATCTTTATTAGAAACTTCGAAAGCAGCTCCATGCACCTTCAAAATTCCTATAAAGTGATGTAAGACACGTTCAGATACATACCTAATTAACCCCTCCTATGGCGGGGTAAAATTTCTGCCCGGGATAGTTTTGCGCATAACTTTTAAACTACTATACGGATCGTAAAAAGAATAACTGCAAAATGATCACATTGAAATTTGAAATATTATAACGTTACAACATTATCTCGTAAAACAATTAAGATAATAATGAATAAATATTACAGTTAGCACAGCGTGGAAAGCGTCTAACCAAAAATGGTTAGCTCACATAGGAAGGGAGGAGATACATCTCAAAACAGAGAAATTGCATACAACTAAAAAAAACAGGTGTCTGTATATCGAATTTCAAGCCTCTAAGTCCAATATTGCAAGATTGAAGTATGACTAGTGTGCTCGCTGGTAGACTGACTTCATCCGCAACATTTTCAACTCTTGCCATGACCAAATGATGCCTGCATGCCACATTTCAGCTCAATCGGGTTAAGTGTTTGGGCGCTATCGTGGAAGTATACGAGTACACACATTTGGGGAATGGCACCAAACTCAAAAAGAATTTTTCTCCTCCAGAAAAGAGCGGTACGCAGTTTATATAGAGTCTCACCGAGAAGTTCTTGTAAGCCGCTATTTGTAAAATCAGGAATAATGACTCTATTTTCTTCTTACATCTACCAAAATATTATGTACGCTCGTAGACACCTAACAGAAGCTCCGGTGAATAGTGATTTTCATCATCACGATACGAGGAATAAATCCAATCTCCACATAAACCGACAGCGACTTAGCAAAGTGCGATACAGTTTTATTCATCAAAATTTGTCGTTCTATAATAAGATTCCAGAGCAAATGAAAAGCCTCGGAGAGGTCCAATTTAAAAAGATAATCATAAATAATTTGGTAAGAAACCCAATTTATGGTATAAGGGAGTTTGAAAATTCTGAGTCTATTTTCCATGTTGATGATTAATGAAATGCGTAAAGTTTTAAACATAACGGTATTATGATAGCTGACATTCTAATTCTCATATAATTTATTAAACATCTATTCTTTTTAAAAAAAACTACGAAAGCATTATTGCTGGATTGACAATAAAATATATATTTTTTGATTATTCTACATAGAATTTGCATTTCTATTTTAATATATTATTCTCCTTGACTCTTAAATCACATTAGTATATTTTGATTATTTGTATATAGGTAATATTGAATATAATATTACAGCGATGACAACTATCACGATAGTTATGTTTTTAATAATTAAATTTTTAGCATTTAATTTTGTGACGCATCCAAGTGAGGAATGCCTATCTACTGGAGCAGTTGATTGTATTGTATTGTATTGTATTGTATTGCATACACGCAACTAGAGCTGTCGACCACAACGGGCGATCCCGTCACCTCAGGAAGTTTTAGCGATTGTGATCGTTCTGTCTTACGTGAGGTGAGCGCAGAAGACAAGTTTATCGTCAAGTTCCGCCACATGCTCGTAAGAATCCAACGCTTTACCGCCAGATAACCAAGTTACGTTAGGTTAGTTTTCATTCTCGATGTTGTAAAAACGGACGAATACACTGTAATTTAAATGTAATACTAGGTAGGTACGTTTCTACAACCTGTTAAGATTTTCTGGAAAATAAATAAATTGAAATTGAAGTGGTCCTAATCGTCTCGGGGGGGGGGGGGGGGGGTCGAATTGGTTAGTCCGCCTTCATCTCGATTTTTTTATCGCGTTTACAAAACTTTCGCTTGACGTGTTCAAATTCTTTACAAAAAACGGCGAAAACAACTTTATTTAAATAGGAAAATTAGTAAAAGAGTTCGCTCTCATTTACATGATAACCTCGTCATCATCCATTTTTTTTCTTAAAGTAAATTCATTGAGTTATGAAAAGTAGCTTCCCTCTCCCGCTTGAAATATTATTATGTTAATGGCGTATTCCCTCTCATCGTCCGTTTCTCAGACGGATGTATAATTAATTCAGAGTCTCCCAGTCGAGATTCCGCCAAGTAGGAGAATTCATTTTGTCAGTGGAAGTAGCTGCATTCCTGGGGGAGTCGCACAGGATTACACGGCGGGGCTAATGGAGGGGAGTAAGTAGGATACCGGGGCAGGAAGGCCACTCATTGCGTAAAAATTCATCGGAGGCACCGAGAAAAGCCTAGTCGGAAAGTTAAAAGCACCATTATACATGATCACTCAGCAACAGTTAAAGATAGATAAACTTAAAAAAATTAGAAATACCTATATTGCTGAATAATGGAGAAATCGTGATAAGTATTAATATCACCCATTGTATTTAAAAATTTATAAAATATGTATATATTCAACTCTAAGAAGAAAACTCTAAAATGTGAAACTTCCTTAACAAACTTTAAAAAAACCTAAATATGTTGCTAAGCAATGGAAAAATCGTGACAAGTATTAAATTCCCCCATTGTATTTAAAAATATATTAAATACTAGCGGAACCCGGCGAACTTCGTCTCGCCACGAATTTATTCGCTTAGCAGCAGATGGCGTTAACATAGGTAATTTTCATCGACAGTTGTTTGAAATTTGCATTGTTTGTTTAAATTCTTCATTGAAAGCAGTCTGATTGTTTATGTTTTGTCTCACCAAAAGAGCAGTTTCATCAATTGCCATTTGTGTCCTAAATGGAGGAGGAATATGTGTAAAAAGTACGATTTTGTTTGACAGAGAATGTTAGACATAAAATGCTTAGAATCTGGTGCATTTCCAGACACGAACGATCCTAATGGAACCAATGGTGTCAATCTCATTTCACCCCCTGCGCAACACAAAGCGAGTGGCTCGTGGCGGTACTTCAATGCATTGCAATATTGGCACAAATGGTCCATTTCTCCAATTTGCATGCATTTATAATCGATGTATTGTTTCGTCAGGTCATAATAGATTGCCTCTCTGTATGTGTTTTGTCTCAAATTCAATCGTCTTCGCACTGCAACATTACGGATCCGTGCCGCTTTATTCAATTTTTGGCGACGCTCATCGCTTTCAGTTGCTCGAACCTCTCTTCACGAGTTACACAAATTCATTTAATTCAGTTGATTTACCTTCAGAATCACGAAAACGCTATCAAGAAATCGTAAAATTCAACTTAACTGTCAAATGTTAACTGTACCGCCATCTTGATTTTCGAATTTTTATTCTTGTCAAGCAACGCCATCTATGATCAAGCTTAGTACTAAAATAATTTTCGGTTTTTCACATTTTTCTCACTTTTCCGAGAGATTTTCCGGATTTTTTATTGCCTATAGTAAGACCGAAGTGATTATGAACAAAACAAAAAAAGAATCATCCAAATCGGGTTAGCCGATCGTGAGTTATTAGGTAACATACATAAAACCCGACTCATTTTTATTATATAAGATGTATATATTTAATTATAAGAAGAAGACTTTTAAAGAAGAAACTTGAAAAAACCCAAATATATTGCTAAATAATGGAGAAATCATTAAAAGTATTAAAATCCCCCATTGTATATAAACATATAAAAAAATATTTATATATTCAAATCCAAGAAAAGACTAAAATACGAAACATCTTTAACACACTTAAAAAACTTGTATTTAAAATTGTATTTATACCCAAAGTATTTAAAAATTTATAAAATATGTATATATTCAAATCCAAGCAAAATACTCTAAAATACGAAACGTCATTAAAAAAACAATACCTAAACATATTGCTAAACAATGGAGAAATCGTGACGAGTAGGTATAAACTCCAGCATTGTTTTTAAAAAACATATAAAGTATGTATATATTCAAATCCAAATAAAAACTCTGAAATAGAAAACAATCTTAAAATACTTTTAAACCCCTAAATATATTGATAAACAATGGTAAAATTGTGACGAATATTAAAATTCCCCATTGTATTTAAAAATGTATAAAATATGTACATATATATGTACATATTTAACATATAAAATATATATGTACATATATATTTTATATGTTATAACATATGATAATATATTATATTGTAATATGTTATATTATATTATTTATATTATATAATGCTAAATTATATTACGTATTGTTTTTTTTTTTTTTTTTTTTAAGACAGAAGAAGGACAGCAGGCAAGGCTACAGGCTCAGCAAATAATACCACAGAACTATATATCCATCACCCCAACACAGGCGTATACCTAGTGGGGTGATGTAATCCTGACAAGTTAATGCCCTTTCGCGATTTTCTTCATATGTATTCTTTTAAAATGTGTAAAAAAAAATGAACACAATCTTTTTTATGTAACTATAAAAAATAGGATAAATAAATAAATAAATAAATATATTTTACTCCAAGATAAAGACTCTAAAATACGAAACAAACTTAACAAACATGTATTTCTAAACCGTGGAGAAATCGTGACAATAACTAAAATCCCCCAAAAGTACCAAAAAAAATATGAAATGTGTATATATTCAACTCCAAGAAAAATATCTAGACTGCGAAACATTCTTAACGAACTTGAAAAACCTAAATAGATTGCAAAACAATGAAAAAATGGTCACAAGTGTTAAAATCGGCCAATGTATTTAAAAATGTATAAAATATGTATACGACTATATTCAACCCCATGAAAAAGACCCTAAAATACGAAACAACGTTAAGAGCCCTATCACATATTTTTTCCAGAAAGGCAAGAAAAGTGGATTTTTGGCGTTCTAATTCCAAGAAATGAAGAGATTTCTACAAACTTTAATTACTGAATTACCTGGACCATTTCTTGATGTTGACCATAGCGGCCTTTAATTTTAGATATAACGAATATTATTTACTTATTCAGCCCATTTTCCGAAAGTCGTTATTCGTAAAACGCTCGGAAGGCAAACTTTGAGCTCCTTAATACAGTAATATCACTACAACGAAAACCGTATACTATTTTTTTTTATATCCGTCATGTATTCTTGATGTACACTACGGCTTTATTTTTTCGTTTTTTGACCACATATCCAAGGTATACATTACTTACAATTACACAAATTTAAAAAAAAATCTTCCTGTATCATTCTAATTTTCTCAGAAATAAAATAAGATTCTTATATAATACTTATACTATATTAAAGTTCACTCTTTTAGCAATACGACATAATATAAATTATTGTCATTAGAAAGGAGAAAACACTGCAAAAAACAATTAGAAATTGTGTATATATTTGCTTGCGCAAGAGAAGAGCGCTCAGTGCCGCGGTTTTCTCCCAGGGTTGAATAGTTATTTATTTATTTATTTATTTATTTATTTATCCTATCTTTTATAGTTACATCCAAAAAAAAATGCGTTCATTTTTTCAACTCATTTTAAAAGAATACCTACGCTATTTTGTAATAAGGCTCTTAATAAATCTTCAAAATCCTAAATATATTGCTAAACAATGGCCCAGTTAAGATACCCATTGTATTTATAAATGTATAAAATATGTATGTATATAAAAAACACTTTAGACGAAACATCCATAACAAACTTTAAAAACCCTAAATATATTACTAAACAACGGAGAAATCGTGACATGTATTAAGGTCTCTCGTTGTATTTAAAAATGTATAAAATATGTATATAAAATATATATAAAAATGTAAAAATGTATATTTTTTTTAAACGGAAAAAACAATTATTAAATAAATTTACAATAAAAATATAAGGTCCTTTAAAAAACTATTTGAGGTGCTAAAATACCTAAGTGGGTATAGATGAAAAATACAAATACTCAAAATATAAAAATGAATAGTCAGTTATAAAATAGTCAAATCAGAAATACAACAATTATAATATTACAAATAGAAATGTCCTAATAGAAATAGTCAAAACAAATTTTATTAATAGAATCCATCTCCGATTATAAAAATGATTGGATATATTTATTTATTTATTTTATTTATTTATTTATTTATTTATCCTATATATATATATATTGTATTATAATAAAAGTAATCATGAAAGATTAGGAAATTCAATACTGTCAATATCCCTAATAGAATCAATTGGGTTCTTGGTAAGAATGTCCTGGACCTTTTTCTTAAAATGAACGTCTCCAAGACCCCTGACGCACAATGGAATCTTATTATAAAAAAGGTTGGACTGGTACAGGAAACTATTTCTAACCTTATTTAGTCGTACTTTGTAAGGACGCAAGTTTTGTTTGTTCAGAATGCGAATGAATATCCGAATTTTTTAGAGTAGTATTGATGTTTTTTCTTGCATACATGATCTTTCTTGCATACATTTTGAGCCACTCCTGGGTTGATTTAAGACTGCTTCCAAATTGAAGTATGTGTGTCTGTTTGTCTGTGTGTGTTCTCCTCTACCATAGGGGAGAGTACGTAAGTAGGATACCGGGGCAGAAGGCCACTCATTGAGTGGAAATTCATCGAGGGTACCTAGAAACGCCCAGACGGAAAGTTAAAATCACAATTAGGCGTGAATTTATTTATTTTATTTTTTTTGTTGATTTCGCTGTCATTGTGTTTTTATTTTTTAAAATTCTATTACATTCAATATTATAATTAATATTATACCTAGCATCATGTACATTGTATCTATATTTGTATTCTGTGACTATACCAATTTGATTTTATGACTATTAATTGCAATGCTATTTTTTTATCCATTAGTTCTTTTTTTCTGTCTTTTTTTTCAAGTAGTTTTTTTTATCACCTGCCCAGAACAGAAAAATATCGTTCCCTTTGAACACGTAACGACCAAATTTGGTTCCACATCAAAAACCATTGACTACGTAACGATCAATATTGGCGGCTTGCTCCCGGAGCGCACAGTAATATTATTTTCTAATTCAAACGCATCCTAAAATCCATACCAAATATCTCATTATAACCATAGATACTTGGAAGGCCGCTAGAATAATTTCGCGCGTCATTTCGAGGATATTTCTGGTAAAATTCTATTGTCAAACATCTTCATTTTTTTTCTCGAGAAATCATCAAAATTTTAATTGGTTTTTATGAGCTAATATCTAAATATTTTTGTATGTAAATAAGCAAAACTAAGTATTACCCTTGATAGAGAATCTAATAAAGATCACGACAGTATTTACAATTTCTAAATAGGGTTCCGTATATTTCCGTAAGACAAGTCCAAGTTAGAAATACCGAGTTTTTTTCACTTTTTAGACTTTCTCATATTTATTAATAATTATCTAATTGTTTTACAAATTGACATTTCAATATTCTATTACGAAATTTTAATGCGGTCGTTGCACAGTTATTTTTTTATGACTGCTATAGTAGTTCCGTAGTTATAGTACTTTTTGTCGAGAGCGGCGATATTGCAATAAATTCCAATAAATTGCTGCGGTCTGCCATGAATTTTTTTTTCACTTTCAGCAATCTGCAACTATCAGCGATTTTAGAGGTTAAAGATTATAACATGTTTTTAAAAAAAAATAACATGTAAAGAAAATAAAATGTTTTTTTTATGGTTGACTAAACCAGCCCCCCCTATTCAGCGACTATTCGAGATCTATTCAAACTGTATATAAATGAGTTACGGAAAACAGTTTGTATAAAATTCTGTTTATTTTATTGAGCTTCCTCTCCCTGAAGAGAAAAGTCTCTAAGGAAAGGAAAGTACGTACGCGTAAGTAGCATTAGAGGCGACTTAAATAAGTCGTATTTACTTAGGTCTAGTAATTAGGCCGCGTTGGCCTTGTGCTGTGATTTTAGCTAATCGAAGAAGCTTGTAGCTTGTTTCTTCGCTGATTATCGCGCCGAAGAAGTCGCTACGCGCCTCACTATGATAAATGTAGAACTGGAGCAGTTCGTTGTGAAACTTTGCTTTCATGTGCTTATCTTGAGTTGGAGACTTAGAAACTTGGTCACTACTAAGAAGATTCTGCAAACTATTACCATTGACTATACATATGATAGGTATTATTAGATTGCGCAACTCTATAGGACGATTTGACAACCCTTGCAAGACGTCGAATATTGGCGGCCAGATTGTCGGCAAAAATAATAGATTTTATTTTGGCCATCTTTAATATCATTGATTACTAGCTGACCCACTTCGTTAGGCGGTAAAACTTTTTACCTGTGATGAAATTATAAGTGTGGTTCGGTTAGTACTGAGTGCTATTTTTTATTTCCTGACTGCCAAAAGAAGGGTTATATTTTTACTGCATATGTATGTATGTATGTAATTTGACTATATTACCGTTATTTGTGAGTGTCTTATTTGTGAGCGTATTATCTCTTGAACTATGTATGCAGCAAAAGGGAAATTATATGCAGTAAAAGGGAATAGTCTTTTGTTTTAAACAATTGAGAAGATAAATTTACTTATTTTAATAAGAATTCATAATTGTTGATGATATGACCAATAAACATGACTTATTAAACGATTTAAATTATTTTTTTAATATAAAATACTACTTTTTGTGACTTAAATATAAAAGTTAGACATATGCTGTCGCTGACTTTTTTGTAGGCATTATCAAGCTCTACAACTTTTCTCTAGAACTTAATCATATATCTCTCATCGTTAAGGCAGCGTTAGTTAGAAACGTTTTCGTTTGACCGCTTCTTCTCTGACTTACTTTGCAAATCCGACTACCACGAAAATTTTTAAAATCGGTTGAGTAGATCCAGAGATTACTTCCTACAACGTCACAAACTTTACCTCTTTATAATATCAGTATAGATTAATGTTTTTTTTGTAATGGACTGATCGTGTATAAAATACCAATAATTTAAGCAATGATTACAAGAATAACATTTCATTATTAGCCCCATCTGTGTTTTTTAAATTAGGCTGATTACATCACAGAAGTAATACGGGCAGATATAATGCCATCTATTAGCGTATCTGAAGAACTAGAGCTGTCAACTACAAAGGGCACACCTGTCACTTTAGGAAGTTTTAACGATATTGGATCGTTCTGTCTCCCGTGAGGTGAGCGTAGACTTGGGACGAAAACAGCCCACTGTCTAGTTACTTCACTCGCCCGTAAGAGAACAACGCCTTACCGCGAGATAACCAGGTGAATCACCCAGCGGGCGGACACTCGCACCCTTACTTTCAGCTGCAACCAGATTACTCCGGTCTCCCAACTGATTACAGGTTCGAGGTCGCTTGCGTAGCCGTGATTCGGTGTCTATCGAATCTATCGCGAATCATTTTCCGGTTTTTCATCCAGAATCGGGTAGCCGAATGGTCGT
>OX155979.1:4434309-4653908 GCA_944548615.1 Micropterix aruncella | reverse complement strand
TAGGTCCTCCACTCCTCGGACAGTCTTCGATTTGGCCGGTATTTTTTAATTTTTTGATCACATTATAGATTCTACAAACAGATTTTCCAGTCAGTTGTTGGATTTTTCGCACGGAATGTCCTTCTTTATGAAGAATAATTTTTTTTTTGTAGATCTATTGCACTAATTTTATTCATTTTAATAAAATATATTAAAAGAGTTTACTGGTCAACAGCAATATAAACACTTTTCCGTGGCAGGGTTAAATGACGGTATTTCGAATTATATATTTTTTTAATATTCACAGAGAGAATCAAAAACTATTTTATAATAACCGTTTTGCGACGTGCTCAATATGCAACTACTCAAAAATAACATTAGTATTGAATACAACCCCTTTTTCAGGTAAAGACGAGAACGGCATTTTGTGAAAATTTAACCATTGTCCACTCTTCTAATTTTTTCCCAACCCGGGTAGGTTGAAGAAATGTCTAATAAAGTTTTATGACTCCTCCGATGAATGAACAAGCCCGACAAAAAAATGGAATGGGCTCACTTAGTTACTTTCAAAAATACGACACCTCGTTTATTTTGTGGGTAACCGTTCGAAGACTTTTTCACAGTAGTGTATATATATATATATATATATATATATATATATATATATATATATATATATATATATATATATATATATATATATATATATATATATATATATATATATATATATATATATATGTATATATATATATATATATATATATATATATATATATATATATATATATATATATATATATATATATATATATATATATATATATATATAATATTAATTAAAATATACTAGATTTCCTCTCATAATCAATTATTATCGGGGGGGGGGGAGTGATCGAAAATATACTTCTTTCGATATTTTTCTTCTTTCGTGGGTTCCTATCCCGCCTTATCTAGAGTTCTTTAATAGATACCCAAGTAGGATGCAAAAGGGGTTTTGGGGGTGGTGTTTGGGAGGGGGGGGGGTGAGGTTTGGTGGGGGTTTTGAGTAATTGGGTGGGGGAGGGGAGAGAGGGGGTTGGTTTGGTGGTGGAGGAAGTTATCATAAAAACATCATAAAAAAAGTGTGCTTATCTAAACATTTCTTCCTTCTCCATAAAACTAGGCTGGGCCATAGTATGCATTGTAAAATTAGACATATTAGAGAGGTGTGCTATCTCTTTTCTTTCTTTTCCATATAATTATAATCAGTCTGGGCCACAGCATCGCGTGGTCAGGTACAGCTAGTGAATAAATAAAACTTTTACCTCATTTTACAGAGGGTTTACATTCTACATCGATTACCAAATTTATTGTAAGGGCAGCTCCCACCGAACGCTGCTTAACAACGCGGTGAAAATTATGAAATTTTAAAAAGGCCCACCCATGCGGCATTAATATGCACGGAGGCGCGCTGTCCGCTCGGGCTGACTGTGTGCGTGCTCCCTTATCTCACGCAATATTACCCCCGCTCGGCGGCCGCCCAACCTCCCCCTACACGACCGCGCGCACCCCCCTCCCCAGCCCTCCCGCCGCTCCGCCATCCTCGCCATAAATAAGCAAACAGGCGAGTCTCTTTGTTACCCGAACTTCCGAGGTTACCGCGACCCTTGCCATGCCCGCCGGGGAACATGGGATATTTTCTTGTTATTAGACGGAGCGAAGCCGAAATTCTGCGATCTTTCAACTGTAAACATAAGTATGAGAGATGCGCCCCGAGTTGCCTACCGCCAGCTCCCTTTATAGTCCGTAAAACCGGGCGTTTTGTTTAAAATAGTTCGGTCTGCCACATCGGAAATTCCTACAATTAGTATTGTATGAAATTGAAATGAAATTGAAATTACAATTATATGAAATAAATAAGATAAACACGGATGTCTGCATTCGATTCATTTACGACCTAAGAAAGTTTGACCATATAACGGAGTACAGAAGGAGACTTCACTGGCTGACGACCCGAGAAAGGAGAGATACGAGAGTCCTAGGTTTGCTCTTCAGAATCCTGAAGGGGGCCGCTCCGAACTATCTTATAAGTCGGTTCAAACCTCTATCTTCTCACGGGCTCCCTCTGAGATCTGAAGACAATCTACTGCTCTCGATCCCTAGTCACAGTAGTGATATCTTCTCGCACTCCTTCTCTGTACGTGGAGCCCGTCTCTGGAATGCTTTACCCACGCGTATAAGGATAGCACCTAGTTTGTTTTGTTTCAAACGCAGCCTCAAAGAACACCTGAACCCACGCTCATAAACTTTTCCTTATTTTTCCCTATTTTTTCCTCCCTATTGCGTCCTCTGCGTCATTATAGGTTTATTGTTTGTTTTTTCTTAAATTTATTGTTTTGTTTTCCTGCTGAATTTAAATGATTAAAATTTAATTTGTTAGTTTATTTTTACCGCATAACATGTTATTCCACTAGGTTAAGGTTAGCTGTAAGATATTGCTTTTAGGCAATAAGCTCGCCTTTTTGTTAAAGCAAATAAAACGTTTAATTATTATTATTAATAATAATAATAATTTATCGTGAAAAACTTTGTATTACCTGATGTTACGGCGATACTACAACCGCCATTGTCCACTGTTTACCATGGCCTACGGAGGTTGTAACTTTGCCAAATCGTCGGGTGCTAGAAACTTTATGCGGTAAATTCATTATTATCTTATTTGTTAATGTTAGTTATGAGAGTTAATGGGCCCTTGCTGAGTTGGCCACGAAGACCCATTCTGTTCAGGATTGGTCACACTCACGGGTCAACACCTATCCGACGGCCTCCACGTATGAAGTGCAAGCCTGGGTAGGACTCTGACCCTATGGTTAGTTTCCCCTGAGAATCAACCTTCTGGCGCTCCTGGACGGTCTGCGCACCGTGCGGCATAAGCCAATCGACTGCGCACTCTGACAAACAGTCGGGGGAGTCTGGAAGCAGTACTGTTTCCTATAGAGCGGGGAGTGGTTGCGGACCTTACGGCGACTGCTCTTGAAACGACCATCGGCTATCCGATCCTGGGTGAACAGCCGGGCAAAGGACGCTGCGGTCCGCGATAGATTCGGTATACACCGTTTCACCGCTTCGTAAGGGAGAGGACCGCGCAAGCGACCTCGAACTCGTAACCAATCGAGAGACTGGAGTAATCTGGTCACAATTGGAAGTATGGGCGTGAGTGTAAGCCCGCCGGGTAACACTCCTGGCTATCTCGCGGTTGAGGCGTTGGTCTCTTACGGGTTTATGGCGGAGCTAGACGGTGGACTCTTTTGCTCAAGTCTTCTGCGCCCCAGGGAGATAGAATGACTAATCGTTAAAACTTCCTGAGGTGACGGGCTCGCCCGCTGTAGTCGACAACCCTAGTTGTAAATATCTCGTATAGAAACGACACAAACAATATTTTAAATATATTTTGGAAAAATGCCATTTTAATACCACGGAAAATGCTACAATATACTACGAATTGGCGCGCGATGGGGAGGTTGGGGTGGGGGGGGGGGGGGAGGAGGGTCAGTGGCGGGGTGTTTGTCCGTTTGTTTACTTGTCGAAAAAATTTCCTCGGGGGTACAAAACCGAGTTTTTAAATGTATTTTCATTCGTCCATAATACTATATCTAGGAACTCTGGCTCCTTCTTGCTTCTGTAGCATTCTTCCGCGAAATTGGACACGTTTTACGTAGTCACGAGGAAACAACGTTTGCACACGTCGGACGTGATATGGGTGGCGCTGATAACGTCGTGTAATTCTGTTTACGGTGGATTTAGGTATTCCTGCACGGCGGTAATTTTCTCACATCGACGTAGTCGGATCATATTCACTTTTTCGTCTTTTTTCTCTAGCTTGATTGTGATGCATTCTGCCTTTCGAATATGCTCAATAAACAAATAAGCGAGGTATTTCATGCTTTATGTGAATCGATTATTACTTACGGCATAAATGGATGGGGTGGATGTGGTAAAACCCTGCTAGAGCCATTGCAAGTTGCGCAGAAATTTATATTTAAAATTATTCTACATAGACCATATCGCCATCCCACTAATGAACTTTATAAAGAAGCTAAAGTCCTTGATTGTAGGAAACTTTTTCTAAAAACTTCCCTCTTAAGGCTATTTTTGGACAATAACTCAAATTTAGGAATAATTCAGAACCGGCGACCAAAGAGACAAGTTCTAGAAAATAGCTTAATAATACCCATGCTGAAAACATAATTTGGACAAAGACATTACTCTATCATTACGCCCAGATTTTACAATCTGATTAATATGGAAATCTAAATTAATTTGACATTTAGGGAATTCAACAATAAAATAAAGAAATGGTTATCGGATCATGTCAGACTAACCATAGATCAAATGTTATAAATTATGGTTTAATAAAATATAGGTGCCTAACTTATTATTATATTTTTAAATATGTATATTGATTATATTTTAACATTGATCTAACTACCGAAAGTTATTTAACTTTATTGCTATAAATATGTTGTTCTTGACCAAGAATTGTACTTTTTTGACTAAGTATTTTTATATTAAATTTTATATTACTTAACATATATTACCCTTCGAGTAGCGGCATAATTTCATAGCAGACCGCGGCAATTTATTGGAATTTCTTGCAATATCGCCGCGCTCGACAAAAAGTACTATAACTATGGAACTACTATAGCAAACCTAAAAATAATAACTGTGTAATGATCGCATTGATATTTCGTATATAGAATATTGAAATTTCATTTTGTAAAACAATTAGACTACGTAACGACCAATATTGGCGGCTCGCTCCCGGAGCGCACAGTAATATTATTTTCTAATTCGAACGCATCCTAAAATCGATATTAAGTATCTCATTATTACCATAGATACACAGACGACCGCTAGAATAATTTCGCGCGTCATTTCGCGGATATTTCTGGTAAAATTCCATTGTCAAATATCATCTTTTTTTTTCGAGAAATCTGATATTTATGAGCTAATATCTAAATATTTTCGTATGCAAATAAGCAAAACAAAATATTACATTTAATAGATAATCTAATAAAGATCACGATAGTATTTAAAATTTCTAAATAGGGTTTCGTATTTTTCCGTAAGACAAGTACAAGTTAGAAATGCCGAGTTTTTTTCACTTTTTCGATTTTCTCATATTATTCATAATTATGTAATTGTTTTACAAAATGAGATTTCAATATTCTATATACTAAATTTCATTGCAATCATTGCAGAGTTATTCTTTTTATGATTGCTATAGTAGTTCCATAGTTACAGTACTTTTTGTCGAGCGCGGCGATATTGCAAAAAAATCCAATAAATTGCCGCGGTCTGCCATGAAATTATGCCGCTACTCGAAGGGTTAAAAGATTTCAATAAATTGATATATATATACATAGATAGATACGTACATACATACATGTGGAAGTGATAAAAGTTATAAAAAATTTAAATATTCATACATAATAAAAGTTGAAAAAAATACGTTTTAAAGAAATACAAACATAAAATATTACGAAGTAACAAGAATTTCATGGTTTCTTGATAATAAATGTGTAGTGCTTCATATTGGGATAATAATGTGGAGTGCTTCATATCGGGAAAAGCAACCCCAACAAACAATATTTTCTGGCAAACGCCCAACTAAAAGCAGTCAAGCAACAAAAGATCTTGGAATAACAATTACTGATGATCTCAAATGGGAGAAACATATAACTACAATTGCTAAAAGAGCCAACTCTACTTCCTATCTAATAAGGAAGGCTTTCCAACATCTGTCAATAGAGGTTTTTATCAAGATCTACAAGTCATATGTGAGACCTATTCTTGAGTATGGCTATCAGATCTGGAACCCTTACTTTTGCAAAGATGTAGATATTCTGGAAAAGGTTCAGCGAAGGGCAACCAAAATGCCAGTGGGTTGGAAGAATAGGAATTATGAAGATCGATTGAAATTTATTTTATTTTTATTTAGAGTAGGTATTACAAAATTTAACTACTTAGTACATTTTACCATGTCACACTGTATGTAAAGGCAATAGCAGAAAACTGATTCTTATTGTGACTGAGACATGGTTATGACCGAAAGTCGCCTAACTAGGCCTGAGCCTGTTCTAAGGCAGACTTGAGCAATTTTCTTTTTGCATTATGATTACTATTTATTAACAATGCATATATTTCTAGACACGATCAAATAAAACTAATTATTAAAATAGTCTACAAAAAATTAAATTAAAAATAGAAAATTCAAATCTTTTTAAAATAAAAATAAAATAAAATATAACTAAATCTAATCCAAATAATTAATAAAACAAAATTAACATTAGAATAATCAGAATTAATAAAAATGCAAATTGATTGTCACTTTTTAAAATATCAATTGCTTAATAGAAATGAAAAATTTTAGAATGATATAATGTCGTATTTTTGTCAATTTATAAAAATGGAAAGTATCTCAATATTTAATGTTAAAATTATGTAAATTAAATTAAATTAAAACTAATTAAAGTAGTGCTAAATAATAGTAATTATTACATGGAATTACATGGAATTACTACTCAAACAAAGAAGACAAAGAGGAGACCTGATTGAGACATATAAAATTCTAACACATTATTACGATGTACCTGCACTGAAGAATATTTACAAATTCAACGTCAACACAAATCTTCGAGGTCACAACAAAAAACTCAACCGTATAAAATTTAAATCTAATCCTCTTAAGAACGTTCTGCCAAATAGAGTGGTGGACATGTGGAATAAACTACCATTTGAAGTGATTAGTGCAATCTCTGTCAATCAATTTAAAAATAATAATAATAAATAAAAACTGAGATGTTATGCCCGCGCTTTCGCCCGCAATAAAACCGTTGAAATTGGTGAAAAGCGCTATCTAGCGCAGTGCCAATCGACGCGGCGCGCAAATAACTGGGGCGACAAATGTCGGGCGTGCATTTGTCGGGTCGAACAATGGCGGGCGCCAGCGCGCGGCCGCTGCCGCCATTGTGCCATTCGAGAGAGACATATATCCAATATCCTGTTCATGTTTAGTGCCGCAGTGTGCGCTGCACGGCGAGTGTATTGCTGCCAACACTTATAAAGGCGCTGATTTGCCGGTACGGTGCCAGAAACCGCCCGATGCATCAGTGCGCCATTTTTTCAAGCAATCGAGCAAATTATGTATTTAGGCACGACTAGAGCGGCCAACTACAATGGGCGAACCCGTCACCTCAGGAAATTTTAAGGATATTAGATCGTGTATCGTACTTAGCCTAAACCTTTCTAGCGTGGCAACTTTATATCGAGCGACGCTGCTGAACGCAACCAACTATAAAAAAAAAATTGTGGTTGCGTTCAGCAGCGTCTTTTAATAGTGAACAGAGGACTGGTCGAACGCCGCCACTTATATACGTCAAACTGTCTTACGATCGGAGCGGACGGTCGATATCGCCGCTGCCGTAATTACTGTTTTCTATAAAGTTATATTTCGCTCGCGTGCGCTTTGTATCGTAGTAAAACGTACAATAAATCTGTGCCACCACGAACAAGGCGTTTATCTAGAATCCTGCAATCCTTCACCAGCGACAATTAGAGGTTGTCCGAGCAGAACGCACCTCATTACAGATCGCTGTCTCCTGTAGGGTGAGCGTAATAGACTTGGGTCGAAAACAATCGACTGTCTACACCAGAGGTACCCAATCTTTTATGTCCCGTAGACCACTTGCTGTTTTCCGTAGACCCCTCCCCTGCCTTCATAATATTGAATTTTCCTAAACTATGTATTTTTGACAGCTGGTACAGTACTAATCACTTACACAGGATTTTTAGTAAAGTGGTCAATTATAAAAAATGAAAAACATGTACAACCTTTACTTCTTCATTTTCTCAACTGCTTCCTACTTCAAGCGTCCATGACTTTGAAGTAGGAAGCAGTTGAGAAAGCCGCACATACCTAACTGCATATGTAGCTATTAGCTTTCTTATTCATGTGACGCGTCAATCCTACTCGCTCGCGCGGATACCCGATGTACCTTTGCAAAAAAAAACAATATCTTTGCCTTAAGAGGGCCCTTCCGCTCGACTCTCTATAAAAACGCCCGTAATCGATTGCGACGTTAATACACATTTTAATATTAAGATTTGAGTTCATTTAAGATCACTAAAGTTAAAACTAAGATTATGTAGTGCCAAAACTTCGAAATTTCTATCAACATCCTAGTTATTAGCCCTAAAAAGCGTAAATTTTGCCTCAATTTCACCTTAGTTTGGCGAGCCGTAACCTACTTTACAAATAATGAAAACTAAAAAATATTTCGGGGCCATCCTCGTACATGTAAAGAAGATGAAAAATAATTTTACCTGAAGGTTCTAATGATAACGGTTTGGTCAAAAACATTTATTTCCTGGAAGAAGAATTTACAAGAGCATTCGGTTTGTTTGCGTTTGAATACCTTGCTATCTCTTTCGTCGTTCTACAAAGCGCTATCTCTTTCGTCGTTCTATCTCTCTCATCGTTCTATCTCTTTCGTCGTTCTACAGTCCCTCTCTTTTCAACAATGGGTGAGATGAAACAGCAAGCTTTTAAGACCACGCGCGGGTCGCAGTTGCGGCGTCCGTACAGGGCCACCTTAACCCGTTGAGTATGAGTCAACCAAATCTGGTCGCGAAACAATTATCCGTTGAGTATGAGTCGACCAAATCTGGTCGCGCGTTTTTTTCACTTCTTTGACGTTCTCATATTTATTCATAATTATCTAATTCTTTTACAAAATGATATTTCAATATTCTATATTCGAAATTTCAATGCAATCATTGTGAAGTTGTTCTTTTTATGATTGGTGTAGTAGTTTCGTAGTTATAGTACTTTAAGTCGATGTCGCCGAAAATCCTGCAAAAGAGACAGATGCATCCATGAAAATACCCATTTACTCCAAGGGTTAAGGCGCATTTTTTAAAATATCGTCATCTCACCTCCCCTCGTTAGGCATGCGCGCTGGTGCAATTTGAGTTGAGTTTTGATTTTCTTCCATGATAATTGTGTCGCGCGCGTTTGTTTATCGCTATTATTATAAATTTAAAAGACTATGCTGCACACACAATCTGTTTTAGAAATAATACGACAAAATGTTTATGATAACCTGCCTAAATGGGTTCCGCTAACATGGACCCCTATTTACGTCTCTTGCACCCCGGATTAATTTGCTCGTTGAGGTGGATCCCCTGCAATTCGAAATCGACCCCTGGGGGTCTATAAAGACCACTTTGGGTATCACTGGTCTACTTTGAAAAAAATATAACGTTGTAATAAACGGAAATGGGCATTTTTCAAAAAGGATTGCGTATATAACATGTACTGGGTACGTACGTATGTATCAATATGACGCGTAACGGTGTAGTTACCATGTCACGGGCATGGTAAATACACTGTAGTTTCATTACGACGCACAAAGAGATCTTGCTTTTACCATGACAGCATGTTATTACATACGTAAGGTTATAGTCAGTTACAAGAACTATGTTGAACCTACATTATACCGTTATTTTCGTATTACCCGTACGAAGCATGGTGAAACATATAGGTAATCGAGTAATGGAGTTTCAATAAAGTTCCTTGCATTTCAACAAACTTACGATTGAAATTTCATTATTGTATATAAAACCGTAAGAACAAAACGACATTGTATCAAGAAATCCAATATTTTTCTCAATATAGTTACACCACTCATCCGTGCGAAGCCAACGCATTACCGCGAGATAACCAGGCTAATCACCCAGCGGGGTTATAGGTTCGACGTCGTTTGCGCGGTCCTCTCCCTTACGTAGCGCTGATACGGTGTCTACCGAATCTATCGCGGACCACAGCATCCTTTCCCGGCTGTTACATTACATTACATTACATTTACGTCGTGTCCAATTGGTGGCTAAAAACCGCTCTTGGACGTGTCAAAATATTTGTGTTTTAAGTAGTAAGTGTCATTACTACTTTAATCTTTACGTTACATACATATATTAATTTTTTAAAATATATAGTATCTAAGAAACTTTGGAACCTACTAAAAGTTATTCGTCGTAGAATCGTATTACAAAACAAATTAAAGAATAGTCAATGGCTACCTACTAAACACACAATAATTAAAATAGTCAGTTAAAAAGTTGAATAATCAAAGCAGAAGCCTAACAATTGAAATAGTCAATAAATCAAATATATACGTACTAAAAACTGTACATAGTAACATCCAAAGTAGTAAGTAATTTGTTAAATAATCAAACTAGAAGTACATATATAATTATCATTCAAATTGGTACAATATTTGCAAAGTCATGGCCCTCGAATTCGGTCAGATTATAGAAAGGGTGGCCTATCAGCATCTCCTTAATGTTTTTTAAAAATTGTTTGTCCTCCAGTTGTTTGATAGAGGTAGAGAGTAAATTGTAGAGTAGAGAGTAAATTGTAGAGTAGAGAGTAAGCTGTAGCTGGTATCGGGTAACCGATTGGTCGTTTCAAGAGCAGTTGCCGTAAGGTTAACAAACACCGGTCTATAGGAGACAGTACAGTTTCCAGACTCGCCCGGCTGTCGGTCGGAATGCATAATCGATTGGCTGACGCCGCACGGCGCGCGAACCGTCCAGGAGCGCCCGAAGGCTGACTCATAGGAAAACTGGCCCGCAGGCCAGAGTCCTACCCGGGATCGCACTTCTGCGTGAAGGCCACCGGATGGGTGTTGACCCGAACGTTAAGCCGACCCTACGCATCGGTCTTAGCGGACAAACAGAGCCCATTAGCTTCCAAATTTGCATTTAGGCATATGTTGTCTCTCCTGCTCCCAAAGAATGATTCAACACTTAAAAAAATAGTAGACGTAAAATTGGCTGTGGCAACCCTACATTTTCCTGGCAAGTAGCCAAGGACTTACGGAAGTATTTAAACGTGGACCCCACACCGCACAGTGCCGCGACGGTGGACAAAAATGAGAAATACGACTGACGATTTGACGTACTTCAGGATACTAGAGCTGTCAACTACAACGGGCGAACCCGTCACCTCAGAAATTTTATCGTTTTGTTTCCCGTGAGGTGAGCGCAGAAGACTTAGGATATAAACAGTCCACCGTCAAGCTCCGCCACATGCCCGTAAGAGGCCAACGCCTTCTCAGCGGGCTTACACTCACGCCCTTACTTCCAGTTGCGACCAAATTACTCCGGTCTCTCGACTGGTTACGAGTTCGAGGTCGCTTGCGCGGTCCCCTCCCTTACGTAGCGTTGAAACGGTGTCAACCGAATCTATCGCTGACCACGGCATCCTTTGCCCGGCTTTTCACCCGGAATCGGGTAGCCGACGGTCGACGCGGTCGTTTAAGAGCAGTCGCCTTAAGGTCAGCAACCGCCCCCGCTCTAAAGGAAACAATTGTTTCCTGACTCCCCCGACTGCGCAATCGATTAGTTTACGCCGCACGGTGCGCAGACCGTATAGGAGCGCCAGATTGACTCCTAGGGGAAACAAGCCCTACGGCCAGAGTCCTACCCGGGCTCGCGCTTCATGCGTGGATGCCGCCGTATGGGTGTTGAGCGTGAGTGTGACCGACCCTGAACAAATGGGTCTTCGTGGCCAACTCAGCAAGGGCCCATTAGCTCCCCTAAACAGGATAAGCAAAAGCTCATTAGGACGCGTTATTATTACATGGACTTGTACTGCTTGCCATTTATGACCCTTTCAATTAGCGACTTTAGCATGCCGTACAATAATCACATGCTAATTGGATGGCGTCACTTTTGTCATATCTTTTTGTCACTTTTGTCACTTTTACGAGTGAATGTCCGCATTAATTGCAGTGTCTGCGAGTTGCACTCTAGCATACATTATACACTGGTAAATGAGTGCTGAATACAAAGTCGTTATCCTCCTTGCCTTACTGAAATATTCTTTGCATGCGGTCCTAGTCGTTACCTGATACCTGCTGCGCAGTGCTCTCTTTTGCAAAAGAAAGATTCTGTTCAACCTTATGAGAAATTCGCTAATCCTCGCACGCGCTCAAAGATGCTCCCTTGCCGGGAGCATTCGCCTGTAATATAACGCTACAGATTCGAGCATCACATTTGTGAGGGAGGAGATCCTAGCATTACAGTGCGCAACCTGTAACGATAAAATCTGTATACAGGATGGCGTTGTGGACTACAACAGGCGAACCCGTCACCCCAGGCCGGTATAACGATATAGATCGTTCTTTCAGCCGTGGGATGAGTGTAAAAGACTTGGGGACAAGACAATCTACTGTCTAGTTCACCAGCAACCCGTTAGAGACCAACCCCTTACAGCGAGGCACCGGGAAAGGTACCCAGCGGGCAGCCTCACCCCATAACTACTAGTTTTGGCAGGATATATCCGTCCGGAATTAACCTTCAGGATACCTCCGTCGTCCCGACTGGTTACGGGTCCGAATTCGCTTACGCAATCTCTACCTGTTGTATTACAGCGGCAATTCAGTTTGAATTTATCGCGGACCTGGGAGTTCTTTGCCCGTAGTGCCACACGGGATCGAGTGGCCCAAGGTCATTTCAAGAGTGGCATGACATCAGAAAACAGTGTATGTTTCTTACGCTGCTTAGGAAACAGTGTATTTCAATAGCCTCCAGACGCCTTCAGCAATTAGTCAGAATGCACAACCGAGTGGCTTCGCCGACCGGTGCGCAAACCATCCAGTGGCGCCGGGATGCAATCCCGCCGGGAGAAACCGGTCCTGCTCGGAGGCCTGAGAAACGGGAGTCTTACCCGGGGTAGCTTTCCACTCGAGGAGGCTTCTGAATAGGAGCTGAATCGTAAGTTGAGCCGATCCGAGAACAAAATGGATCGTGTGGGCCAAGATGCACGCAACCGTTCACCATCTGTATACAGGCGAATCTATGTTATGCCTCCTCCACACATCGACAGATGCATCCTCAGATCGGTCAGCAAACGTATCCGCGGATACAATCGCTCTGTTTTAACCATCACTAAGAAGAAAACACCTTGCTTTTCCCCATACACAATAAACGGGTCAATTTATAAAAGGTCAACCGAGGTGAGGGACCTGGGAATTACTGAACCTCCGTGCACACATTACAAATATTTGCAATCGTGCTAGCAAAATGGTCGGTTTTGTTATTCGCATATGCAAACAGTTTAATAATATTCCTGTAATGTTTCTACTATATAATTTTTTAGTTCTGTTTTTCTAGTTTTTATATATTTTTGCTATTAAATTGCTGATTCTCTATGTTTCTCGTCATTTTTGTTTTTTTTTTAATTTTTTCTAGTTTTTATGTCTTTGTTATTGAATTTTTGAATGTCTATGTTTTTACAATTAATTATTAGTCTTTTTATAGACTTTTTAATAATTTTATGAGTAATAGGAAATGTAATTTTATTTGTAGAAATACCATTAGATATGTAATTTCTATACCCAGATCGGGATTTTGGAAATAAATTATTCTTATTCTTATTCTTATTCTTATTCTAGTGCGTAGCATACTTGATATAACTCGGTCATCTGGTATACAAGTGAAAACAAATACATTCAGATGGTAGAGCGTATTCAATGAAAATTTTTAAGATATATTTATTACAGAAAATACAATATATATAATATCCATACTTATTTCCGTCCGATTTTGTGCTAGGAATGGTAGGATACAACACTCTTGAAACGCGTCGATATATTTCCCTAATTATATTTGCATATAAATTAATTCAAGGAACTATTTATTTGCCAGAGATACTATGTAAGTTTGAATTGTACGTACCGGTAAATTACACAGCGAGGAGATCGCATCTATTGTTTAATATGCCGTACCATCGTACAAATATTTTTGTAGATAGGCCAGTGGGGAGGGTTATAGCTCTTCTGAATTCCTTACCCACAGAAATAGACATCTTTCGTATATCCCTTTGGCAGCTAAAAAGGCAATTCCCTGCTATCTAATGTTTATCATAATCTGTCTTTTATTTAGTTTTATATTTTTATGTTTTTTTCTTGTTCAATATTAGCATTAATTTAGCATTTAAGTTATGTAAGACATTTATATTTAGACTTACACTCTAGATTTAATATACAAGGGCGAATTGGATTCGTCTGTATAATATTTGAAAGTAATAAATAAATAAATAAATTCGTGACCCGTTCATTCGTGACACGTCCGAGAGTCATTCAGTCTGTATTCAACCTCGAAAGACGCAGCTGGTGCCGCAAGCAATGGATGTGGATACAGTATCGGCCGCTGCTATTTATTTATTTGGCACTATAAGTGCTATAAGTTATATATAAGTAACTAGTACACTATAGTATGTACATATAAGTACACTATAAGTTATAAACTACTACTCGAGTGAGCGCCGCAGGCGAGTTGTTGAGAAAGAAGTGGAGAAAGAAGGTGGTGGATTCTGGCTATACATAGAATATGAACATAGATTAGTGAAAATAGATTCGGACTAGTTAAGTATGATAATGTTAGTAGTGGGATGGTTAGTACGTAGGTGGTGAATACATATTTTGACGTTATTAACTTATTTATTAATTTATGACATATATTTATTTTTGTTTAGCAAGAGCATCGAAAACCAGCTTTCAGTACTTTACGCGGAGCCATCTGGACAATTTTAAAATTTTCTTTGGATGTTCTGCAGCAATTTTGAATACTATAACGAATTTCGTTGAATTTATATCATTTTGTTTAAATTTCCTTTCTATGGCGGCTTTTTTGTTTTATAAAATGTTAATCCTGGTTTGTTTCTTGGCTGAAACTAATGCCTATTGATTCCGCTAGAGGTCCATAGTGGGAAAAATATTCGATTTAATTGTCGACTGACAGCTGGGGGAACTTTCGAGAGAGCGAGAGCGCTTCATCTAATTGCACGTACGGGCTGCGGCAATTTCAATTGAGAAAAGTCAGTTTTCGCATAAAATGGGTGTTTGAAACCTTTTAAAATTAGTCTGTGAAAGTAGTGCCAGTTCTTCAGTTCTTCGTCAAAAAGTCCAGGAATACTGTGAGTTGTTTATTCGTTTTTAAGCTATTGCATAGCTTTTATCGCGGGCCTAAGCCAGCGCGGCGACCGAATGAAGAAATTTCTTAACGAAAATTAATTATTTTAAACTGATAATTACGTCTAAACGAGTACTGCTTACGATTCGAAAAAAATATATGTTAAACAAGAACATTTTCCTAATATTCTTAGCTTTGAATATTTTCGATTTTGTTTATATTACATAGTGTAATTAATTTGTGAAATTAGGTCTAACCGAACACAAAAACGACTACTACGCAAATACTATCTGGCGTATTATTATGAAACCTGTACTATTTTAAAGATAATTTAATTATCTATCTTTTTATCTACGATTTTTTTCGAATAATCCGGTTTTTTTGCTTTATCGAATAAAAAATTCGTGCGCGGCGCTCTATCAGAAGACGCTTAAATTATTCCGAATCATTTGCTTCCGCAGCCACAAATGATTCGGAATAATTTCAACGTTTTCCGATAGAGCGCAGTTATCTGATATCAGAAAAAATAAAATAAATAAATATATATAATTGCATAAGTTGTTAAAAATGGTATGCAATAGCTTTACCGCGGCAGTCCCCGAGTGCCACACGTATTTTTTCCATATTTTTGAGTAGTGCGAAATTTTGTGTGGCCACTCATGAATTTTGGGTGATTTCGCAGGTCATTTATCTTGGGCTGGAGAACCACTGTATGACCATTGAGCTCTTCCTTGGAACAGCTATTTGACTTTCCCAGCCCCGGCTTTTTCGCAGTAGGCCTTGGCCCGATGGAACTGAATTTCCGCGACGAAGTCCGGTATTTCGCCGTCGGAAGTAAAACCCGTATTTGTAAAATTTTTACCTATTTCTGCCAACCCGAAAGTTGCCGTTTTTGTAATTTGTAATTTGTAATTTAATTGTAACTTTTATTGTATAATTTTGTTGAAACGGTTATGTATGCTTAGGTCTTTTAGTATGGGTACTAGGCCTCACATAAATAATATTTTTTTAAATAAAAACCAGATGGAACACTGATTGCTTTTTATTACCTTTTTCACGTCCCGTGTATTTGTTTGTCTTTTTGCTCAAGCTAGTTTATAGTCTTTCCGGCGCCCAATTCTAAATTTATATTGTTTTTTTTAAAAATCCTAACCCTTGCAGTTATCCTGCAAGAAGGCTACATAAATGGCGCCCAACGTGGGGCCAGAAAATCAGTTTTTCCTTTTTTTTTATTATAATTTATAAACATGTTTAGTAGGTTTTAAATCAAAACGTTATATTATTTTATTACTTAATTTTTCTGTTATATATTCTTCTACAAAAACATCCCCTATGGTTTACTTTTACTATCCCTTTACTTTACATTTACTTTCTGCGGAATACTGATGCATCGGCAGACGTGTGGACAGACGCCTTGCGTTCGCTCTGTCATCCTTTGATCCGTGTCGCAAAACCGATACCAATCGGATAAGGGGCAGACGCATCGGCCGACGCTAAATACCTACGACAGATGAGCAAATACACGTCGGTGGACGCATCCGCAGATCGCATCTGCGGATGGATCTGTCGATGTGTAGAGGAGGCATCACATTACAGGCGAATGCTCGTCAGTCAGGGAGGCAGTATTGGAACGTAATGCACAAAATCGAACCTAAAATGTTACATTATAGGCGAATGCTCTCGGTGAGGGAGCACCTCAACGCTAAACAAAGGCTCATCAAGATGTACCCCTCTGCTCACTTTCCTCGCAATACCCTGTCGTTTGAGAGTGTGTAACGACCCTTAAGTATCGTTACATGCAGTCAACAAATGCATTGATTCCCAGTGAAATGCACTGACACAAATTCAGCCATTATTTTACCTCGTGCAGCGATGAATCAGCACGATGAAACAATACTTTTACTCGGAATATTTTGGATTGCATCAATTTTCGGCCTATATAAACCGGCGAAAATACGACCAATGTATCATTCCTCGAGTGATTACGTCCCTCAAGACAGCGACGGTATACCCGGTACCCCTTTTACGAGGCGAGTCAACGGGTCCAGCTTCTTGGTTACCTTTTTCTTCCTTTCCATATCGAGGCGAGACGCATCAGTCTGCACTCCCACAGACTCGAGCCGTGCCCAGTACGAGATACTATAGGATCACAAGTACAATCATTATCCACACACCCTCGTAACTTCAGGCAGATATTCGCGTCAATATAATATATGTATCAGAAGGTATTTATTGAGAGTTCTGATACACTTTAAATCGACTTTTAATACGGAGATAACCCGCAAGTTGACACCACCACCTCACACCGAATAACTTGGAGTCTAGTGAGGGGTGGTCCCTCACAAGTGCGTCTACTGTTCCCTCGATATACTGTGTATATAGTATGGTTCACATTTCATAGAATCTGAAATTTCGGAAAGAAAATACTACGGACAACGCGACGCACCTGAATCAACAAGCTTCCGCAACGATAGAATGAGGGGGGGGGCGTAAAGGATGGTGTAAAGGGACAGCTAATCCAAAATGGCGTCCGTCAGCCATCTTGGACGCGCGCAATTTTGGCGGGAACCGATTAGCGTACAGCGGATGCGATTACCGCTTATCTTTTCAGACAGTATGACGGTTTGAGCTCGACGGGCGCCCGGGCGGCGCGGAGCGAGGGGGACTTTCAAAGGAGGAGGCTTAAGTGAGCTATTTTTGTTATTTTTTCTTTTACCAGATTATTTGTGATAGACGCTATAAACACAGTTTCCTTAAGCCGGGTCCGCTGCGCCGTGTTACGTACAAAATATTGTTTTGATAACATGTTAGTAAAACTTGTTTAGCAAACAGGTCATCTTCTGCGACTTTCTAGTACCTAAAGCATATTTTTATTAATCCCTTCGAGTAGCGGCATAATTTCATGGCAGACCGCGGCAATTTATTCGAATTTCTTGCAGTATCGCCGCGCTCGACAAAAAGTACTATAACTATGGAACTATTATAGCAATCATAAAAAGAATAACTGATTAACGATTGCATTGAAATTTCTTACATAGAACATTGAAATTTCATTTTGTAAAACAAGTAAATAATTACAGTCGGAAAAGTGAAAAAACCTCGACATTTCTAACTTGTACTTGTTTTACGAAAAAGTACGGAACCCTATTTAGAAAGTGTAAATACTATCGTGATTTTTATTAGATTCTCTATCAAAGTTATTATTTCGTTTTGCTTATTTACATACAAACATATTTAAATATTAGCTCATGAAAACCAATACAATTTTTGATGATTTCTCGAAAAACAAAATGATGACAAACTGGACGACTTTTATGATATTGCGTCCACAATTGCTTGATTATAAATAACCATATTATGACTATACTTTCGAACTAAGTTTAAGATTTTATTGACATTGTTTTTAATTACGCATGTTTCAGAATTTTTCTTTTTATGGTATTGATTATTATTTGTTTGATTATTGATTATATTGTAAATTTGACTATTTTTAAGTAATCACCTGTGATTACAATATTTTTTTTTTCTTTTAATTAATCAAAGCGGTTTTATCATCCGGTAAATTATGTTTGTAAAATTTGACATGTTCCTCAGTATTGTGAAATGCTTTTATGGAATGAATAAATGATGATGATGATGATGATGATGTTTGACAAAGGAATTTTACCAGAAATATCCGCTAGTAGTAGTAGTAGTAGTAGATGGAGTGGGGGGCTTGTTTCCAGCCCTTGATGTCACCTAGATCTGTAAGGTCTTTTGTAACTACCCACTGTGTGGTTAGGTCAATTGTCAGCTAGTAGCCCGGTACAGAAATATCCGCTGAATGACGCGCGAAATTATTCTAGCGGCCGTCTATGTATCTATGGTAATAATGAGATATTTGTTATTGATTATAGGATGCGTTCGAATTATAAAATAATATTACTGTGCGCTCCAGGAGCAAGCCGCCAATATTGGTCGTTACGTAGTCAACGTGTTCTGATGTGCAACCAAATTTGGTCGTTACGTAGCCGAAGGGGATGAGTTTTGACGAGGTAGACGTGTCCACGGTTTTGGCAATAGTGGATTAGATTCTTGGCAGAAGAAATAGAAATAGATTTTGTGTTAGACCCTAACTACAGCCACGTTCTATCAACATATATCAAGAATTAGAAATTGAAGACAGATTTGGGTTTTAAAAAAAACGTTGTTCAGAGAGCGATTATGAAGAGCTTTTAACATTAATTTACTTAATGTTAAAAGCTCTGAGCTTTTAACTTTAATTCACTATTTTTTCCAAAATTTTTGCTAGAACATCGGGTACTGATATCGGTCGATAATTTGAGGGATCAAACTTTGGTCCATATCTGTCACCTGATACTTGATGAGAAATATGTTTTCGTTTGATTATGGTTAAAAAAAATGATAATATTATATTAATTAATTAAATTCACATGTATATGTGAACAGTAAGAAACCTTTTTAGGCTACTTAATTTATTGGTCAATTTAGTTATATATTAATCTATATATTTATTTATTTTACTTATCTATAAACTTAAATATTTTCTTTTTCTTTATTTAATATTAGTTCTTTATTTATATACACATTTATATATTTATAATAACCTTAAAATTTATAAGAATGAATGAGCAATCGGAATGAATGAGAAAAAAAAAATAAAAAAAAAAGAAAGTAAGTGAAGTCACTATGATTAAAGTGAACTCTTAAATACTATCACCCCAGAACAGATATACAATCTAGTGGGGGGATAAAATCCACACAAATGCAATCTTATCTGCTTCAAAAAAATCAATTGTATTGTTTTGGATAATTTTATAAAATAAAAAAATAAAAAATAAAATTAATATTGCCAGATATATAAAAACAAACAACATGGCGTACTGATGTTAGTCCACTTGATATGAGGTTGAAATGAGAAAAGCTTCTGGATTTTTAGATTTATTTTTATTTTCGATGGATGTAGCGTTCCGAATAACGGGTCTTTTCAGTATTAATGGTATAAAATACGAAGTATTTTCATTATTCCACTCCATTAAAACGATAAACTACAACAAAAATACACAATATTAAAAAGATTTGACGAGATGTGTCTCTGGCGAGCACAAATACAAAATTAATGATTTTGTACCCCAAGCCCCCCCTCCCCCGCTGGCGAATGCGGTTAAAGTTATCCATTCGTATCCATCCGGTGTACAAAATAGGTCACGCCCCAAAATAACATGACATTGGTTATTATGTGTTAGCAAAACACCATAACATGGCGTAGCATGCTTGGCTTTACTCTAACGTGTTAGTTGTAGACTGGGAGCTAGGGAGCTAATGGGCCCTTGATGAGTTGGCCGCGCAGACCCATTTGTTCAGGGTTGGTCACACTCACGGGTTAACACCCATCCGGCGGCCTCCACGCGTGACGTGCGAGCCCGGGTAGGACTCTGGCCTTAGGGCTAGTTTCCCCTCTGAGTCAATCTTCTGGCGCTCCTAGACGTTCTGCGCACCGTGTGGCGTAATCCAAACGATTGTGCATTCTGACTAACAGTCGGGGGAGTCTGGAAGCAGTACTGTTTCCTATAGAGCTAATGGGCCCATGATGAGGTGGCCACGAAGACCCATGTGTTCAGGGTCGGTCACACTCACGGGTCAACACCCATCCGATGGCCTCCACGCATGGGGTGCGAACCTGGGTAGGACACTGGGTCAACCAGTCTCCCCTGGGAATCAAACCTCTGGCGCTCCTGGACGGTCTGCGCACCGAGCGGCGCAAGCCAATCGACTGTGCTCTCCGACGAACAATCGGGGGAGTCTGGAAACTGTATTGTTTCCTATAGAGCGGGGGTGGTTGTCTACCTTACGGCGACTGCTCTTGAAATGACCATTGGCCATCCGATCCCGGTTCAGAGTCGGGCAAAGGACGCCTTGGTCCGCGATAGATTCGGTGCACACCGTTTCACCGCTTCGTAAGGGAGAGGACCGCGCAAGCGACCTCGAACTCGGAACCAATCGAGAGACCGGAGAAATCTGGTCACAATTGGAAGTAAGGGTGCGAGTATCTCGAGCCCGCCGGGTTTATTCCTGGCTCACTCGCGGTAAGGCGTTGGACTCTCACGGGTTGTGACGTAGCTGGACGTAGGATTGTACTGTCCAAAGTCTTCTACGTTCACTGCAGGGCGACAGAACGACTAATCGTTAAAACGTCCTGTGGTGACGGGCTCGCCCGTTGTAGCCGACACCGCAAGATGATTCCTATAGAGCGGGGGTGGTTGCTGACAGCTCTTGAAACGACCATCGGCTACCCGATCCCGGGTGAACAGAGACGGGCAACTGTCACTAAGCAGCGACTCGCCGAGTTACTCGGGCGACCGGCGACTACGTGTGTACGGAAGTCGCAGTTGCCGTATACATAATAGACAAAATTTCAACAAAAGAAAAAACCGACCCATTTTTCCTTAATTAGACTTAATCGATTGATGAATGACGTGACTCCCTGGTATAAAACTACAAAATTAGGCTTTTTTGGTAAACATTTAAAAAATATATTTGCATAATTCCTGCTGTTTACAATCCCCTCCCAGCCCGCGACGCGATGCTTGACAAACATGCTTGATCGTCTAGAGAGCCCTTATCTATCCGCGCTCGTCACCGACGAACGATTTGCGTCATATACTCTCGGTATTTTAGACTTCTCATCGCTGTATGGCACGAGTTACTTTATTTATTTATTTATTGATAATTGATAATATTATATTAATTAATTAAATTCACAAGTATATGTGCACAGTAAGAAACCTTTTTAGGCTACTTAATTTATTGGTCAATTTAGTTATACATTAATCTTTATATTTATTTATTTTACTTATCTATAAACTTAAATATTTTCTTTTTCTTTATTTAATATTAGTTCTTTATTTATATACACATTTATATATTTATAATAACCTTAAAATTTATAAGAATGAATGAGCAATCGGAATGAATGAGAAAAAAAAAAAAAATGAAAGAAAGTGAAGTCACTATGATTAAAGTAAAGTCTTAAATACTATCACCCCAGAACAGATATACAATCTAGTGGGGGGATAAAATCCACACAAATGTAATCTTATCTGCTTCGCAAAAATCAATTGTATTGTATTAGATAATTTTATAAAATAAAAAGAAAAATTAAAGCTATCGATTAAAAATACATCAAAAATTATTCAACAATTAATGCTACAGAATTCACTGTTCAGCCGCTGCCTAGCTGAGCTAATACTAGTACAGAATAGATCAAAGTCAAAGCGTTTAATCAAATCATTGAATTTGTCACTTGTTCGCCACAGAAATGCATTTTGCATATAGTTGGTACCAGCATGAGGAACATGAAGAGCAGGGTTAAATCTATTGAGTTTGGAAGGAACACGGAGATTACTGCTATGAAAATTTGACATCATGCTCAGATCCTTCCATAAGTCCTTGGCTAATTGCCAGGAAAGTTTTATGTAACTCAAACGATTTTTTAAATATTTTATAACCCAAAACTTTCGGTCCTTTAATAAAACGGTTCTCACGTTCCGACAGACTTGTGAGAACGTATTCATCTGTAGGCTCGCCTTGGCTCCGTTGTGCAAGTCAGCCTTGCGATAACACCCCTAATGACAGAGCAGCATTAATAATTCAACGTCAGGCGAAGAAGCAGCGCTATCCGGCTCTGCAAAGGCAAACTTCGCTCAATTATTTAACGGAACACACAGAGGTCATTACGGTTGTTTCGCCAAGTCGCCCAGTTTACAGTCTTCTATAAATCGAAAAAGAACTGTTCTGATGCATCAACAAGTGCTTCTATATTATACACCTCGCTTCAGGCCGGTCACCGATCAGCCACGCTTATAATGGTTGATTAAGCTAGAGAAATCGTGCAATTGCTAGCACCATTGATTATTAGGTTTATATGAGGATTGTCGCTCTACGCAAGCTACTCCACAAGGACACCTGGAGGAGTCGACTACAATGGGCGGACTCAGGAAGTTCTAACAATTATAATCGTTCTATCTCCGGTAAGGTGAGCGTAGAAGACTTTGTGACGATACAAATCAGCTAAGCCACGACCCCGCCAGGCCGACGCGCGCGACGCCTTACGGCGAGTTACTAGGAAGGTTAAACAGCGGGCCATCTCGCCCCCTGACTACCAGTTTGGAAGGATATTTCCGTCTGGAATTTACCTTCGGGATACCTCCTCCCCCCTGACTGGTTAGATCGAGGTCGCTTGCGCGGTCTTCTCCCTTATGAAGCGGTGATATGGTGTCTACCAAATCTATGCGGAACACAGCATCCTTTGTCGGGGACCGGGTGGCCGAATGGTCGTTTCAAGAGCAGTTGCCGTAAAGTTAACAACGATCCCCGCTCTATAGGAACCATTACTGTTTCCACTCCCCCGATTGTTGGTCGGAATCTTCCAGTCGTTTGGCGAGTTTGTGGAGCACTGGGTGGCTTCTTGGGAAAGCATGAGGCCTCGGGATACCCCCCAGGGGGTACCCTCTTCCTTGGTGGCGTGATTCGGCGGCTACTTCCAGCCCGAAGTGCCCGTCTTTGTGTCCGTCTCTTTACCGCCCCGAGGGGCGTTTCGTTCTTTGCAGGATCCAGGGATTCCTCCCCCCCGTGGCTGCTCCGAGACCTGCCCACGGACCGTGCGCCTCCACCATCATCGTTTCTGGAGCGTCCTCTACCCCGCTCACCGGCCCTAAATCTGTGATATTTGTTGTTTTTTTTTCTTTTTCTATTGTGAATATGGTAAATTTAGTATTATTTTTGTAAATTTTTACTTCGTAAATATCTTTTATTATAAATAAATGGGTTCTCGGGGCGGTACGGGGGGGGGGGTGGTTTACCCTATTTCACCCCCTGCGCGTTCTACCCTTCTGGTACGCGCAGGGTTGTCGTAGCACGACATCCCGGGCAGACAAGACGACCCTCGTCGTTATAACTGCCCGGGCGGTGGGCGGGGTTTGTGCCCTCACCTATCGCCTTGAAACTCTTAACTGTTGGTCGGAATGCATAATCAATTGGCTGACACCGCACGGTTCGCAAACCGTTCAGGAGCGCCCGTAGGTTAGGTTAGGTTCTTCCCTGGCTCTCCCTTCCGCATGGAGGCCGCCTATTGGCTTATCAAAAATCAATCCCTTTTTAACCGACTTCAAAAAAAGGAGGAGGTTATCAACTCGGTAGTATCTTTTTTTTTACTGTTTGTTATTATTATTATTTATTATTTATTCCGTAGCCAGCGATTGGGGAGGGGCTCGCCCTCGCAGCCAATACGCTGCTGTCGGTGCCGCTGGATCTCGTACTCCATTCACGATTCGCTTCCATTCTTGACGATTTTTTGCTACGTCTCGAGCATCCCTAGCCGATTCGTTGATTTTTAAGGTCGTCTTTGATGTTATTTAGCCAGGTTTTCTTCCGTGCCGATCGCTGAATTCTCCATTTAGTCGGACGGTCTCGTGAAAGAAGTTTACGTGGCAAGCGATTATCATTCATTCGGTAAACATGGCCGAACGATCGTAGTCGACGTTTTTGTACTTCTTCTTCGATCGTTGTTACTAGATCGCATCTTTCTCTAATGGTCTCGTTTCGAATTCGGTCGCGGAGTGAGACACCGAGAATCTGCCTCAAGCATCGCATTTGGAAGACTTCGAACTTTTTGAGGTCCGATTGTAGTAACGTCCACGTTTCCGATCCACAAAGAAGAATGGGAAGAACCAACGTTCGGTATAGTCGTACTTTGGTTTTGATGGTAAAGTTCGTTCGCTTCCATATGCACCACTTGAGCGAGGCGAATGTTGCTGTTGCCTGACCGATCCGGCTATGGACATCGGCCGTCGATGCCACTTTCTTTTCCGTAACCAACGATCCTAAATATTTGAATTGTGGGACCTGTTCGATTTGGGTTCCATCGAGTTTGTTACCTCAGAACTATTTTTTAATGTTTTTTACGTCAGGAAAATTATCTCTTATTTGAAAGGATATACTTCCAGATTGGTCCCAATGTTATCAAAATCCTGTTCTGATGATGGTATCCATGAGGAATTGAGGGCACTCCTCAAATACTATCATACGATGTTAAAAAAATACATGTTGGTTCAATTCCGATGACAATGCATATTTTAATGTTAGCTAATACCTGATTCTACACCCTGGGTTGGCTCCCGACGAGGAGACTCCTCAACGGTCAACAGCATAGACACGACGTCTTGTATACTCATTCAGTTATGGTATCCCGTTCTATGTTTCACCATGACATGGCTGCTGCACTTTGTTGGAGTCGGTTTATTTTGTTAACAAATTGTCTATTATTCTATTTTCAGTTTCTATTTATATTATTTCTATTTATGTATTGATAGCTGCAAATAAGTAATGTATTATTTTTATTATTAATAATTTTAATCTGAAGCTAATATTGTTTAAGGTCTTGAAATCGCAAATTATGGTTGATTCCCGGGAGTGTAAACTAATAAACTAATAAACTAATAAATAAAAAATAATAACAGATGGTCATCGATGAATCAAATACTGTTACTTTCAAGTGGAAGCTAATGGGCCCTTGCTGAGTTAGCCACGAAGACCTATTCTGTTCAGGGTTGGTCACACTCATGGGTCAACACCCATCCGGCGGCCTCTAGTGCTAGTTTCTCCTAGGAATCAACCTTCTAGCGCTAATGGACGTTCTGCGCATCGTGCGGCGTAAGCCAATCGACTGTGCACTCTGACGAACAACTTGAGTTGTCGACTACAACGGGCGAGCCCGTCACCACAGGGAGTTTTAACGATTAGTCGTTCTATCTCCCTGGAGTGAGCGTAGAAGACTTTTGGACAAAAACAATCCGCCGTCAAGCTACGCCACAACCCGTAAGAGACCAACGCCTTACCGCGAGATAGCCAGTAATGATTACCTGGCGGGCCCGACCCTCGCGCCCTTACTACCAATTGTGACCAGATTTCTCCGGTCTCTCGATTGGTTCCGAGTTCGAGGTCGCTTGCACGGTCCTCTCCCTTACGAAGCGGTGAAACGGTGAATACCGAATCTATCGCGGACCATGGCGTCCTTTGCCCGCCTCTTACCCGGGATCGGATGGCCAATGGTCAATTCAAGAGCAGTCGCCGTAAGGTACGCAACCACCCCCGCTCTATAGGAAACAATACAGCTTCCAGTTTCCCCCGACTGTTTTGGGAGCTAATGGGCCCATGATGAGGTGGCCACGATGACCCATGTGTTCAGGGTCGGTCACACTCACGGGTCAACACCCATCCGACGGCCTCCACGCATGAAGTGCGAACCTGGGTAGGACACTGGGTTAACCAGTCTCCCCTGGGAATCAAACCTCTGGCGCTCCTGGACGGTCTGCGCACCGAGTGGCGCAAGCCAATCGTGTGTGCTCTCCGACTAACAGTCGGGGGAGTCTGGGAACTGTATTGTTTCCTATAGAGCGGGGGTGGTTGTCTACCTTACGGCGACTGCTCTTGAAATGACCACTGGCCATCCGATCCCGGTTCAGAGTCGGGCAAAGGACGCCTTGGTCCGCGATAGATTCGGTGCACACCGTTTCACCGCTTCGTAAGGGAGAGGACCGCGCAAGCGACCTCGAACTCGGAACCAATCGAGAGACCGGAGAAATCTGGTCACAATTGGAAGCAAGGGCGCGAGTGTCGGCCCGCCAGAACACTGGCTATCTCGCGGTAAGGCGTTGGCTTCTTGCGGGTTGTGACGTAGCTGGACGTTGGATTTGTTCTGTCCAAAGTCTTCTACGTTCACTGCAGGGCGATAGAACGAGAAAATCGTTAAAACGTCTTGTGGTGACGGGCTCGCCCGTTGTAGTTGACACCGCAAGTTGTTTACCCAGTGTCCTACCAGGTTTGACAAGAGCAGTCGCCGTAAGGTAGGCAACCACCCCCGCTCTATAGGAAACAATACAGTTCCCAGACTCCCCCGACTATTAGTCGGAGAGCACAATCGATTGGCTTGCGCCGCACGGTGCGCAAACCGTCCAGAAGCGCCAGAGGTTTGATTCCCAAGGGAAACTGACCACGGCCAGAGTCCTACCCAGGTTCGCGCCCAGTGCGTGGAGGCCGTCGGATGGGTGTTGACCCGTGAGTGTGACCGACCCTGAACACATGGGTCATCGTGGCCACCTCATCATGGGCCCGTTAGCTCCCACTCTGACTAACAGTTAAGAGTTTCAAGGCGATAGGTGAGGGCAGCAAACCCCGCCCACCGCCCGGGCAGTTATAACGACGAGGGTCGTCTTGTCTGCCCGGGATGTCGTGCTACGACAACCCTGCGCGTACCAGAAGGGTAGAACGCGCAGGGGGTGAAATAGGGTAAACCACCCCCCCCGTACCGCCCCGAGAACCCATTTATTTAAAATAAAAGATATTTACAAAGTAAAAATTTACAAAAATAATACTAAATTTACCATATTCACAATAGAAAAGAAAAAAAAAAACAACAAATATCACAAATTTAGGGCCGGTGAGCGGGGTAGAGGACGCATCAGAAACGATGATGGTGGAGGCGCACGGTCCGTGGGCAGGTCTCGGAGCAGCCACGGGGGGGAGGAATCCCTGGATCCTGCAAAGAACGAAACGCCCCTCGGGGCGGTAAAGAGACGGACACAAAGACGGGCACTTCGGGCTGGAAGTAGCCGCCGAATCACGCCACCAAGGAAGAGGGTACCCCCTGGGGGGTATCCCGAGGCCTCATGCTTTCCCAAGAAGCCACCCAGTGCTCCACAAACTCGCCAAACGACTGGAAGCAGCTCCTACAACTGACCAGATCCGGGTACCAAATCGGAGAGCGCCCAACGCACGCGGCCACTGCATCCATCAACTTCTCCCGTGCAGCCGCTAGAATTGGGCAAGACCAAATTACGTGTTCCGCAGTTTGGCGACCATACCCACAGGCGCACCGGGGGTCATCGGCAAGTCCAAAGTCAAATAGTTTGGCTCTGAACTCTCCGTGGCCCCCAACCAGCTGCGTGGTATGGTGGTCGAACCGCAGAAACGAATTTGCCATCCGCACTGCGACGGACGGGAAAAAGCAATGGGTGAGGCGGCCAGTACCCCCGGCGTCCCATCTAGCCTGCCAGACACGCAAGGACTCCACCCGAATCAGGCGGGCAAACTCCCCAGCTCGGTGCGCCACCGGGTCGATCGACAGGCCATGAAGGACTAACAGTCGGGAGTGTGTGGAAGCAGTACTGTTTCCTGTAGAGCGGGGTTGGTTGCGGACCTTACGGCGACTGCTCTTGAAACGACTATCGGCTACCCGATCTTGGGTGAACAGCGGGCAAAGGATGCCGTGGTCCGAGATAGATTCGATATACCCCGTTTCACCGCATCGTAACGAAGAGGACTGCGCAAGCGACCCTCGAAATCGTAACCTTTCGAGAGACCGGAGTAATCCGGTCGCAATTGGAAGCAAGGGCGTGAGTGTAAGCCCGCTGGGTAACACACATAGTTATCTCGCGGTTAAGGCGACATGATACCTGAGAACGACCATATCTGAAGAATTTTAATTTTATGAGTTTTTTGAAAAATATAAACAATTTGAAGTGCCGAAACGTCTAACGTCTTTTGGACAACGTCATTACAGCTTTCTTGCTCCAAGAATGGTTAATATCATGAGTAAAGAGAACATATTGGAAATTAGCAGCAAACAACAAAAATATCACCTTACATCATGGTTAATAAACCTTGGTAGGAGAAAGACCGAGAAAACATTCATCACAATTTTAAAATAAATAAATATATTTATTTTCTATTTATTTTATACAGGTATTTTTATTAATTCTTATATATTATTAGTTATTATTATAAATGATTATTTATTATTGCTATTACATATTATTATTATTATTATTTAGTATTACTTGTCTATAGTTCTAATATTATTTTGGTGTAGTGAGAATTTCATTTTAACTTGATTTGATTAAAAAAAAATATATTTTTGGTTTGGAATTTAACTTGATTTGATTCAATTTTTTATTTTTAGTATGTATTTTTTAATCATTTGTATTGGTGTTCTCCTTAGAACAGGCTCTGCCAAGTTAGGAGCAACACAATCAATGTTAAGTGCTAACGGTGTAATTTTTTTTGTGGAGCAATAAATAAATAAATAAATTATTTAAAAAAGTTTCTAAGCGAATCTCTCGATAAGGACCCAATTTGAAATTTAGACCCAAAAAAGTTGCTCATTGCCTTGAACATTAAGGCTTTAAACTGACTTCGAAAACTTTCAGGCGCCTTTACTCCTACAATGGAAGCGATGAGTGTGTTTTATTATATTTTCATCATATTGACTGGTTAATTCTCTAGGGCAGCACTTAGCCACATTTTTTATTTAGGCCCTAAATTATTTACAATTAATTAAAACGTGACAGCGCTCTGAGAGTTACGCTAAATATGCCTTGCCATTAACACTCTTATACCACCACTACGTAAAGATAGCTATTCTGTACTAACGCTTGCATAGAGCATTTAGTAATAGTATGCGCGTAGTAGCCGACGCGAGCGGACGTAGAATTTGCGCTTGACGCTTCGTCAACGCTGAATTTTTATTGGTCAAACCCTACAAAATTGACCACGCCTATTTTTTCGCGTGTACGCCCATTTCGGATATTTTTCTGAGGTCTCATGGCCTCTTCTTACGGGCATGTGGCGGAGCTTGACGGTGGACTGTTTTGTCCAATTCTTCTGCGTTCACTTCACGGGAGATAGAACGACTAATCGTTAAAACTTCCTGAGGTTGACAACTCTAGTTGTTACTATCAAATCGTTTCATTTGTTTTGTGCAACAACTAGGTCCTCGACAATAAATAAAGCAATTACGCCATTTGTGTTTAGCATGAATATTCTGGATATTGTATCTCTTTGTGTGCGGGGGGGCCTCTTTTTATCTTCATCTGTGAAGCGAGGGCGAGAGAGCGCGGGGGAGCTTTTTCATCCACGTAATTGAAATTCCCTTTGTGAATTGTACGAGATGGTTCAATTCGAAGAGAGAGCGAATTGGTCCAAGTAGAATATCCCTCTTTGAAGATTCGACACGCATGGATAAATGTTTAAGTATTTCTTTTCGGGCCGTTTAATAGCCATGAGCTGCTGTGATCAAAGCGACCGCGTAAAAATCTCTTGATATGATTGACGTCACATTAAAAACTTACCATTTTCACCAAAAATGGTTGACTGCTCTAGATAACCTGTCGATGTGGGAAAAAACATGTATCTTTATTTTGTTCTTTAGATCGCACAGGTTTTCGAACAAGTGATATTCTGAACAGAATTACCATTACTACCATACAACTATAGAGTTGTCATCTGCAACGGGCGAGCCCGTCACCTCAGGAAGTTTTATCGATTAGTCGTTCTGTCTCCCTGAAGTAAGCGCAGAAGACTTGGACAAAAACAGTCCACCGTCAAGCTCCGCTACATGCCCGTAAGAGACCAACGCCAGGAGTGTTACCCAGCGGGCTTACACTCACTCCCTTACTTCCAATTGCGACCAGATTGCTCCAGTCTCTCGATTGGTTACGAGTTCGAGGTCGCTTGCGCGGACCTCTCCCTTACGAAGCGCTGAAACGGTGTATACCGAATCTATCGCGAACCACGGCATCCTTTGCCCGGCTGTTCAGCCGATGGTCGTTTCGAGAGCAGTCGCCGTAAGGTCCGCAACCACCCCCGCTCTGTAGGAAACAGTACTGCTTCCAGACTCCCCCGACTGTTAGTCAGAGTGCACACTCGATTGGCTTACGCCGCACGGTGCGCAGACCGTCCAGGAGCCACAGAGGGTTGATTCCTAGGGGAAACTAGCCCTAAGGCTAGAGTCCTGCCCGGGCTCGCACTTAATGCGTAGAGGCCGCCGGATGGGTGTTGACCCGTGAGTGTGACCAAACCTGAACAGAATGGGTCTTCGTGGCCAACTCAGCAAGGGCCTATTAGCTCCCAAAGGGACCATTACTACCATACAACCGATCACAATCGAGCTTATGGACGGAGAATTGAACCAAGAGCGGCTCCAGAGGGGGACGAGTTCATCAGTTCGTTTACCCTCTCCAGTTCTACTTGATCGACATCCCTCTCATGCGCAATACTGTCAATGCAGCTCAATTCTGTCTCGCTCTATACGCAACTAATGATTTTATAGAAGGCGAGTTTCTTATATTTGTTTGCAAAATATAAACATCGGATTTATCTTCGGTCTGCATAAGTACGATGGCATATCCGAATGAAGGGCACATTTAAAGTGGTTGCCAGTACGCCGAAGTAAGAGAAATTTTCAAATACTTCCTCTCCTTTATCGTATACTCTCCCAATCGACACCATCCTATTTCCACAAGCATTTCCCACATTTTTTCCACGCTCTCGTATTTTTATCTGCCTCTAACAATTTATTAATTTTCTTGGCTACTTGTCGGGTAAAATTTGGGGCGAAAGGAGCGTTTTTTTTTTTAATTATCTATTTTGGGTCCGTAACAGTAATCTAGGATTGAGTGTTGTAAATAATTGTTGGTGCATTTTCCTAATATAATTTAGAATTAAGGCGACACGATACCTGAGATCGACCATATCTGAAGAATTTTAGTTTTATGAGTTTTTTGAAAAATATAAGCAATAATTAAAAAAAAAATTAAGTGAATCTCGTACCTTGGACATTAAAGCTTTAAACTGACTTCGAAAACTTTCAGGCGCGTTTACTCCCACAATGTAAGCGAAAAGTGTGTTTTATTATAATTTCATTATATTGACTGGTTAATTCTCTAGGGCAGCACTTAGCCACATTTTGTATTTAGGCTCTAAATTAATTACAATTAATTAAAGCGCGCTCTGAGAGTTACGCTAAATATGCTTTTCCATTAACACCCTTATACCACCACTGCGTAAAGATAGCTATTCTGTGCTAACGCTGCGATAGAGCATTTAGTATACGCCTAGTAGCCGGCGCAAGCGGACGTAGAATCTGCGCTTGACGCTTCGTCAACGCTGGATTTTTATTGGTCAAACCCTACAAAATTGACCCCGCCTATTTTTTCGCGTGTACGCCCATTTCGGATATTTTTCTGAGGTCTCATGTCGCCTTAAGCTACACACGTTGTCGCGCGAGACGAACTTCTCATTATCTCGAGTCGCTGTTCGCAAAAGGTTTATCTTCGTCTGACTTTGAATGTGTTTATTTTTTTATTTTTTTTTGTTTCAAACCAGTTGATAGGAATGCCTACACTTGGTTATGTCCAAAACTAACAATAATAACAAGTATAATATTTAAATATATACCTTTTAAGGTATAAGGTATGAACGTCGGTATTGCAAGGTATGAACGATGAACATCCAAGCGCAGATTTTCTAGGTTATATAGAAGAAACAACATTTTCCAATAATTCCAATCAAAATTATTACATAATTTCGTAGAATTTTCATCTGGACAATAGTACTAAACAATCAAACAAATATTGGATAATTTCACAAATTATCATATGGGAAGATATTTTAAAGAAAAAACACAAACACAAACAAATCAGTAATAATAATAATAGACAATAGCCAATAGTTAGAAGGAAAAAAACGCAATTGTAAAATAGTCAATAATATAAAGAATAGGGAATGATAATGGTCAAGTCGGTCAATAGAGCTGCGAAAAATTGATATTGTCGAAATCCTCAATGCTATAAATGGGGTTTTTAGTCAAAATACCCTGTACCTTTTTCTTAAAGTGAACCTCCCCGAGGCCCCTGATGTGTAATGGAAGTTTGTTGTAAAATAAGTAAGATTGGCAGAGAAAGCTATTCCGAACCTTACTCAGTCGCACCTTAAAATGACGCAAGTCCACTTTATTTCGCGTATTATGCGAATGAATATATGAGTTAGTTGAGGTAGTCTCGATATTTTTTCTCGTATACATGTTTTGGTATATCTACGCGGCGTACAAAGTCATGTACGCCGTATTAACAATCACGCTGACCAAGCCTCACGGTGTGAGTTCCGCTCAAATACTTCTCCTAGGCTACTTGCCGGCAAAGTTTTGACGTGACACTACCGACTTTTTGACGTGACAACGTCTTATAAATCGATGGAGCCTGCTGCACGCACGAAAAAACATGACTCATGCGGCGTTACCTCGGTCTGAGGCGTTCCATTTATTATATTTATTATACAATATAAATGCTGCCATCTACCGGTTGCGACAAGAATTATTTACTAACCTCAGTCTAAAATAGTACGAATGAAAATCACTAGATTGATTTAAATTCTTGACATAATTTTATATGTATTCTTGATATACGGAATGTTATTACTGAACGGACAATTTTCTTGTGGGTACAACGAAGTGCAACGAAGTAAGCAACTTTTATTAAAAAAGAAATAAAAAAGTATGAAAAGCTATCATTACGATGCGCTATCTAGCGGTTGGTAAAATGTCGCTGATATTGTTTATTTACGACGTATTACCTACCGCTAGATGGCGCAGCGTGCTCAAACGCTTCTCAAACTGTTATTTAACAGTTTGAGATTTCAAATTAAAAAAAACAATAAACTTTAAACAATAAACAATTATACAATTATACTGCTATACAATAATACATTTACATGTTGTAGTCAAATCTGTTAATATAAAAGCATATATTTTTGGGTGTTTGTAATAAACAATATCAGAATCTTAAATGAAACTGCTTCAAATGCAACCATTCCATCATTATTTTCTTATGACGTTGTCACGTTCAACTATCGTCTGTAAACCGACTTTACAGACAACCGTTTTTTAAGATGTAATCCATTTTGGGTCCGTAACGGTAATCTGGGGTTGAGTGTTGTAAATAATTGTCGGTGCAATTTCCGTAATATAATTTTGAATTAGGCCCCACGTTGGGCGTCAGGTTGTCGCATTAGATATTAACGAGACGAACTTCTCATTATCTCGCTTCGCTGTTCGCAAAAGGTGTATCTTCGTCTGACTTTGAACGTGTACGCGTGCAGTATTAACACTTAATCACGCCGACCAAGCCGTGACTGAATACTTTAACAGCAATTTAAACCTCGGCGTAATTTTGTATGCACAAAGTGAGGCGATGTCGAGAGTCGGATGCGGATTAGTTTGAATAACGAGCTGACGGCTTCCCGGTATGGTTGCGGGGAACAAAGCCGTGCGAGAAACGAGACAACCGGAATCAAAATATATCCAACATAATATCGCGGACAAAGGATGGGAAAGGGGCCTTGTCGATTTTAAATACTGACTAATTTGAACTTATGCGGGATTCTCTAATATTGTGAGTTATCGATGATCAGAGCCCCGACTTGTCTCGTGATGTTCCTCGGCGATTGCATGCGGTAGGTAAACCCAGTGTTTTATTATGTTTACCATCTTGTTTATGTTTGACGAACATTTATTTATATATATATATATATATATATATATATATATATATATATATATATATATATATATATATATATATATATATATATATATATATATATATATATATATATATATATATATATATATATATATATATATATATATATATATATATATATATATATATATATATATATATATATATATATATATATATATATATATATATATATATATATATATATATATATATATATATATATATATATATATATACAGGGTGCGGCAGCTAAACTGCCTTTTTTCAAAACCTAATAAAATCCATTGTAATAATCAGAACATTTTTATTTGTTTTTTATAGTGTAGACGCATGCCTAAAGTTTTGTTTTACATAGTTTTGAAGATCAAATCAGATAGGTGACGTCACCCATTCTCCATACACTGAGTAAACCGATTTCTGGCGTTTGTCATGACTCTTGCCAGCAAAGCAGGCGTTATGTTGGCAATTTCTTCCTGGATGTTGGTTTTCAAATTTTGTAGGGTCCTTGGACGGTTCACATAAACACGGGATTTTAAAAAAACCTCATTGAAAAATTTCACAAGGGGTCAAATCGGGAGAGCGGGCCGGCCACTCCAAATCGCCCCTAATTGAGATGAGGCGCTCTCAAAACAGCCATCGATGCTCTTGAAAAGTGTGCCGTTGCACCGTCTTGTTGGAACCAAAGTCCAACTCATCTAGCAGTGGAAAAAAATTCCTCCTCAAAGAACGATCGGAAAGTCCATGGGCAAACGCATGTTTGCGTGCAGAACGCCGTGGTGATCGCAACATTAAAGCTCTCACTGCCTCAATGTCTTCACCGGTCTAATGGGCCGAGGGACGCCAGTTCTTCGTCTTCTAACACTCGCAGTTTGTCGAAACGTAGTGACCCACGTAACAATTGATTTCCGATCCGAAACAGGGGCTAACGGGGATTAAAGCGATTTCGAAAGGCGCGCTGCGTTGCGATCACAGAACATCCGCTCGAAAAGTAGGCCTCAACGGCAAACGCACGCTCCTCACTGTTCCGTCTCGGGAAAAAACTTTATAGTCCCGCCTCTAGAACGAGACCACTAGCGCTCCGCTACGACATCAACCGACTGAATGGTGCGCATTTTAAAAAAAGGAAATTATGCTGCTGCACCCTATATATATATATATATATATATATATATATATATATATATATATATATATATATATATATATATATATATATATATATATATATATATATATATATATATTTATATATATATATATATATATATATATATATATATATATATATATATATATATATATATATATATATATATATATATATATATATATATATATATATATATATATATATATATATATATATATATATATATATATATATATATATATATATATATATATATATATATATATATATATATATATATATATATATATATATATATATATATATATATATATATATATATATATAGATATATATATATATATATATATATATATACGGCGTGGAGTCGCTCCTGGTCGCCACAGACCAGATAAGTGCCCGTTCATTTATTTTATAATTTCATTTATTTAGTAATAAACATAATTTCAATTTGATAAAATAATAATTTACTCTTATACAATCAAATATATATATATATATATATATATATATATATATATATATATATATATATATATATATATATATATATATATATATATATATATATATATATATATATATATATATATATATATATATATATATATATATATATATATATATATATATATAATCTTTTTTTAAAGAATTCGTTTAAAGGATGACACTTTGATGAAAAAATAAAAATAATAAAAGCCACTTACATAGCTGGAAGGTTTTCCCGGACTGGACTGGGAAATGCTTATTGTTTAAACGAGATGTATTCTTGGATGAGTACCACTTTCGACGGTACACTGTAGGTTTAATGGGATCCCTTTATCGCTAGCGAACGATCACCCTTCATCCACATCTCAAAAACAAAGCGTATCCTTTTGCAAACCAAAATAAAATGTCTTTATTAAAGACAAATTTAAGCAAAAACAATGAAAAAAATCACAATCAATCGTCTTTTAAATGCGGAATGACATTTCGAAAATTCGATTTGAAATTCGAATATATCCACTCTTTAAAGGTTTCTCGTTTAAACAATAATCATTTCCCAGTCCAGTCCGGGAAAACCTTCCAGCTATGTAAGTGGCTTTTATTATTTTTATTTTTTCATCCAAGTGTCATCCTTTAAACGAATTCTTTAAAAAAAGATTTTACAAAAAACCAATCAAATATTAACAATATTATACAATTTTATCTTATGTTTTGAACTCTTGTAAATATCATATAGCCTTAAGTATAAACTTCTCGACCAGAAATTACGATTTATATCTTATTTCATGGGAACGAGCAAATGAAGTATTTTATTTTTATTTTCATTTAATAGCTGGCTGATAGCGAGCCCAGCAATCGTATATCGTCCCTTTAAAGAGTGGATATATTCGAATTTCAAATCGAATTTTCGAAATGTCATTCCGCATTTAAAAGACGATTGATTGTGATTTTTTTCATTGTTTTTGCTTAAATTTGTCTTTAATAAAGACATTTTATTTTGGTTTGCAAAAGGATACGCTTTGTTTTTGAGATGTGGATGAAGGGTGATCGTTCGCTAGCGATAAAGGGATCCCATTAAACCTACAGTGTACCGTCGAAAGTGGTACTCATCCAAGAATACATCTCGTTTAAACAATAAGCATTTCCCAGTCCAGTCCGGGAAAACCTTCCAGCTATGTAAGTGGCTTTTATTATTTTTATTTTTTCATCAAAGTGTCATCCTTTAAACGAATTCTTTAAAAAAAGATTTTACAAAAAACCAATCAAATATTAACAATATTATACAATTTTATCTTATGTTTTGAACTCTTGTAAATATCATATAGCCTTAAGTATAAACTTCTCGACCAGAAATTACGATTTATATCTTATTTCATGGGAACGAGCAAATGAAGTATTTTATTTTTATTTTCATTTAATAGCTGGCTGATAGCGAGCCCAGCAATCGTATATCGTCCCTTTAAAGAGTGGATATATTCGAATTTCAAATCGAATTTTCGAAATGTCATTCCGCATTTAAAAGACGATTGATTGTGATTTTTTTCATTGTTTTTGCTTAAATTTGTCTTTAATAAAGACATTTTATTTTGGTTTGCAAAAGGATACGCTTTGTTTTTGAGATGTGGATGAAGGGTGATCGTTCGCTAGCGATAAAGGGATCCCATTAAACCTACAGTGTACCGTCGAAAGTGGTACTCATCCAAGAATACATCTCGTTTAAACAATAAGCATTTCCCAGTCCAGTCCGGGAAAACCTTCCAGCTATGTAAGTGGCTTTTATTATTTTTATTTTTTCATCAAAGTGTCATCCTTTATATATATATATATATATATATATATATATATATATATATATATATATATATATATATATATAATTTTTTAATTGAAATTTTTTTAAATTATTTTTATTTAATTGTAAGGTTAGTAAAGGTTGTACCTTTGCCGGACGTTTCGGAGCCCGTGGCTCCTTCTTCAGCGGCAAGAAAAATACTCCTGAGTATTCTTCTTGCCGCTGAAGAAGGAGCCACGGGCTCCGAAACGTCCGGCAAAGGTACAACCTTTACTAACCTTACAATTATATATATATATATATATATATATATATATATATATATATATATATATATATATATATATATATATATATATATATATATATATATATATATATATATATATATATATATATATATATATATATATATATATATATATATATATATATATATATATATATATAAGATGATTATAAAGTAAATAATTATAAAAGCCACTTACATCGTGACGAAGGATTCCCTTGATCGGATTCGGGAATGCTTTCCCGAATCCGATCAAGGGAATCCTTCGTCACGATGTAAGTGGCTTTTATAATTATTTACTTTATAATCATCTTATTGATCAATTCTAAAAAGAATATATACACAAAACTATCAAATATTTCAATATATATATTTTTATATATATATATATATATATATATATATATATATATATATATATATATATATATATATATATATATATATATATATATATATATATATATATATATATATATATATATATATATATATATATATATATATATATATATATATATATATATATATATATATATATATATATATATATATATATATATACATATATATAGTAGTTATAGTTGGTATTGGCACGAGAGACCTCAAAAGTGCGTGAATTGCGAATTAATCGCGGAGGAACGAAAAGACGTAAGTTTTCAACAAGGTATGGACTATCTATGGTATTGTGGATAACTTTGTGTAACAGTACCATATCAGCCACAGTGCGTCGGTCTTCTAGAGCTTGAATACCGAAGTGGTCCAGTCTGCTCTCGTACGTAGGAAGACCGAAGCGTCCGCGATAATTGTTGTATTTTAAAAAACGCCTTGGGATACATTCTATCCTGCTTCTGTAGACCGAATATTGTGGATTCCAAATTGAGGACGCAAATTCCACAGTACTGCGAACGTAAGCGAAATATAACATCTTCAGGACATTTATATTGGGGAAAGGTCTTGAGATACGGCTCATAAATCCTAGTGTCCTCAAAGCTCGGCTAACCATACTTTCTATATGCTGATCGAAAAGCAACTTATGATCAATTTGTACTCCGAGGTCGCGAATACATTTTACATTAGGGATCACTTCACCATTAATGTGATAACTGAACTTCACCAAGTCTCTCTTACGGCTGAAGCTTATACTGTTACATTTAGTAGCATTTAGAGAGAGTTTATTAAGTACACAGTAGTCTGACAGGCGGTCGATATCCTCTTGTAACCGGAGGCAGTCTGCCACGTCAGCCACCTAAGCATAGATTTTCAGGTCATCCGCGTATAAAATGTGACGACCAGCTATGAAACAAGAACTAATATCGTAATGATAGGCGTTGAAGAGCAGAAGACCCAAGTGTGAACCCTGCGGTACCCCGGACAGAATTGATGCAAAGTTCGACCTGAATCCTCAAACAACCTCAGCTTGGTGACGGTTAGCTACGTACGATGATATCCACCTGTATAGATCTCCGTGGACTCCTAGTCTTTTTAGCTTACTTAAGAGAATAGGATGGTTAGCACGGTCGAACGCCTTCGCAAAGTCGGTGTAGATGGCGTCCACTTGCTTCTGTTTATCCATCGCACTTAAGGTAAAATTGGTAAATTGCGCCAATCTACCCTGGACAATGAGGTTTGCTACGTCTTCATTGCACTACAAACTTCATTGCTACAAAATTCGTGTTTGTCTTATTTCTATTTTAAAACAACCGCGATAGTCTTTGATTTCATATAATAATAATAATAATATGGTAAAGTGGGTTTTGTAAGCAATTTGGTATATACGAACCGGATTTGTTGTTGGAGGCCTGCTGCATGTGCGGCGGCTGCTGCTGCTGTTGCGGTTGCTGCTGCTGCTGCAGCTGCGGCTGTGGCTGCAGCTGCTGCGGCATCAGGCCAGGATGCGCCAGTTGGAGTAGCTTCGCTGGTTCCATCTTCGCCGGCGCGGCGACCGGTATGGGCCCTGCGTTCGTCATCGTCGTGATGGTCGCAGCCGGCATCATCAGCGTTGACATAGCCAGCATCCTGTACCGGTGCTCCTCGCGGCTCAACGCAAAGAAATCCGTGGTGGCTTCCGTGTTGGACTACTTTTGCATAATCTTTTTGTACGTGTATTTTGTGCGCTTTTTTAATTGACTTAAGAATTAATTTTGTCGTTTTAAGAGAAATTGATTGACGTCGAGGATTGCTTTTTATTTTATATTCCTTTTAACCACTATCTAATTGTATAATTCTTAAATATATTTTTTTCTCTTGATTGCCTCACGATTTTTAAAATTAATTATTTCGTACGTAGGTATATATCGCTGCTTCTATTTGTTAAAATTGGTGTTTTCCGTTATTTGAATCTCACTATACAATTTGTTATGTTTATCTATCTAGGTTCGTTTAGACGACACTTTATTTTTCCCTAGCTCGACCACTATTAAAACAAAACGGAAAAACAGCGAGTAAGCAAATTACACAACACAAACTACCTACGTTTCGATTATTCTTTAATAATTACGACATTTTTCTTCTAATATCACATCTCACTTGTCACTTGGCTGGTGCGGAAAATAGCGACATCACCCTACGGAAAAAGAAAAGCGCATCAGAAACGATCGCTGAGAGTGCGTGTGCGCATGCCCTAACGCTCTTATTCGATAACGCTTGAAACCCCGAGCAGTTTGGCGGTGTCGGTTGACTACAACGGGCGACCCTGACACCCCAGGCTGATATAACGATATGTGATCGTTCTTTCAGCTGTGGGAGAAGACTTAGAGAAAAGATAATCTACTGTTTAGCCCCGCCAACAAGTCCGTTAGAGGCCAACGCCTTAGGGCAAGGCACCGGGAAAGGCACACAGCCGGAAGCCTCGCCCTCTAACTACCAGTTTTGGTAGTATATCTCCGTCTGCAGTTAACCGTTTGGGAGTTAATGGGCCCTTGCTGAGTTGGCCACGAAGACCCATTCTGTTCAGGGTTGGTCACACTCACGGGTCAACACCTAGCCGACGGCCTCCACGCATGAAGTGCGAGCCTGGGTAGGACTCTGGCCTTATGGTTTGTTTCCCCTGGGAATCAACCTCCTGGCGCTTCTGGACGGTCTGCGCACCGTACGGCGTAAGCCAATCGACTGTGGACTCTGACTAACAGTCGGGGGAGTCTGGAAGCTGTACTGTTTTCTATAGAGCGGGGGTGGTTGCGGACCTTACGGCGACTGCTCTTGAAATGACCATCGGCTACCCGATCCTGGGTGAACAGCCGGGCAAAGGACGCTGTGGTCCGCGATAGATTCGGTAAACACCGTTTCACCGCTTCGTAAGGGAGAGGACCGCGCAAGCGACCTCGAACTCGTAACCAATCGAGAGACCGGAGTAATCTGGTCACAATTGGAAGTAAGGGCGTGAGTGTAGGCCCGCCGGGTAACACTCCTGGCTATCTCGCGGTTGAGGCGTTGGCCTCTTACGGGCTTGTGGCGTAGCTAGACGGTGGACTGTTTTGTCCTCAAGTCTTCTGCGCTCACTCCAGGGAGATAGAACAACTAATCGTTAAAACTTCCTAAGGTGACGGGCTTGCCCGCTGTAGTCGACAACCCAAGTTGTGAAAGAGTAAAATTTATTTTCGAAATGAAGTCGGAAATATCTACTTTGGGCCCCCCTGAGACGATAAAGACCATTTCCAGATGGTAGTCTATCTGTGTATCTGGCTGTGAGTATTGCTCCAAGATAGCGCACAAATGATTAATACGATTGAGCTGAAATTTTGCATGCAGGCATCATTCTGTCAAGGCAAAGATTTGAAAAGGTTTTGGTCGATATTGATCCACAAGGGGGAGCCAATTTTAAATATGAGATTAATCTCTTGAATTCGAGAATGACATTGAAGATTGGGATCTGAGATTAAATTGGAGATTGAGATTGAATTCGAGATAGATCTCGAAATATCGGACTTATAAACTTGAAATTTGGTACTCCGATGCCATGTTGGGCCGAAATCACATTGAATCAGTAAATTTACGTAAACTATTGAACCGATCGCCTTTAATTCGTATCATTCTGATTTCTGACTATCCGCCCTCGTCGCCAACTATCCTTTTTAATCAGGTCAACCTCCTTCTCGAAGTGACATAATAATCAAAAATCCCCCCATAAGTCCTTGGCTACTTGCCTGGAAATCACCGATTTTCTTTTATAATAAAACGATTATTTCTTGATTGGATGACCAGGTTTAAATGATTCGAAGGTGATAGGTTTTGAATTCATTCATCTTTGAAATTATATATTAGATGATTGTATAATTTCACGCCCGATTTGTGTAATGTCGCTAAATTAGTCTCTTTATTTTATTTATTTTTATTTTTATTTTATAGCAAACTTACAGATAGTAAATATACTTTAAAAACATATTCAAACGAAACAAATTCACTATCTTATGAATAGTTTGCAATGCTTGCATTACAAATTAACAGAAATAACATGAACACATTGATAGTAGAAAAAAAAATCAAGCTAATAATAATATAAGGGTAAGAAAAGTAATAATTACATAAGTTGTAAATATGGTTATTTGGATATAGCAAAATGAGTAATTGGATAATAATATTTATTATACATAATATGATATAATACAATAGTATGTTATAATGTAATAATAATATAATACAGTACATTAGGAAGGCAAATCTTAAGATGTATCTCTATGGTAGATATTACACTGAAAAGGCTGCAGTGTTGTGTTATCAACATGTCATATTTAAGTTTTTTAAATCGATTTCTGTGCGTTTGAGTTTTTTTTAAAAATTGGTACTGTTAAGATACATTTGCCGCATCTAATGCTATTGGGACTGCCAAAAAAGATTCAGAGTATTTATTAAAATCATGCATATGCACTCCGGACCCTTATACATTAGTTTAGTAGATTCCGAAATGATGATCAGCCTCGTTTTGGACGACTTTCTAGTATTGATGACGACCTTTCGTGTTCGATAGTGGGGTTTATTCAAAAAATTTTTTTGCGAGCTTGCTGAGGGGTTAAACATTAACGCCTTTCGCTATGCTTAAAAGCTTAGATATATTTCTAAGCTGCAGCATCTCCTTACTGAATAAGCTACATCGAATGAATGTCGCCATTTCTCTACGAGCACGAAATGAAACTGAGCTGTGTTTTGAGAAATGGATTCTCTACGGTAATTGTTCCGGTCTTTGCGGAACAGTTAGAATAGCTGAAATCTTAGGTAAGCGGAAGCTGTTGAAAACCACCATCATTTTTAAGAAAATCGAGCAGATTCTTCAAAATAGAATTGACAAGCTTATTGGTGATTGGAAAAAATATAGATAAGAATGATAACTACAAAATTGATTAAAACCTCCTGTCTTTAAATAGAATATATTAGAATAGAATAGAATAACTTTATTGTGCTATAAAAACATTACTTAATGAATATTATACTGGTTTTATAAAAAAAGACAATTTATGCACAAATGGATGATTTATCGCTATAGCAATATCTTACAGTCAACCATTTAAATTAAAAGTGTGTTGAAATTCACCCTGAAATCGGGCACGATCTTATGCAATCATCTGATAATTTGAATCTTCTTTTTTGTTTTTTTTTTAGGGAGAAAATTAAAGTTGATTATCTTCGGTTTCTATTACTGCAGTGAAGCGATTCGAACCAGAACTAAAAGATATTTTAAGTAAGATTCAAAATGAGTGATTTGAAAGTCGAAAATTTGGTGTGAATTTATTAGGGATATTGCGTATTTAATCCGCTATAATATACGCGAGCCCGTGGCGGCGTAGTATTGCCCCAAGCCGGAGATCGGACAAAGAAAACGCCACTGCGCATGCCCGGTCCGTCCGAGAGAGACGGGAGCGGTCGTAAAAGCGGGCGCGGGTGGCGAGAGAGGGGGAAAGGGCGATGCGGGGAGAGAAAACAGCCACCCTGGATGCGGGCGGCTGAATATTTTACAGCTGAGAGCATTTCCAGTAATGATCACCAGAAATTTTGCAGGTCTCATTGTGTCATCAAAATCGTGGATCAAGGTTGCGTCGTCATTTTTAGCGCGCCAAAAGCGCGCGCCAAATCTGCGAACGGCATGAGACAAAGAGGGGTAGGGGGGAGGGAGCGGCAGGAGGAGGCGAGAGAAAACCCGCGCAAGAATGAGCCATTGAGAAGAGGTACAATTCAATGACGGAACGATAGGCGAAATTCGTGGCAGCAACGGCGATATAAATAACTTTATTTTTTTATGGCGTTTTCCCCCAAACGATGTGAATTTCCGCTCGAAATGGCTACCGGAAGTCGGCGCGGCGAGGTGTTTTTCACGAATACTAAACGGCGACACGCAATGTGTGCCAGGGCGGATTACGACGGTCCGGCTCTGTGCGAAATTCTTTTGTTTCGTTTTTTTTCTTTATACAATTCGAGAAATAGTTTTGGCAGCAGGCGCGGGCTTGCCTGCAGAAACTCCCCCTCCCCCTCTTTTCAAGGGGGACGGGAGCACACACACGTATACACGGACGCGTCAGTGTGTCAACCGGCACCGCGGAACAAAGGGATCCGCGACGGCGTTGAACAAAGAAACTCAAACAAATAATATACAACAAAAACACCGCTATTAAATCTCTTATCAAATGCTGTAATAATATCTGCGATAAAATGAAGCACTGCTGAGAAAAGGATGTTTCTTTTTTTTCGGTAGACAACAACACCGTCGTTTTGCAGTTACGCCGCATTATAAAATCATTAATAAAACATAGAAAATAGGAGATCGGACAATAGTGTTTTTGAAAGATTTGTAGAGAATGAAATGCGCTATCGAATGAAGTACGACACGAGTATGAAAGCGCAGCAGGGCCGTTCCTTTTTTTCCCGAGCGTGACACAGTTCCGAATTTTCGCGTTCGGAAACAACAGGCGCTGCAGGTGTGCACACGCGCACTCCCACCCCCCCACCCCACCCTCTATGTGTTTGTGTGTGTGTGAACTTACGCGGCGTCCTGCTCGCAGCACATTTGCACAGTTGTGTGAATGTAGTGGTGGCGGTACTCGGTGCGGGTTTCAGTTAGTGCGTCCGCGCTAGTGTGCCCGCGGACGTCCGGTGCGCGCAATGGCCGGTCGGCGACTGGCGCGAGCCCGTTGGAGGACGCGGTGCCGCCGCGTTGGGGGCGGGTGGAAACACCCCCACCCATACACCCCCTATAGGGAGGGCGAATATTTGCACGTGCGGACAATCGCACCCATTTAATATAATTTACCTTTAATTGACTGTCTTCTGCGAAGGCTGTATGTAGCGTAAGACGTTTTGCTGGAATACCTGAAATATTTTCTGGTGGAGGATATCAAACTCTTATACAAAGTTTGCTCGTTTGAATGTTTTTATTGCACACACAATAGAGTACAACATACGACCATGCCCCAGAAGTATTTTTTTTAATTAGGTAAAAAGCTGTCATAAACAATTGTTTTAACGAATACACTTAAACTAATAGACCTACATTACCATTAATTTTAACAAAACTTGTAAATGTAGCCACAACAATGTAAATTTCTAGTCGGATCGAACTATTTTCGTAGTATGTAAACTAAAACTAATGCAACGACAAATCACTCAATTGTTTCCTAAAAGTAATTAATGACACTGAGAATATATCTATGTCGTTCAAAACTTCATTATAACACATGCAAGAGCGTCTGAAGAAGGTATTTTTCGCGTAGTTTGAATGAAAAGAGGGAATATAGAAGTAATATAAAGAGTATCTTTTGAACGTGAGGAGGAAGACCGCGGGATTTTAAAAAGATTTTTTTCCGAAAGGGGTGCAGAGTTGATGTGGTTATGAATAATTTTATATAAGAAAATGCTGTCTAAGAATTTTCGTCTTGAATACAGAAAATGCATTTTGTGTGTTGTTACTCTCTCTGCGTAGTCGGTGCAGAGGCTACCTGTCCGAAAGTCTAATGATTTAAAATATTTCTTTTGTACAATAGAAATATTTAAACTTGTTGTATAACCCTCTCAATTCTATCTACGTGAACAGCATACTGGGGACTCCAAACTACACTTTCGAATTCTAGGACACTACGAACAAATGTATTGTAGAGTATTTTAATGGTGTTGCCTCTGGTATTTTAATGGAGTATTTTAATGGTGTTGCCATTATAAATAGATATTTATGTAGGAACATTAATATATAACAAATGTACATTTTGGTCATTCGATTTGTTCATTTGGTGTATATAGTTGATATAATAAATGCGTACAATTACATAATAAACATAAAATTTTTTCAGAAATTATTAACATGTGGGTTGGGGTAGGTGTATTTATACAACAAGTAAATGTTTCTTAAGGCGACATGACACCTGGGAACGACCATATCTGAAGAATTTTAGTTTTATGAGTTTTTTGAAAAATATAAGCAATAATTGAAAAAAGTTTCTAAGTGAATCCCTCGATAAGGAACCAATTTAAAATTTGGACTCAAAAAAGTTGCCCATTGCCTTGGACATTAAGGCTTTAAACTGACTTCGAAAACTTTCAGGCGCGTTTACCCCTACAATGTAAGCGGTGATTGTGTTTCATTATAATTTCATAATATTGACTGGTTAATTCTCTAGGGTAGTTCTTAGCCACATTTTTTATTTAGGCCCTAAATTAATTACAATTAATTAAAACGTGAGAACGCTCTGAGAGTTACGCTAAATATGCTTTGCCATTAAGACCCTTATACCACCACTGCGTAAAGATAGCTATTCTGTGCTAACGCTGCGATAGAGCATTTAGTATGCGCCTAGTAGTCGGCGCGAGCGGACGTAGAATCTGCGCTTGACGCTTCGTCAACGCTGGATTTTTATTGGTCAAACCCTACAAAATTGACCAAGCCTATTTTTTCGCGTGTACGCCCATTTCGGATATTTTTCCGAGGTCTCTCATATTTTTCTCAGTGGCAAAGGTACAGAGTTCCATATTCGGGCCGCCTGCGCTGCAAGTGACTTGGACGTAGAAGTTGATAAATGCTGAGACCAGTAATAGCCTTTTCTGAGAGCGTAATTGAAGGCCATGAAATGAAAGCGGAGAGAAGTGATAAGAAGGCTTGTTTCCACGCGGATACAAGTAAGATACAAGGCTTGGATACAAATAAGAAGGTTTGTTTGAATGTAATACACGAAAGAGTAGGGTGAGTGTGTGAAAATACGGACATCATGTAATAGGAGCAACTCCATTATTTGCCTACAAAAGTTCGATATGTGATCAAACTTCTTCAGGAATAAACAAAAACAAAAAAAAAATCTTGGCAAACCGGGTAACCGTGTGATATCTGGTGCATGCGCATGGGCCGACAACCGGCAAGTATCAGCTAGGATTCTTAGTTTGTAGCGCATTTTTTTTTACAATAAATCCGCACCAAATTTGTTAAAAGTCGTTCAGTATATTTGTAGTATCCCTGTTTGGGAGCTAATGGGCTTTGCTGAGTCGGCCACGAAGACCCATTCTGTTCAGAGTTAGTCACACTCACGGGTCAACACCCATCCGGCGTCCTCCACGCATGAAGTGCGAGCCCGTGCAGGACTCTGGCCTTAGTGCTAGTTTCCCCTAGGAATCAACCTTCTGGCGCTCCTGGACGGTCTGCACACCGTGCGGCGTAAACCAATCGATTGTGCACACTGACTGTCTGGAAGTCTGGAAGCAGTACTGTTTCCTATAGAGCGGTGGTGGTTGCGGACCTTACGGCGACTGCTCTCGAAACGACCATCAGCTACCCGATCCTGGGTGAACAGCCGGGCAAAGTATGCCGTGGTCCGAGATAGATTCGGTATACACCGTTTCATCGCTTCGTAAGGGAGAGGACCGCGCAAGCGACCTCGAACTCGTAACCAATCGAGAGACCGGAGTAATCTGGTCGCAATTGGAAGTAAGGGCGTGAGTGTAATCCCGCTGGGTAACACACCTGGTTATCTCGCGGTTAACGCGTTGGTCTCTTACGGGCGTGTGGCGGAGCTTGACGGTGGACTGTTTTGTTCAAGTCTTCTGCGTTCACTTCACGGGAGATAGAACGACTAATCGTTAAAACTTTCCAAGGTGACGGGTTCGCCCGTTGTAGTTGGCAACTCTATTTGTAGTATCCCTGTATCTAATTCATTTAAGGTTCGAATGTTTAGCGTCATGTGAAATGTACGAGCAGAAAAAAGAATTTGTCTCGCAGTTGTAAAAGTGGTCCAACAGTAAACACTGCGGTTGCCAGTACGCCAAAAATACGTTCATATACTTGCTCCTCTCTATCGTGTACTCTCTCAATCATCACAATTAAATTCTTACGGTCGCATACTTCGGTCAGCCTCTGACAGTTTACTAAAAAATCCATATCATAATACTAATTTCTATTCCTACTCTTTCTGTGTCCATGGTTCAAGACTTTGAAACGATCTCCCGGCAAATATACGAAACTCGCCTTCTTTACCATCATTTAAGACACATTAAAGATTACTACCTTCCTAAGAAGTAACCAGTTCTTCCCTTTCTTTCCTCTTCCTCGCCCAATTTCCTCTCCTCGGGCATTCTTAGTTTTAAATATCTTTACTGGTCTGTATTTTATGCAGACGAATGTAGAAGTCTTTATTTCAACAATGCGCGCATGTACCACTGTAATTAGGTTAGTTGTAAGACATTGCCATGTGGCAATAAGCTCGTCTTTTTATATCATGATTAAGTGCAAATAAAGAGTATGTTATTATTATTACAATTAAAAGAAGAAGACAAACAATTTAAAAGAAACATTAAGGAGATGCTGATAGGCCACCCTTTCTATAATCTGACCGAATTCGAGGGCCATGACTTTGCAAATATTGTACCAATTTGAATGATAATTATATATGTACTTTCAGTATTTAAATGTAAGATTTAGCTTTAGTTTGATTACTTAACAATTTACTTACTACTTTGGATGTTACTATGTACAGTTTTTAGTACGTATATATTTGATTTATTGACTATTTCAATTGTTCGGCTTCTGCTTTGATTATTCAACTTTTTAACTGACTATTTTAATTATTGTGTGTTTAGTAGGTAGCCATTAGAATTATTGACTATTTTTTTTAATTTATTTTGTAATACGATTCTACGACGAATAACTTTTAGTAGGTTCCAAAGTTTCTTAAATACTATATATTTTTTTAAATTAATATATGTGTGTAACGTAAAGACTAAAGTAGTAATGACGCTTACTACTTAAAACACAAATATTTTGACACGTCCAAGAGCGGTTTTAAGCCGCCAATTGGACACGACGTAAATGTAAATGTAAATGTAAAATTATTATTAAATCGTGAATTGTAACCTAGCTACGCATAGGCCTCTACTAGAATAAGCGTGACAGGAAATTATTTTACATGAAATAGAAATAGAGATAGAAATATATTTATTGTCCGAAATTGTGTTTGTAAATTTCAAGTGATAATGCGGAAAAATATGTCTCTCACAATTATGTATATCACAATATAACAAATTGACAAATTTACTTATCTGCTATTTTTTTAATTTCTTATTTAAAAAATGTCATTATTTCACTGGTTTGCCTATAATATCTAAATCAAATCAATAATATTTCGTAATGTTCATTGAATGGCCTGAAATAACATTTTATTAAAAATTATAACATGAAAAAATCTAAACAGACCGGATAAGTAGCACTAACAGTAGAAGACAATTAATAAAAATAATTCACCAATAATATCTATACTAATATTATAAAGAGGTAAAGTTTGTGACGTTGTAGGAAGTAATCTCTGGATCTACTGAACCGATTTAGAAAATTGTTTTACCAACAGAAAGCCACGTTATTTGTGAGTGTCATAGGCTATATATTAATCCGAAAAACGAGAAGACTTTTTCGTGGTAGTCGGATTTCCAAAGTAAGTCGGAAAAAACTGTCGAACGAGAACGTTTCTAACGAACGCTGCCTTAACGATGAGAGATATATGATTAAGTTCTAGAGAAATGTTGTAGAGCTTGATAATGCCTACAAGAAAGCCAGCGACAGCATATGCCTAACTTTTATATTTAAGTACCAAAAAGTAGTATTTTATATTAAAAAAATAATTTAAATCGTTAGGTCATGTTTATTGGTCATATTATCAACAATTATGAATTCATATCAAAATAAGTAAATTTATCGTCTCAAGTGTTTAAAACAAAAGACTTTTCCCTTTTACTGCATATAATTTCACTTTTACTGGATAAATGGTTAAAAAGATAACACACTCACAAATAAGACACTCACAAGAAGACACTCACAAATAACGGTATTATAGTCAAATTGGCATGCAAATACATACATACATATGCAGTAAAAATATAACCCTTCTTTTGGCAGTCAGGAAATAAATCATAGCACTCAGTACTAACCAAACCACACTCATAATTTCATCACAAGTAAAAAGTTTTACCGCCCAACGAAGTGGGCACGGGTCAGCTACTAAAAAATAAAGAAAAAAAATAAAAAAATCAAGGAATAATCAAAAATCAAAATCCGCCTGTAAATACGAAATGTATATAATTTAAAATGTGTAATCTTCTTAATCAAATTATTGTAAAAAAAAAAAATCTGTGCACAAGCATGGTAGTAATTAAAATAAAAAAAACAAAAGATATCAAATTAGTTACTATTAATATTAAAAATCATGAAATGTCAATTAGAAAAATAGATTAAAGATGGAATGAAATTAAAATAATATTTTTAAATAGTCCAAATTAATTGAAATTTAAAAAATTCTGAATTTCCAAAATTAATAAATATCTGAATTTCCAAAATATCCTAAAACGGTTTAAATAGATTAAAATATAGTTAACTTTAAAAATCATCAAAGTCAAAAACCAAAATAAAATAATAGAAAATAAAATATAATAATATAGCTACTGAATTGGTTTTAAAATAATTAATGACTGATTCTTAGGTTTTTATTTTTTCATACATTTTATACTAGCCTTGTTAAAATCATTATAAATAAATGCTCTTATTACCATTATTATTATTAGCTTACGATAATCTATCCAAGCGCGCACTGCGTCCCCATTCTCTCTAGGGGTGTCAGCGGAAAGAGGACGGCACTAGGGTGTTCCTGTTCTGTCTCACTTGCACGACGATCGTTGCGCCTTTGCTAAAGAGTCGGCAGCAGCGATACAGCGCGTCGCTGCCACCGTCCCCTCTGATCCCCCCACCCCACGACTTTCCACCCCAGGGCCGCCCGGCGGCACACAACCCCATCCGTGTTTTCGCTGGCACAAATGAACGCGGATGCGGTGCTGCGTTACGATTCGATCGCATTACGATTACCATTCCACGCGAGACGTCCTATCTCAGAAAGATAATCACAATGTCATGTACGTAAAAGATAACAATGCAATTATTTTCATAATCGGTTGTATCACCCCGAGACTTCCTGGCAAGCAGACAAGCCCCCTCCCTCCGTGCGCCAACCCCATGACCCCAACCCCCACCAACCCTTACCCCCACACCTTGGTGGTGATTATGCCAAATGATTAGGACCGCAAATGTAGTATATTTGTAGTATTTATGCGAAACGTCCTATCTCAAGAAAGATAATAATAATATCATGTACCTACCGTGTACAAGATAACTGTGCAATCATTTTCATAAACCTAATTTTAAGTGTTTTAACCTAAGTTTCTTGAAAAAACGGTTGTAACACCCCAAGAGTTCCTGAGAAGCAGACACCCCCCCCCCCTCCCCGTATGCCAACCCCATAACCCCAACCCGCCCTATACTCCACCAACTGATAGTTTTTTATTTATTTATTTACAATAACTTTATATAGTAATGTCATATACACACCATTAACATAATATGGTTGAGTTGGGAGAGATTGAGCACATGCTATGGTGAAAATGTTTATTCGCATTCCTAACTAGGTCAGAGACCCGTACCTATCTAGGGATGCTGATTTTGACTCTTTTTATATTATGAAATTACGTTGCATTGCATGACACATAAGAATATATACATATATACATACACATACATACACATATATATACATAGGAAAATAATACACGAGATTTGATATTAGTTAGTAATACATAATTTAATAAAACAACTTAAATTATTAGCGAGAGCAATTGAGACTCAGCATACAATGGACCCCTTTCAAGCAGGTACTTCTTTATAAGTATTTTGAATGAATTTAAGTTGTTGGCATTCTTATAACTCTCATTTAAATTATTATAAAATCTCGGCGCAAGGAAGTAAAAATGCCTTTGGGCAAATGAAGACTTTACAATCGGAATATTATAATTTGACCCAGTAGCTTGTCTTGTGTTTTTAATTTGTTGGCTTCTTGTCTGTTGTGTTGGCTTCTTGTCTCTAGTGATTATGTCAAGTGATTATGACCGCAAATGTAGTATATTTGTTGTAATTTTAAAGCGTTTCCATGGTATTTATTTATTTATTTATTTATTTATTTAAGAATTAATTACCATGAAACATTGATTAGCTTATAAAAATAACAGGAACCGAATGGCAAAACCTTAACCTTTTGCTTATTTGTTTCTGTCACCCAACTGGGACTAGCCCGTTCTAGGGTGGACAGGACTCCAATATTACAATCAAGTTTGCTTGATTGCTTGGTTGCTTATAAATATACAAGTTTTAGTAAAAAGCTAATGACACTAAATTGAAGTCTTCAGAATAAAATAAAAAAATAATAATAATAAAAAAATATTAAAAGATAATATAATAAATAAAATGCAATTCCATTATTTAATCGGCAACAAATATCATATAAAATTCGATTAAATAAAATAAATAAAGTTATATGTGAGAAAAGGAAGAAACGGTCATTAATATTTATTAATATAAAATTACCTAGTCTAAAAAGTATACTTCATTGTCAAAGTCAAATAATTTTTGGTAGTTAGTTCAATGTTAAAATATACTTAACATATATGTTTAAAAATATGTTAATAATTTGTGCACCTAAGTTTTATTATACTATTATTTCTAACATTTGATATATGGTTAGTCTGTCATGATTCGATAACCATTTCTTTAGTTTATTTTTGAATTCCCTAAATGTCAAGTTCATTTTTATTTTTATTATACTGGCTATTTTCCTATATGATACAGTATTTTATTTAATACTGCTGAATTTCAAAAAATATGTGTGTCGCTTGTACCTATAAGAGATATTCCTTGTATTATATTTCCAGATATTTCACAATGTGGTTTTGGCCCAACGACACATTTGTGTACCCTATTTCAAGTCTTTAAGTACAATATTTCGAAATTTAAGTATGACTAGCGCGCCCCCAAAGAACCGATTTCAAACGCAATCTTTTCAACTCTTGCTATGACCAAACTCTTGCTATGATGCCTGCTATGACCAACTCTTGCTATGACCAACTCTTGCTATGATGCCTGCATGCCAAATTTCAGTTCAATAGAATGAAGCATATGGGCGCTATCATGGAGGAATACACACCCACAGACATACACACACACACAGATACACAGACACACACACAGAGTTAAATATGGAAATATTCTTAATGGTCTCGAGGGGGGGGGGGGGTGGAGTTCAAAAGAGATATTTCCATGTTCATCTTTAAAAAAAATGCACGTTCACAATACATTCCCTAACCGTTGGTTGGCCGGGAAAGTAACAAAAGGATTTTATGACACGACTGCCTAACAAACAAGCGTGTAATGTGTTCAGGGTTGAAATATGTATGTTTTCCATTTCTTTACACCATCATAACTTCTAAACGCTTAACCCGATTTAAAAGTATGTAGTATAGTTATAATCGTTGGGGCCTGATTGCGTTTTTTTGTAAACTAAAACTGAAATTAGTTCAAACGAACGAGATCGAGCAATGCGTTAGAGCGGAATATGAAACGAACGATCGTCGATAAGAACTACCTGTCGAACTTATACTCGCCCGAATAAATTTGAACACATTTCGTGCGGTCTTAGATTCAGATTATCTTTTGTGGGTAGTTTTAATGCGCAAAATTGACAACCGGTCATTTCACATTCCTCACTAGTGTATTGCCCTGTCTCGTTCACACGGACTAATTTCCGATTTTAGTTCACGAAGAAACGCAATCGAGCCCATTATGTCATCCCGAGTGCCATAGTGCCTTACTCTCTAAATATCCGGTGATACCTCTTACGTTCTTAGTAGAGATTCCTAGCAAATAATATAGTTGTGACATTTTTATTCGTTAGTAAAGTTTTTTTAATTTTTATTTTATCCCATTTGAACAACAAAAACAAGTAAATGTATTAAAATAATAAAAAACACCACTACCGTGTACTATACCTAGACCGGACACGTTATTGAATGAATTAGTAGAGAGACACATGCTGATAGATAGAGGTGTCAACTACAACGGGCGAACCCGTCACCTCAGGAAGTTTTAACGATTGGTCGTTCTATCTCCCGTGAAGCGAACGCAGAAGACTTGGACAAAACAGTCCACCGTCAAGCTCCGCCACATGCCCGTAAGAGGCTAACACCTTATCCGCGAAATAACCAGGTATTAACATAACCCCAGCGGGCTTACACTCACGCCCTTAATTCCGATACGAGTTTGAGTTTGAGGTCGCTTTCGCGGTCCTCTCCCTTCGCGGTCCTCTCCCTGAAGCGGTGAAACGGTGTAAGCCGAATCTATCGCGGACCACGGCATCCTTTGCCCGGTTGTTCCACCCGGGATCGGGTAGCCGATAGTCCTTTCAAGAGCAGTCGTCGTAAGGTCAGCAACCACCCCCGCTCTATAGGAAACAGTACTGCCTCCAGACTCCCCCGACTGTTAGTCAGAATGCACAATCGATTGGCTTACACCGCACGGTGCGCAGACCGTCCAGGAGCGCTAGAAGATTGACTCCTAGGGAAAACTAGCCCAAGGTCAGAGTCCTACACGGACTCGCACTTTATGCGTGTAGGCCGCCGGATGGGTGTTGTCCCGTGAGTGTGAACAACCCTGAACAAATGGGTCTTCGTGGCCAACTCAGCAAGGGCCTATTAGCTCCCACACATGCTGATAGACCAAGTATGTTACTTTTAATCGGAATCTGAAAATTATTAGAATGGTATTGGCTGGTTTCTATCTTTATTCTCTGCGTATTTCCCATGAGATATAGAAGATTAGTGAAATCATTGATTATATAGGGTATTAGATTGGTCAATGCCGTAATACGTTTTAGCAATCATTCTGCGCCGGCGCCATGCAGGTGGCGATGATAGCATTGTCCGGCGCAACTAATAACAATTTACTTGGCCACTAATTATAGTAAAACGTATAACGTATGGACAAGTAAAGCGTGTTCGAATCACAGCACCCCAATCCATGTCCTTGAATATGTGGTCCCGTAATATGAGCAAGTGTGTTCATTTTAATATAACACACCCTCTATTTTATAAGGACAACCTGTATGTGTATCGGCAGTGGCGGATGCTCACGCACTGCTCACTCCTAAAAATGTATGGTAAGTGATAGCACCATAAATGCTTCAAAAACCCTCTTCCCTTGATGTCGGATACCTTTGACTTGTGATCAGCTAAAAAGTAGTTTAGATTAGTTTAAAAAGATCCATAAATGCAGATCCATAAATACAGATCCCAACCGCCTCTATACGAACAAATAAATTATAAAAAAAGGTTGTGTCACCCCCAAGACTTTCCTGTCAAGTAGCCAGAGACTTAATTCATCTAAATATTAATTTCATACATCCTACCACCCTCCCCCCCCCCCCAACCTAGAACCAAACTTTAACCCCCCCCCCCCCCCCCCCCGATGATGATGATGAAATCGAAATCGAAATAAAAAATTAAATCTAAACCGAAACCGAAACTGACACCGAAACCAAATCCAAAATCGAAATCGAAATCGGAAACTATCGCAAACGAAATCGAAATTCGTATACAAAATTTTTGGGTCTCTGCTGTTGTCCGTTGAGGAGTTCCCTCATCGAGGGCCGACCCAGGGTAGGTATATCAGCCATGTCATGGCAGAACTTAGAAGGCCCGAGCTATAATAATTATTTTGGGTCTCTGCTGTTGACCGTTGAGGAGTTCCCTCGTCGGGAACCAACCCTGGGTGGACGGATTTCAACCACAACTCTTGCTATGACCAAATGTTGCCTGCATGCCAAATTTCAGCTCAATCAAATGAAGCGTTTCGGCGCTATCGTCGGGGAACACACACACACACCCTCACACACCCTCACACACCTTCACACACCCTCACATACACAGACACACACACTCAAACACAGAAGTGCGTCCACAATACTTTTAAAATCATTACTCTAATACAAAGAAATATATTTGTTAATATTATAAACGCAGCTGGGACATAACACTAATATCAATATTTATAACAATATAAATATAACGATTTATTCGTTAAATAGTTTATTTATCCTATTAATTCTTAAGGGCTCTCTAGACGATCAAGCATGCTTGACTAGCTTAGCGTCGCGGGCAGGGAGGGGATCATAAACCGCAGGAAATATGCAAATATTTTTTTGTAATATTTACTAAAAATGCCCAATTTTGTAGTTTATACCAGGGAGTCACGTTAATTATAATTAGACGTAATTGATTGATGAATGATTGACTCTCTGGTATAAAACTACACAATCAAGCATTTTTCGTAAATATTTTAAATAATATTTGCATATTTTCTGCGGTTTACGATTACCTCCCAGCCCGTGACGAGATGCTTGACAAGCATGCTTGATCGTCTAGGGAGCCCTTTATGCAAATTACATATAAAATTTTATCTTATTACAAAACAGATTTGATATACAGATAGATTGTCCTGTCCACCCTAGAACGGGCTAGTCCCAGTTGGGTGACAGAAACAAATTACTCGGTTCCTGTTATTTTTGTAAGCTAATCAATGTCTTATAGTAATTAATTCTGAAATAAATAAATAATAAATATGCATACATTTTATAATCTTTATTCGAAAAGCAGATTCTTGTCTCTAAGGGGCTCCCTAGACGACCAAGCATGCTTGTCAAGCATCGCGTCGCGGGTTGGGAAGGGATCGTAAACCGCAGGAAATATGGAAATATTTTGTAGTTTATACCAGGGAATCGAGTCATTCATCAATCAATTACGTCTAATTAATGTTACTCTCTGGCACAAAATTACAAAATTAGGCATTTTTGGTAAATATTTTTAAAAAAATATTTGCATATTTCCTGCGGTTGACGATCCCCTCCCAGCCCGCGACGCGATGCTTGTCAATCCCTAACATAATGATTTAACACCTCACATTTACAATGTGTTGATAATGATACCAATATCTTTGTCAAATCCTGTCGAGTCTGATCTATTACGAGAACATAAATAAAAATTAACCTTTCTTTTAATCTAGGTACTATAGGTTGTATAAATAATATTTTAATTTTGTTTTCCTGATAGCTTTTTATTATTTACACATGATATGCATAACTTAGGCCAAATAAAGTATTCACAGTCAAACTGGATATATCGTTATAAAACAAAATCCAAAAACATACAAAGAGAAAATACAGGAATTACGTAATAGGGTAAATTTTGAGGAAAGTGATGATATCCACATTTCGATTTTGATATATTTAGTAGTAGTAGTAGTAGAAGTAAACAGGGTGGGGGGCTTGTTTCCAGCCCTTAATGTCACCTAAATCTATAAGATCTTTTATAACTACCCACTTTGTGGTTGGGTTAGTGGTCTGCTAGTAGCTCGGTACTGCTTACCAGTCCATGCAGATCACTGACCTTCAAGTTGGGCAAATCGCTGTGCTCGAGAAAGGCTCGTCCCAGTAAACTGTGTCTTTTGCGGCGAGGCCTGTGCATCGAACAACGATGTGTATGCTGTCTTCAGGTTCTTCGCCACATATTCGGCACTCCTTGCTCTCGGTCAAGCCAAGGTCGAATATATGTGCTCTTAGGGTTGTGTGTCCGGTAAGGAGACCGATAGTGGTTCTGTTCTTCTTCCTCACGTCAAGTAGGGCCTTGGTTTTCTATGGAGATGTTTGCTTCACAATGGATTTTGCCTGGCGACTTCCTTAACTCTGTTTCCAGGATGCCCGATGTTCCTGCTCCAAGCAGTCCCTGATGATTTTCTTACCTGTAGCGAAGGGGACCCCAACAACTGGCTCCACTGGGCATTCCAGAGTGTCCAGTTTTGCCAGTCTGTCAGCCCCTTTGTTGCCGGGTATGCCTTGATGGGCCGGTATCTATATTAAGGTGATTTTGTTGGCTTTTCTAATTTGTTGAGCTCTTGCATACAGTCCCAGACCACAAAAGATTCTGTGGTGGCTTTAGCCAGGGCGTCCACAGCTGCTGTGCTGTCAGAGCAGATGAGTTTCTTTTATATTAATATATTTAACTCATTACGTGAAATAAATTGCTTTAGTGTACCTACATATTGATAGTATTGATAAAATATTATCATAATATTAATTACTAGCTTTTACCCGCAGCTTCGTCTGCGTGAAAGAGAGTTTTTGCCAGAAGTTAAATATTTTTCATCGGAACTTAAATTTAGAGTGAACTCGAGGTGAAATGAGAGTTAAGGCGACATGAGACCTCAGAAAAATATCCTAAATACGCGAAAAAATAGGCGGGGTCATTTTTGTAGGGTTTGACAAATAAAAATCCAGCGTTAACGAAGCGTCAAGCGCAGATTCCACTTCCGCTAGCGCCGGGAACCAGACGCATACTAAACGGTCAATCTAGTACCAGTACTAGCACAGAATAACTATCTTTACGCAGTGGTGGTAAAAGGGTGTTAATGGCAAAGCATATTGTGAAAACGGCGCTCTGTGAGTTTCGAGCATCGCTCTGAAGGTGCCGCAACGTAAAACCCGATCCACACAGTTATTCGAGTCCTTGAGACGACATTCTAAATACACGCGCGATTCAATGCTTAACCGATTGCCACGTACGTATAATGATAAATTTATAGGGCTTGACATTTATAGTAGAAACAAAATTAGCTTCAAATCGGCAGTACGTACCGCCCTTGAAGCTGCAGCGACAATTGCCAGTAATTATTGATTTGTAATATGTATGTATAAATATAATATAACTTATATATGTATTCCCATGTATTTATTTTGAATTTATGTTGTATAAGTATGATTTATATGTTTGCGGTTAACTAAATATTTACGGATGCATTGTATTTTTTGTTTCATAATTTAGTTTGTAAAATATTTTTCAAATAATTTCGAACGGCGTATGTTATAATCGGCATAAGAACATGTTTTTCTCAAGAATTATGTATCTAATTATAAGTTAATGCTGTTACTTACCTAAATAAATAAAATAAAATAAATAAAAATATTGACTATCAATACGAAATCATGATATTTGTAAATCAAGTAGGAGAAAAATGAGGCGGTGAATTGCGCTGACGAAACAGTTTTATCTATGTGAAAACATTATATGACAAAAATATCGGTCTTAAAGTGGTCTATAAAAAACGCTGGATTTATATTTAAGCTACAAAAACTGCTTTTATATCTCAAAAAATAAGAAAAATAATTAGGCAGTGTTTTTTAAAGACTAGTAATGAAATGAGATTCCTCATCAAAATAAATTAATTCGTAATCATAGGTGTTAAATAAAGATAAAATTTGCCATTTACTGTAAGTTTTTAGGTGGTATAGTTATAGAGATATCATGAAATTAGTAACGCGTGCAAGCACCCAGAAATACCTATGGGCATGCAGTAATGGGCATGCATGACAATGTGTAACCGCAGAGTTCATTCTGCAAACTTACTTTTACTTGCCAGACCTTTTACAAGGGAAAAATCGGCGAAAAACGCCTTCAATTCATTCATTGGTTCCTGTCTATGAGACTTTTACAGCAGAGGAATTAAGCAACTCTCATTAAAATGACATAACATATAACGACAGATAGTAGGGCTCAATATTTCTATTAATTTAATTAACCCTTCGAGTAGCGGCATAATTTCATGGCAGACAGCGGCAATTTATTGGAATTTCTTGCAATATCCACGTGCTCGATAAAAAGTACTATAACTATGAAACTACTATAGCAATCATAAAAAGAATAACTGTGTAATGATCGCATTGAAATGTTGTATATAGAATATTGAAATGTTATTTTGTAAAACAATTAGATAATTATGAATAAATATGAGAAAATCGAAAAAAGTGAAAAAAACTCGGCATTTCAAACTTGTACTTGCCTTACGGAAAAATATGGAACCCTATTTAGAAATTATAAATACCATCGTGTTCTTTATTAGATTCTCTATCAAATGTAATATTTTGTTTTGCTTATTTACATACAAAAATATTTAGATATGATAGCTCATAAAACCAATAAAAATTTTCATGATTTCTCAAAAAAAAAAAAATGGTTATGTTTGACAATGGAATTTTGCCAGAAATATCCGCGAAATGACGCACGAAATTATTCTAGCGGCCGTCTATATATCCATGGTAATAATAAGATATTTGGTATGGATTTTAGGATGCGTTCGAATTAGAAAATAATATTACTGTGGCTCCGGGTGCAAGCCGCCAATATTTCGGTCGTTGTATATTTGATGTCGTAGTCAACGGTGTTCTGATGTGTAACCAAATTTGGTCGTTACGCAGCCGAATAAACATATTACCTATCACTTGAATTTTTAATAAAAAGCTACATGGCACTGATGGAACCCTACTTAGAAATTGTAAATACTATCGTGATCTTTATTAGATTCTCTATCAAAGGTGATATTTTGTTTTGCTTATTTACATAATATTTACATATTAGCTCAAAAAAACCAATAAAAATTTTGATTTCTCGAAAAAAAATTATTATGATGTTTGAAAATGGAATTTTACCCGCTATATCCGCGAAATGACGCGCGAAATTATTCTAGCGGCCGTCTATGTATCCATGGTAATAATGAGATATTTGATATAGATTTTAGGATGCGTTCGAATTAGAAAATAACATTACTGTGGGCTCCGGGAGCAAGCCGCCGGTCGTTACGTAGCCGAAGGGTATACATTTTTCCTACAAAGTTTTTGGCCCTAAACTTCCTTTATAAAACAGCAACTTCATCGGTAAGGCCCACTATTAATATGGCCAGCCACTGCAATATCACAAATATTAATCGTAAATGTCCGCAGGAGCCGCCCCTGCGATTATGTCTGTATCACGGGTCTCCATAGCGTGACCGAAGACACTTTTTTCGCTACCCGCTAAACAAATTCTATTTCATAGGAAGTAGTGAAGCAGGACACATGGGCGTAGAGGAAACACGCCAACCCTAAACGCACGCGTTAATACGGGGGGCGGGGGTTCATAATAGGGTGGTGGGGGGTGGTAATGGGTGATACAGGGGATTCGCATTATAGCTCCGGGACAGGCGATCAAACGTGAGACATCAGAAAAACTTGGTCAACGCTTGCCCCTCGAAGGTTAGTGCCGAAAATGATTAACTGTCACCAAACTATTCGTAATTTAGCAACGGCGTATCGCATGCGTCATGCCAAAAATATACGGAACTCGCATTCTTTAAGCTGGGCATTGACGCTCAGTTTTTCGCGTCAGTCTAGACGTAAAACTGTGGGGTCACTCCAAATGGTTTTATGCCAACTACTTAGATTTCCCCACTCACTGGCGTCACTCCGGCTCTTCAGTTTTCGACCGGCCGCATAAAGAACGTGTTCTCTTTGCGGACGTCCACGAAATAAAAATGGATTCTGATTCCCAAGATGAAATATTACTTGTTACTGCGGCTACTGTTTGTTGCCGTATACCCACCAGAAAACAAAAAAGAAAGCAAATGATGAAATAATGGATAAAAAAAGGAGTCTGAGTTAAATGATAACCGAGTGACTGGCGAAACTATTTAGGGATGGACGAAGCGACATATTTCAAGCTTCTAGATCTTGTAACTCCATATATTGCTAAACAAGATACTAATAAGAGACAAGCTTATAAACCCTCATGAGAAATTTACTGCCACTCTTCGTTCCTTAGCATCGGGAATGAAATCTGACTTCTATAATATCTAATTCGATTTTATAAATAATATCTAAATAAAATGTTATGCAGTTTTTTGTGGATAATGTTTATTTTTATAATTTCTGTCCGTTATTTCTATATTTTTCGATGAATTCTATCATTATGATACGTCCAGATGACGACGACGACGCCGCCATGATAAAAACAAAAACACAGCACGCGCAATCACCGCGGGCGCTGCGAGCGAACTGACGCGTTGGATTGCAGATTGCGCACTCACGGTCAGTTTGGCGCGACGCGACGCGCCAGTTGGATTATGGTAGCCACGGAAAAATTTCGTGGCGCGTCGTCAATTAATATTCTGGAGTGATGATTTGACACTCACGATCAAATTTTGAATGCACGTCAGTTCAACTGACGCGAAAAACTGACCGTCAATGCCCAGCTTTACAATACATTTACACTAAACGAACGTAGAGCTAGAGCAAACGCATTCTGCTCTTGCTCCTGCTCTTTCAGTGTAAATGATTTTTAGCCATTCTTGTTCATCGAGGAAAAAGATCATTTACACTAAAAGATCCAGAACATAGAACCGATTAGAACAAGAACGGTAGTACGATTTCGCATTCTAGCTGTTTTTCGGCCCTATAATGTAGCGAATGAATGCTCAGAAAGTTATCAACTTCACCGGGACCGTACGTTATCCCACGGACGATACAGGGTGTTATTACAGCACGGGCTTTTTTTTCTGTGGGTGAATCAGTATAACGTAGTAAGCAACTTTTGATAAAAAATTTTGGAAAAAACCAAAAACAAAAATTTTTTTTTTGAAAAAAAAAAAAAAATTTTGTTTTTTTTTTTAATTTGAAAATTTGAAGAAGTTGACTGTTAAATAAAGGTTTGAGAAGCGTTTGAGCGTGCTGCGCCATCTAGCGGTAGGTAATAGGTCGTAAATAAACAATATCAGCGACATTTTACCAACCGCTAGATAGCGCATCGTGATCATAGCTTTTCATAATATTTAAAAATTAAATTTAAAAAAACAAATTTAAAAAAAAAAAATTTTTTTTTTCAAAAAAAAAAAAACTTTATTTTTTAGTTTTTTCCAAAAATTTTTATCAAAAGTTGCTTACTACGTTGTACTGATTCACCCACAGAAAAAAAGCCCGTGCTGTAATAACACCCCGTATAATAGCACATTGGACATTGTATAATAGCAAGTGCTTCTTTCCTGCTCCACTTAATAAAAAAGAAAAAAAATACGTGTGGCACTCGGGGACTGCCGCGGTAAAGCTATTGCATAACATTTTTAACAACTTATGCAATTATAATTATTTATTTATTTTATTTATTTTATTTTTTCTGATATCATTATTTTTTCTGATATCGGAAAACGTTGAAATTATTCCGAATCGTTGAAATTATACCGATTCGGAATTATTTAAACGTCTTCCGATAGAGCGCCGCACACGTTTTTTTTATTCGATAAAGCAAGATTTTTTATTCAAGCACCGATACGCGTCGTGCTAATTCATACGTATGGACCACACTCCGAGTTATATACGAAATCCTTGTTGAAAATGCATATTTTCCTGTATTACACCGTTATATTTTCTCATTGTATATTTGTGATATAATATAATCAGCCTATTTAAAAACTGCGATAAATGGCTCTAATAATATAATGTTATTTTTGTTATCATTGCTTTAATTATTGGGTTTTTATATCAATTCATTTCTATATTTTAAAAAAAACCATTCATTATCTATGTTATCATAGATGGCTGGATAACCTGCCATTAGTTTGGCCGTCAATGCTGTCTGCATTTCGTCGTTTTAGAATTAATGCCAAATTGTACTATGGATCTGAGTAATATAATGCAATACATACTCATTGATAATAGTTACGCGGGAGCTAACGGGCCCATTATGAGTTGGCCACGATGACCCATGTGTTCAGGGTCGGTCACACTCACGGGTCAACACCCTTCCGACGGCCTCCACGAACGGGGTGCGAACCTGGGTAGGACTCTGGAATCAGTTTCCCCTGGGAATCAAACCTCTGGCGCTCCTGGACGGTCTGCGCACCGTGCGGCGCAAGCCAATCGATTGTGCACTCCGACTAACAGTCGCGGGAGTCTGGAAACTGTATTGTTTCCTATAGAGCGTGGGTGGTTGCGTACCTTACGGCGACTGCTCTTGAAATGACCATTGGCCATCCGATCCCGGTTCAGAGCTGGGCAAAGGACGCATTGGTCCGCGATAGATTCGGTATATACCGTTTCACCGCTTCGTAAGGGAGAGGACCGCGCAAGCGACCTCGAACTCGGAACCAATCGAGAGACCGGAGAAATCTGGTCACAATTGGAAGTAAGGGCGCAAGTGTCTCGAGCCGCCGGGTGTATTCCTAGCTATCTCGCGGTAAGGCGTTGGACTCTTACGGGTTGTGGCGTAGCTAGACGTCGGATTGTTATGTCCAAAGTCTTCTACGCTCACTGCAGGTCGATAGAACGACTAATCGTTAAAACGTCCTGTGGTGACGGGCTCGCCCGTTGTAGTTGACAACTCAATATGATAATAGTTACGCACACAGCCATTTTAAACAAGTCACGTTTCCAATCCATCGATTCGATTGCGATTGGGATGTTTATCATTCATCTCTCGTATTTAAAGTAAGTCAATAAGGGTAACACTAGTGTATTATTATTGCTTGCGTTTGTTTGAATAGCAGGGTTCGTTTTTTCGGGAAATATTTCTGTTCCACAGCAAAGGCATTGTAACATTCCAACATCAATTACTGATTATATGACCCTATAATATGAGATCTCATTAGTGAATATGAAAACAAAGGGTGCATGACCTCAATACAAACACTGCAAATAAGGTGAATCCTCAGACACAAAAAAAATACGTGTGGCACTCGGGGACTGCCGCGGTAAAGCTATTGCATAGCATTTTCAACAACTCATGCAATTATAATTATTTATTTATTTTATTTTTTCTGATATCAGATAACTGCGCTCTATCGGAAAACGTTGAAATTATTCCGAATCATTTGCGGCTGCGGAAGCAAATGATTTGGAATAATTTAAACGTCTTCCGATAGAGCGCCGTGCACGAATTTTTTACTCGATTAAGCAAAAAAAACGGATTATTCGAAAAAAATCGTAGATAAAAAGATAGATAATTAAATTATCTTTAAAATGGTGCTGGTTTCATAATAATACGCCAGATAGTATTTGCGTAGTAGTCGTTTTTGTGTTCGGTTAGACCTAATTTCAGAAATTAATTACACTATGTAATATAAACAAAATCTAAAATATGGAAAGCTAAGAATATTAGGAAAATGTTCTTGTTTAACATATATTTTTTTCGAATCGTAAGCAGTACTCGTTTAGACGTAATTATCAGTTTAAAATCATTAATATTCGTTAAGAAATTTCTTCATTCGGTCGCCGCGCTGGCCTAGACCCGCGATAAAAGCTATGCAATAGCTTAAAAATTAAAATGATTGATTTTTATAGGGTATTACATTGCTCAATGCCGTAATATAATTTGGCAACCAGGATTTTACTACGAACCGCATCGTGTGGATAGTACCTTAAGTTATCTGATGTTATGCACACAGCCGTTATAAACAAGTCCCCTTTCCAATCCATCGATAGAATTGCGATTGGGTTGTTTATCATTCATCTCTCGTATTTACAATAACTCAACATAAATTCTACATTATATGGGGTAACATTGGTTTGTTATTTGATTTGCGTTTGTTTGAATGGCAGGGCTTGTTATTTCGGGCAATATTTCGGTCTCGCAGCAAAGGCATTGTAACATTTTAATGGAATCAAAACAAGGCTTCCAAAAGTCTTTTGCTTATTTTCCCAGAAAATACACCTGCCTATGTACGAGTCATATATTATTCATGACGACCCTACATTTATATTAATATGCTCTCTCCTCTTTCTATCTTTGCTTCTTCTTCTTCTTCATCTGGTGCCAAGCCCGCTGACCAGCGGGCTGGTGCCAAACCCGCTGAACGCTGGCTATTACAGCTTGATTATTGTTGGGGCAGGTTGTGCGAAAACGATTCTTCAACCACTTTTTGCGGCGCAGAAAGGGTCAAATAATATTTTGAAAACCGTTTACGTTTGCATGAGAACTCATATTTAACCCTTCGAGTAGCGGCATAATTTCATGGCAGACGGGGCAATTTATTAGAATTTCTTGCAATATCGCCGCGATTGACAAAAAGTACTATAACTATGGAACTACTATAGCAATCATAAAAAACGACACAATGATCGCATTGAAATTTCGTATATAGAATATTGAAATATCATTTTGTAAAACAAATAGATCTTATATATAAAAATGAATCGCCGAGTCTCGCAGGATCTCGGAAATGACTGGACCGATTTGAATTTTTTTCTCTTATTTTGTTTGGCTTCATTTAGGGGTGGTTAAAAAAAAAAATATTTAGGAAAACTCAAAGAAACAACTGAAAATCGAAAAAATCGAAATTGGTCATTTTGGGAACATTGGCCACATTCTAGATGGCTATCGCGGCGATCGTATTGTTTTAAGCTGGGCATTGACGGTCAGTTTTTCGCGTCAGTTGAACTGGCGTGCATCCCAAATTTGATCGTGAATGTCGAATCGTCACTCCAGAGTTTTAACTGACGACGCGCCACGAATATTTTCCGTGGCTATCATAATCCAACTGGCGCGTCGCGCCAAACTGACCGTGAGTGCGCAATCTGCAATCCAACGCGTCAGTTCCACGCTCGCGGACCGCGGTGACAGCGCGTGCTGCGTTTTTGTTTTTGTCATGGCGGTGTCGTCGTCGTCATCATGGCGGTGTCGGACTTGTCATAATGATAGATTTCATCGAAAAATATAGAAATTCAGAATGTTTATGGAAAATAACCGACAAAAATTTAAAAAATAAACAGTATCGACAAAAAGCCGTAGAAGATTTTATTTAGATAAAATATTCCAATTTTATTTAGATATTATTTATCAAATTGAATTAGATATTATAGAAGTCAGATTTCATTCCCGATGCTAAGAAACGAAGATTGGCAGTGAATCTCTCATGAGGGTTTATAGCTTGTCTCATAGTGTCGCGTTTTTTGATAAATCGTGTAAAGGATTAGATATATTTTATGATTCCATTAACCCTTGGAGTAAATGAATGGGTATTTTCATGGATGCATCTGTCTCTTTTGCAGGATTTCGGCGACATCGACCTTAAAGTACTATAACTACGAAACTACTACACCAATCATAAAAAGAACAACTGCACAATGATTGCATTGAAATTTCGAATATAGAATATTGAAATATCATTTTGTAAAACAATTAGATAATTATGAATAAATATGAGAACGTCAAAGAAGTGAAAAAAACGCGGAACCAGATCTGGTCGTATCATACTCAACGGATAATTGTTTCAGAACCAGATTTGGTCGTATCATACTCAACGGGTTTAATTTAATAAATGACTCGATCATACCTAGCCTATCTCCTACTTCTTAAGATTTCACTAACTGCCATCCTTAAGTACTGTATTACATGATTACTATATTATAACAGACTATTGTTAGGTTATAACAGACTATTATTATGTATAATAACAGATATAACAGACTATTATTATGTATAATAATATATAATAACAGATATAACAGACTATTATTATGTATAATAAATATTACTATCCAATTACTCATACTTCTATTTTGCTCTATCCAAATAACCTTATTAACCACTTATTTAATTATTAATTTTCCTACCCTTATATTATTATTAGCTTTATTATAATTTTTTTCTACTATCAACGTGTTCATGTTATTTCTGTTAATTTGTAATGCAAGGATTGCAAACTGTTCATAGGAAAGTAAATTTGGTTGGTTTGTATATGTATTTAAAATACTAGTATTATATATTTACTATCTGTAAGTTTGCTATAAAATAAAATAAAACAAAGAGTAGCCGTAGTAACAAGGAACGTTTCTTTTTCGGAATCGGAATCCATTTTTATTCGTGGATGTCCGCAAAGAGACACGTCCTTCATGCGGCCGGCCCGGTCGAAAACTGAAGAGCCGGAGTGACGTCAGTCAATGGGCAAATCTAGTTGGCATAAAACCATTTGGAGTGACGCCACAGTTTTACGTCTAGACTGACGCGAAAAACTGACCGTCAATGCCCATCTTAACAGCTGCGCTATCCAGAACATTCCGTACAATGTGTAAAATTTCAAAAAGTCGAAAAGTCAAAAAATGCGAAAGTCGAAAAAGTCGAAAAAGTCAAAAAAGTCCGAAAAGTCGCAATAGTCGCAAAAGTCGAAAAATTCAAAAAAGTCGGAAAAGTCAAAAAAGTCAATAAAGTCGAAAAAGCCGAAAAAGTCAAAAAATCGAACAAGGCGAAAAAATCAAAAAAGCCAAAAGTCAAAAAAGTCGAAAACTAAAAAATGACGAAAAAGTCGAAAAGGTCGATAAGGTCCAAAAAGTCGAAAAAGCAGAAAAAGTCAAGAAAGTCGATAAAGTCGAAAAAGACGAAAAAGTCGCAAAAGTCGCAAAAGTCAAGAATCAAAAAGTCTAAAAAGTAGAAAAAGTCGTAAATTCGGAAAAGTCGGAAAAGTCGAAAAAGTCAAAAAAAATGAAAAGTCGAAAAGTCAAAAAATGCGAAAGTCGAAAAAGTCGAGAAAGTCAATAAAGTCCGAAAAGTCGCAATAGTCAAAAAAGTCGAAAAAGTAAAAACAGTCGATAAAGTCGAAAAAGCCGAAAAGTCAAAAAATCGAACAAGGCGAAAAAATCAAAAAAGTCAAGTCAAAAAAGTCGAAAACTAAAAAATGACGAAAAAGTCGATAAGGTCCAAAAAGTCGAAAAAGCAGAAAAAGTCAAGAAAGTCGATAAAGTCGAAAAAGACGAAAAAGTCGCAAAAGTCGCAAAAGTCAAGAATCAAAAAGTCTAAAAAGTAGAAAAAGTCGTAAATTCGGAAAAGTCGGAAAAGTCGAAAGAGTCAAAAAAAATGAAAAGTCGAAAAGTCAAAAAATGCGAAAGTCGAAAAAGTCGAGAAAGTCAATAAAGTCCGAAAAGTCGCAATAGTCAAAAAAGTCGAAAAAGTAAAAAAAGTCGATAAAGTCGAAAAAGCCGAAAAGTCAAAAAATCGAACAAGGCGAAAAAATCTAAAAAGTCAAAAGTCGAAAACTAAAAAATGACGAAAAAGTCGAAAAGGTCGATAAGGTCCAAAAAGTCGAAAAAGCCGAAAAAGTCAAGAAAGTCGATAAAGTCGAAAAAGACGAAAAAGTCGCAAAAGTCGCAAAAGTCAAGAATCAAAAAAGTCTAAAAAGTTGAAAAAGTCGTAAATTCGGAAAAGTCGGAAAAGTCAAAAAAGTCAAAAGGGTCGAAAAAGTCGAAAGAGTAAAAAAAAAATGAAAAAGCCGAAGTCAAAAAAGACGAACAAGGCAAAAAAGTCAAAAGTCAAAAAGTCAAAAAAAGTAAAAAAAAGTCGAAAAACTAAAAAAGTCAAAAAGGTCGAAAAGGTCGAAAAAGTCGAAAAAGCCGAAAAAGTAAAAAAACTCGATAAAGTCGAAAAAGTTGCAAGAGTCAAAAAAATCTAAAAAGTAGAAAAAGTCGAAAAAGTCGTAAAAGTCGGAAAAATTCGAAAAAGTCGAAAAAGTCAAAAAAGTCGAAAAGTCGAAGTCGAAGTCAAAGTCGATTTCGATTTCTATTTTCGAGTTTTTAAGGGTGTCGCTAGGTTGGGCGTGGGGGGGGGGGAGGGGGTGGGTTGTTGTTGTAGGATTAATGATATTAATATTCAGATGAATTACGTTCCTGGCTACTTGACAGGAAAGTCTTGGCGTTACACAACCGTTTTTTTAAATAACATAACCACGAATTTGGACTTAGTTTGGGGATTTCAATACTGTAAAGCCCTCATGGAAATTTCGATCGATTTGAGTGAGCGTGAAAACAATTCCGTGTCGTTTTACAATGTCCATTAGAATGCCAAGAAAAAGAGATGGCATAGGTCGACGGAGTCAGTCAAATGTGCGGCAAGCTACTTCATGTGCAAACCGCACTGATGTGAGATGATTCCATCATCTCGGCCGAAATACAAGGTGAAGCTGTTAATCCGAAATTGCTTGCAGTGGTGCCTAAGAATATGATCTATGGACTTCGCAAAGTTTATAACAACATCTCGCCCTGTATGCTCGATAGTAACTGTTCCAGGCGTTACCCCAGAGACCTGATTGCTAACACCATCACAGGCAATGACGGATACCCATTGTATCGTCGCCGATCAGTTGCGGACAATGGGCGATCTGCAGTTGTGAAGGTCAAAGGGCAAGATGTAAATGTGGTCAATCGTTAGATTGGTCCTTATTGTCCAACGCTTTTAAAGCGCAAATCAATGTGAAATACTGCAACTTCATCAACTCGATAAATTACATATGCAAATACGTAAAATAAAGCGATATGGCTGTTTTCGCTGTGAGGCATTCAAACGAGGTGTATCTCAGTATCAGACGTGTCGCTATGTCAGCAGCAACGAGGCGATTTGGCGCATCTTTTCCTTTGCGACATACGAAAGGCAATCTACAGTTGTACACTTGGTAATTCTGGAAAGCGGAATTTAGATTTCCCGTGCTTCTAGCCTTCACGATGACAAATCACCCGTGTTGGAAGTTTGCGGAATTAACTTCGAATTTCCGTATTTCGCGCATGGACAACTGTATGTCCCGTGTTCGCCAAGCCATCGGTCGGAAAGCCATCATTTTTGTTTATTTACGCGCCGGAAAACAAAACGAAAAACATATTTTACCAGAATGTTTTGTGTTGAATATGAATTGCATTTATATATTTTCATGTAAATTAAATACATTGAATTTATTTCAATCACAAACGACTTTCATTTAATCACCAAACGAAACTCAAACCGTACATGATTCGGCCATATTATAGATTTCAATGAATTAGATTTGGAAGGTTCATTAGGATTAATAAACGCTTATGAAGATGTCCCCTCCTATCGCGGGGTAAAAATTTAGCCGTCACTTCTGCGTGGAACAGTTTCGCGCGTGAAGTCGATGGCCTTGAGAAAAACGACCATAACTTTACTACTATACGGATCGTAAAAAGACTAACTGTAAAATGATCACATTGAAATTTGACATATAAAACATTATAACCTTATCTCGTCAAACAATTAAGATAATAATGAATAAATATTACAAAGTTGGCATTTTACGCAGCGCGGAGCGCCCTAACCAATATTGGTTAGATACAATTTTAGCATTTGTAAGCGTCTAACCAAAAATGGTTAACTCAAATCGAGCGGGTAATCAGGTAATAAATACCTGACTAACCGATTAATATTAAATATATAAATAGGAAAATAAATATTTTAATAATGAAAATATAATAAAAAGGTATATTGTGCAGATAGTTTGTTTGTTTAAACTCTTTATTGAGGAAATGTCATAAAGGGCGGGTTTATTGTCATATGACAATCTCTTACAACCAACCCTACTATGACGTGTTATGTGTATGTGTGCGTGTAACATGTTTGTAAGTGTGTGTCTTGTTATTGCATTTGATTGATTGATCGTTCAATTCTGTCGATCGATCGATCGACAGAACTGAAAACGCAATTCCGTTAATTTGATCCCAACGGAAAATGACGACCCAGCCGGGAATCGAACCCGGGACCTTACAATGTAAGATAGTAGCTCATTATTAACATCAGCCTTTAATTTTAAATCGAAGTATGTAGTATCTATATCTATTCCAAACGTGTTTTTGCCATATTGAGAGATCGGCTACGTGTAAAAATTTGAAAAATCTGTCGGTCTGTAGATGTGTCGTCAAAAGAGAAAAATAAAAAAATATGCCATCTGCTCGCGTGCGGGTAGGGCGGGGTGGGATAATGGGGGAGCGGGTGAAGGGAGGGCAAGAGGAGGGGTGAGTTAGGGGTACGGAGAGGGTGGTTGAGGAGAGAGAGAGGGAGGGTTGGAGGGGGAGTTGGAAAGGGGGATATGAGTATACAGTCTATAAAAATTGAGTTGAGAGAAGTACTTCATGAGACATCTTGATTTCAAATCGTTTCAAACTTCCGAAAGTTACTCAGAGAGACTTTACCGTCATAACATGGACTCACTCGAGGATAGGCGCCTCCAATATGATATACGTTTTCTGTACAATATTATTAATAATAAAATAGACAGTCCCTATTCTGTTGGCAGAATCTCCCACCGAATCACAAAAAGACAAGGGTTTGCGATTTATTTTATCTACCGAGAGTCAATACCAATTATGATCAAAATATGTATTTTTATAGAGCACATCGATCATATAACTTTAACTTTCAATGTTTGGATATTTTTAATTTATCTTCAAATACTTGCTTCGAAGAAATTAGAAATACGATAAACAGCCTTCGGGTTTGATTGGAATTTCTTCGTCCATTGGGTACGTAGGCTGTGGTAATCGTTACTACACTATAACAATGCTTTCTAGCCAGTATAATATTTTCTATAAAAGTTCATATGTATATTAACATTTTTAATACATTATGATAGTTTATATATATTTATATTAACTATACTTTTACATTTTATTATTACCTTATCGTATTATTTATATTAATTTATTATTTGTGCACGTGTATGTATGTATATATGTATGTTGTATGTATGTTACATATCATCATATATCTTAAATACATCTACATAACTCATAATGTGGCTTCCCTATCCCTTTTCCTTACTTAAACCTGCATTTTTTTTCATAGCTCATTGGCCCCGTAACAAAAGATTTAGTTTAACTGTGAAAACTTTTAATTGGCCTTAGATTTGTATAATATGTGTTAGTTAGTATTAAATATAAAACGCTGTAAGTGTTCCGAAAAATAAAAATAAAATAAATGAAGAGGGGGGTTAGGGGGGATGGGAGAGAGCGAAAGAGAGAGGGTTGGGAAGGAAGTTTTGGGGAAGGAGCGGAGAGCGTCGAGGGGGATGGTGAAGGGGGGGGGGGATATTTAAAGGGGGTTGGGGGGATGAGGGGTTAGGCGGTTTAGGGGGTTTTGCGAGGGGGGATTGTCTGTTTGCCGGGAAAGTTAGTGGTGACACAACCGATTTTTTTTACTAAATATAGTTTTAAAAAATATATATATTTCAAACATTACACGGCCATATAGCGCATACTTTTTTGTTTATTTTCTGTCACAGGTCTCCAATTGTTGCTGTCCGTTTTCTCGAAGACCTTGGTGACAACGTAATCGAATTTGTTCAAAGTATTTATTCATATTATTTGTACACAAAAAAGGAATATGTTTCCGTTTATTTTTAAAATATTAACTGTCAATAAAGTGACCGTCGATTTCGACGGGATTCATCTAGTAATCATATTCAGTATGTCCTATTGACCGTGGTAGAGTAGCCTCCTCGGGAGCCAATCCTCGTTGTAGAATCAGGTCATGCTCACCATAAAAATGCATTGTCATCGGAACAGAACCAATGTGTAAAATTTCAACTTCATAGGATAAGAGGGAATGGTTTTTATTCCGCTTGCAAGATTTGATCTAAACAAACATACATACATACTTACTAACATATATTAAAAGATTGTAAAAATATTTTTATAAGCATAGACGGCATTAACAGTTCTAAAAAATATATACCAGAATTAGATACGTTTTAGAAACCAGTGGGGTCCCGCAGTTTGCCGAGAACTTAGAGTTCTCGGCAAACTCTAGCACCGGTTCTGAGCACTACTGTACACGAAATTTATCTAAAGTTATGTACAAAAAAAAAAGTACTCACTGGACGTATCTACTTTGACGACTTGATCCCCCGGGGGAAGAGCAGGAGGTCTAATCTGTAAAGATAGAACAAAAATGCATATTGAGTTTGTTTCGTATCCCACTGAACATCTCTGACTGAATAAAGTACCAAAAATATACTTTTATTTTCTATATATATATCAGGAATTTCTGAAATATATATATATATATATATATATATATATATATATATATATATATATATATATATATATATATATATATATATATATATATATATATATATATATATATATATATATATATATATATATATATATATATATATATATATATATATATATATATATATATATATATATATATATATATATATATATATATATAAATATATATATATATATATAAATATATATATATATATATATATATATATATATATATATATATATATATATATATATATATATATATATATATATATATATATATATATATATATATATATATATATATATATATATATATATATATATATATATATATATATATATATATATATATATATATATATATATATATATATATATATATATATATATATATATATATATATATATATATATATATATATATATATATATATATATATTGATATTTTAAGGGTGTAAATTTTTTTAAATTATTTTCAATAATATATAAAATTAGATTGAGATGAATACGACTCATGTCGTACTTACGTCATCTCTATGACAGAGAAATGTCATAGAGATGAATACGACTAGTGTCGAAATATTCTCAGTCATATAATTTCTTCTAAAATAAGTTACTAACATCCATTTCTGTTACAGAAACCATCCTCCTATACTTATTACATCCAAGGGCATACAGTAATTCGGCTGCAATAACTAAGAACATCATAAGTTATCAATTGCTTATAATATATCTAAGTATCTACAAGTAATACAATATCTAAGTATTTAAAGAGGACATTAACTATCGATTAAATGTTTCTGGTCCACCAGGACCCCAGATAAGTAACTTTTCATGAATCTAATTTTAGATATTATTGAAAATATTTTTTTTTTAAATATATATATATATATATATATATATATATATATATATATATATATATATATATATATATATATATATATATATATATATATATATATATATATATATATATATATATATATATATATATATATATATATATATATATATATATATATATATATATATATATATATATATATATATATATATATATATATATATATATATATATATATATATATATATATATATATATATATATATATATATATATATATATATATATATATATATATATATATATATATATATATATATATATATATATATATATATATATATATATTAATAATACACAATACACAATACAACGATATAAGATAATAGCCAATAGCAAGAGTTGTGTATTTATGACTACCATATCGCATGTCGCTCCAGTAAGCTTAGCTCATGCTAGAGCGGGCATACATACTATTATATATGCAGAATCGTTAAAATAAACATTAGTATAGAGAAAAATGTAGCTCTATGCATATAAATGTGCTAGCACATCCGAAATGAGGCGAAATCGCACAACCAACTAGACCTAGAAGGTCTGTATCTGGCTGTGCTGAGTTAACATTTGTTTGTTGACGCGCGAACTGACGCATTTGATTCTAATTTTCAGAGATTTTTAAAATCTAATGTGGCATCAAACTCGCCACTTTACGGTTAAGTTAAACTATGTTATATTCTTCATGTGTGTACATGAAGAATGTATGTATGTACATGTATGTATTCGATTTGTTCTCCCATGTATATCATTATAATTAAAGTCACAGCTGACAACGCTGTTTGGCTGGTCTGCGGCGCGCGGCGGCCGGGCGACGGCGGCGCGCTACGCGAGCAGTGATAAATCGATTCTCGAGCGGAGCGCACGCTGCCTTACCGCCCGATCTGTTGAGAAATATATCTTACGTCATATCCAAAGTGCTTTATTTCATTATCCGACGTGGCCCATCTACCTATAAGTCCCATAACATGTACCCAAAGGATTTAGTCTAACAAATGTGTTTTTACACAAATTAAAACTAAAAATAAAAAGTTGAAAAGAAGTAGAAAAAATGAATGGAATTAAAACAATTTTTTTTAATATATGTAAACTTCGCATTATATTTTATAAATTTAAGTATAAAAATAGGTCATAATATATACAATTATATAAGCAGAGTATTAACACTACGTTGTAATATATATATGTATGAGAAAATAATGTGCAATATTAAAATATATATATATATATATATATATATATATATATATATATATATATATATATATATATATATATATATATATATATATATATATATATATATATATATATATATATATATATATATATATATATATATATATATATATATATATATATATATATATATATATATATATATATATATATATATATATATATATATATATATATATATGCATTTTTTATATTCACCCTATAGTAGTAATTAGATCTTCAGATTTTAGCGCCCAATGTATAGGAGCCAGGTTTGCACTTTACTTTTGAAAATTACTTTATTTTTAACTTGTTTCGTGATGTCTCTTTACCTTCGGAATGGTGAAAATCTCCTTTTCGTCATACTGTTTAGATTTATGAAAGCTTACAAGGCACTGCCTAATAATTATCTGATGTATATCCAAAACCTTAAACTCCGCAAAAAGCTGATTTGAACTGTACCGAGGAGGCTTTTTAGTAGCTTTTGTGCTTTTAATATTCGGCCCATTGTTGTTCTTGTAATAAAAATAAAATATAATATAAATCATTATATTTATATATTATATACACTAAATAGAAAATTTACATTCTTGTAGAATTTCAATTTATTAACATTCTTTGGACGGAATTTGTTTTAAGAGACATTTTTTATTATCTAATATTAACCCTTCGAGTAGCGGCATAATTTCAAGGCAGACCGCGGCAATTTGTTGGAATTTCTTGCAATATCGCCGCGCTCAACAAAAAGTACTATAACTATGGAACTACTATAGCAATCATAAAAAGAATAACTGTGCAATAATCGCATTGAAATTTTGTACATAGAATATTGAAATCTCATTTTGTAAAACAATTAGATAATTATGAATAAATATGAGAAAGTCGAAAAAGTGAAAAAAAACTCGGCATTTCTAACTTGTACTTGTCTTACGGAACAATACGAAACCCTGTTAGAAATTGTAAACACTATCGTGATCTTTATTAGATTATCTATCATAGGTATTACTTAGTTTAGCTTATTTTCATACAAAAACATTTAGGTATTAGCTCATAAAAACCAATAAAAATTTTGATGATTTCTCGAAAAAAAATGATAATGTTTGACAACGGAATTTTACCAAAAATATCCGCGAAATGACACACAAAATTATTCTAGCGGCCGTCTATATATCTATGGTAATAATGAGATATTTTGTATGGATTTTGTAAATAGCGAGCCACCAATATTGGTCGATACGTAGTCAACGGTTCTGATGTGCAACCGAATTTGGTCGTTACGTAGCCGAAGGGTAAATATATTATGTAAATTGAATTAGGTATACGAAATTATTACATTTCGAAATATAAGAATCCTAAAGGTGTCTGATCTAATGCATAAACCTAAATGTGTATTGTTAAAAGGGCATCTCATAAATTTTTTGGCCATTTTTTTTGACAATTTTAAGTAGCATTTTTTCATTATTCTGACTTTTTCTGATTTTAACTTCATTATATTTTTATTGATTATTTTTATTTGTCGTTTTAGGAAATACATCTTAAAAATGATTTTGATGTCCTAAAAGCAATAATGAAGTAACTGTATGTACGTGGTGATAAATTTAGATATTGTAAAAACGGACTAATAGACTGTAATTTAAATGTATCTAGATATTAAGTTTCTACAATCTGTTGATTTTTTTTGGAAATAAATTAAAATTGAAATTGAAAATACTAATCCCTATTAACACATTCAGCCTGGGGTGTGGCACCATAGTGCACTGTCATCGGTATTGCAGTGGGCGGAGTAATATTATTATTACTATTACTTATGACTTAAAATAATTATTATATAATAATAATAATAATATTAGGGTACCTATTACTGCTATTGAGGTACCTAAATAACAGCTAAGGAAACCCCAGATTGGATTGGGAAATGCTTGTGTTTGAATATTATATACTTATGGATGTGCGCAACTTTCGACTGCGCCATGTAGTTTTAATGGGAGTCCCTTTATTGCCAGCAAACGATCACCATTCACAATTTATATCTCAAAAATCGAGCTTATCCTTTTGCAAAACAAAATGCCTTCTAAAGAGACGAATTAAAGCGAATATATATTTTCCTGCGCGCCAAGGTCATAATTTTGAAAGAGAATTTTCTTTTTTCTTTCCTCTCTTTAAGTCTTGAACTGATACATATTTTATAAATTTAATTAATTTGAGTTTCTGTTCTTTCAATTTCTCTAAATTCAAACGCCGTAAAAAGCCTTTACAAACTCGGGAAATAATTAAAATCTCGCAAAATCATAAATATTTAAACTCGTCTCTCTTTACTTGTAAATTATCCGTAAGATATTTTCCTTTCGAAAATTAACTTGTTGAAATTAGCTAAAACCCGTAATTTAATATTTTTATTTATCACTAAATCAAACAAAAAATTTACTACTATTCAAATTAAACATACATAAATAGCATCAAAACGAATTTACCGCGTGAAGTAAATGACGTTGTCCAGGGAAGTTTTCGTTTTAAAATTAAACATCGTTTGTGTGGCTTCTAACTGTCCAGAGCCTGTACTAAGAAGAAAAACAATAAAAATGATCTTAAAATAAATATCTTCTAAAACAAAAGTTCTGAAATAAATTTTATATAATATCTATTAAACTTTCATTAGACAATATTTTCATAACTATTTATAAGTAATAATAAATAACAGTTAGTAATAGGCAATATTAGTATGTATAAGTAAATGACGTTTCGGCGTTCGAATTAGAAAATAATATTACTGTGCGCTCCGGGAGCAAGCCGCCAATATTGGTCGATACGTAGTCAACGGTGTTCTGATATGCAGCCAAATTTGGTCGTTACGTAGCCAAAGGGTAAACATATTATGTAAATTGAATTAGGTATACGAATTTATTACATTTCGAGATAGAAGAATCCTAAAGATGTCCGATCTAATGCATAAACATAAATGTGTATTGTTAATAGGGCATCTCAACAATTTTTTGGCCATTTTTTTGACAATTTTAAGTAGCATTTTATAACTATTCCGACTTTTTCGATTTCAAATTAAACATCGTTTGTGTGGCTCCTAACTGTCCAGAGCCTTTGGGGAGCTAACGGGCCCATGATGAGTTGGCCACGATGACCCATGTGTTCAGGGTCGGTCACACTCACGGGTCAACACCCATCCGACGGCCTCCACGCACGGGGTGCGAACCTGGGTAGGACTCTGGAAACAGTTTCCCCTGGGAATCAAACCTCTGGCGCTCCTGGACGGTCTGCGCACCGTGCGGCGCAAGCCAATCGATTGTGCACTCCGACTAACAGTTTAGAGTTTCAAGGCGATAGGTGAGGGCAGCAAACCCCGCCCACCGCCCGGGCAGTTATAACGACGAGGGTCGTCTTGTCTGCCCGGGATGTCGTGCTACGACAACCCTGCGCGTACCAGAAGGGTAGAACGCGTAGGGGGTGAAATAGGGTAAACCACCCCCCCCCGTACCGCCCCGAGAACCCATTTATTTATAATAATAAAAGAATTTACAAAGTAAAAATTTACAAAAATAATACTAAATTTACCATATTCACAAAATAAAATAATAAAACAACAAATAACAAATTTAGGGCCGGTAAGCGGGGTAGAGGACGCTCCAGAAACGATGATGGTGGAGGCGCACGGTCCGTGGGCAGGTCTCGGAGCAGCCACGGGGGGGAGGAATCCCTGGATCCTGCAAAGAACGAAACGCCCTTCGGGGCGGCAAAGAGACGGACACAAAGACGGGCACTTCGGGCTGGAAGTAGCCGCCGAATCACGCCACCAAGGAAGAGGGTACCCCCTGGGGGGTATCCCGAGGCCTCATGCTTTCCCAAGAAGCCACCCAGTGCTCCACAAACTCGCCAAACGACTGGAAGCAGCTCCTACAACTGACCAGATCCGGGTACCAAATCGGAGAGCGCCCAACGCACGCGCCCACTGCATCCATCAATTTCTCCCGTGCAGCCGCTAGAATTGGGCAAGACCAAATTACGTGTTCCGCAGTTTGGCGACCATACCCACAGGCGCATCGGGGGTCATCGGCAAGTCCAAAGTCAAATAGTTTGGCTCTGAACTCTCCGTGGCCCCAACCAGCTGCGTGGTATGGTGGTCGAGCCGCAGAAACGAATTTGCCATCCGCACTGCGACGGACGGGAAAAAGCAATGGGTGTGGCGGCCCGTACCCCCGGCGTCCCATCTAGCCTGCCAGACACGCAAGGACTCCACCCGAATCAGGCGGGCAAACTCACCAGCTCGGTGCGCCACCGGGTCGATCGACAGGCCATGAAGGACTACCGGCTCGCCCCGGCGGTACCGCGACAACGCTGCACGCTCCAGAATCTCCAGGTCAATCGGCAGAACGCCAGCGATGACGGGTAACGCAAGAGTGGACGTCGTTCTGTACGCCCCGGTCAGGGCCACGAGAGGGATGCGCTGTCCGCGCAGCAGCGCGACACGCGTCGCCTCAGGAACAGCAGACTCCGTCCAGGCGCGTGCGGCATAAGTCGCACGCGGGACGAAGACGCCCTTATAGATAGTCATGACCGCCGGGAAACGAATTCCCCAGTCGGCCCGACTCCGCGGAGCGCAAAGAATAGATCCCGGGATTTTTCGGCTGTAATCTTTGCGTGCGAAAGAAAGGAAAGGGAAGCCGTAAGCGTCACCCCCAGGTATCGAACGGTGGCCGGGAAGGATACCGGGCGACCGTTCATCCTGATGACAGGGTTCCGCTTAAGATGTCCCTTCAGGAGAAGCGCCTGAGTTTTCGTCGGAGAGAAGGTGAGTCTGTTTCGCTGACCCCATCCGAGGATCAGGTCCAGCGAGTCAGCCACCCTTCTCTCGACCTCTGCGCGACTCCTGCCGCCCACCAGGAGAAGAGCGTCGTCTGCATAAGCGCTGACGGTGCACCCCTCCGGGTAAGGTAGACCGAGGAAATCATCAAAGAGAATGTTCCAAAGGCTAGGACCCAACACTGACCCCTGTGGACAGCCCATGGTCGGGGTTTTGGTGACGCTGGTCGGGCCGTACCTCAGAGTGACAGATCTGTCTGAAAAGTAGCTCCTCACTACTTTCAACAAATTGTTCGGGCACAGGCGGGCGCGAAGCTTGCATATAAGCATCGGCCACCACGCGTTGTCGAATGCACCGGAGATATCCAAAAATACGCCTACCACGTAGCGGCCGTCGTAGTTGCGGACCCAGTTTTTCGCAAACAGGATGGCGTCCTCCGTGCTTTTCCCTCGGGTAAAGCCAAACTGACGCTCGTTCTGGGGAGACAGAGTCCTCTCCAGCCGTTCGCGCACAAGCACTTCGAGCACCTTACCCATTATGGGAAGGAGCGTGATGGGCCTGTACGCTTTCGGATCCGAGCGCGGCTTGTCGTTACCTTTGGGAATCACCCGCAGGAGGCCAGCCTTCCAGCATAATGGGAAATGACCGTCCCTAATGCATTTCTGCATCAGGACAGTCACCTCCCATCTTGCGAATTCCCACACCCGCTTCACTATATCAGACGTAAAGTTGTCTATCCCCGGTGCCTTTCTGCGCGATAGCGACCCGATGATGGTGCCGACCTCGTCCGCTGTTACCTCTGACAGATCAGGTACGCGCGAGTCTACGGCAATAAGCCGCCGCAGCTGCGCGTGGTGGGGATCGTCATTGTCATTCCGATCCGATGGACACAAAGAACCGAGGAGAACTGAAAGAGTGCCTTCGGTGTCAAGAGGGGCGGAAGTACCCTCGACAATGCTAGAGAGGTAGTTCCCACCCCGCTTGGCACCTTTGTCGATGACGTTCTTCATGTCCCATGGGTTTGCATTCCCAACTTCGCTAACCCATGTACGCCAGGAATCAGTCTTGGCACGCCTAATAGCGGCGTGGTAGACGCTCCGAGCCGATCTCAGGGACTCCCGAAGTAGGTACCTCAACACGCTCAGGGGGAAGAGAACCCCTGCGGACTTCCCCCATGCGGCGGTACGCTTGCCGGACTAACAGTCGGGGGAGTCTGGAAACTGTATTGTTTCCTATAGAGCGGGGGTGGTTGCGGCGACTGCTCTTGAAATGACCATTGGCCATCCGATCCCGGTTCAGAGCCCGGCAAAGGACGCCTTGGTCCGCGATCGATTCGGTGTACACCGTTTCACCGCTTCGTAAGGGAGAGGACCGCGCAAGCGACCTCGAACTCGGAACCAATCGAGAGACCGGAGAAATCTGGTCTCAATTGGAAGTAAGGGCGCGAGTATCTCGAGCCGCCGGGTTTATTCCTGGCTAACTCGCGGTAAGGCGTTGGATAGGGTTCTTACTGTGGCGTAGCTAGACGTCGGATTGTTATGTCCAAAGTCTTCTACGCTCACTGCAGGTCGATAGAACGACTAATCGTTAAAACGTCCTGTGGTGACGGGCTCGCCCGTTGTAGTTGACATCTCAATATGTCCAGAGCCTGTACTAAGAAGAATAACAATAAAAATGATCTTAAAATAAATATCTTTTAATAAAAAAGTTCTGAAATAAATTTTATATAATATCTATTAAACTTTCAGTAGACAATATTTTCATAACTATTTATAAGTAATAATAAATAACAGTTAGTAATAGGCAATAGTATATAATAATTAGCAATAATAATTAAATCTATATACATAAACATTAATCGCCGTGCGTTAGTCTCGCAAGATCTCGAAAATGACTTGACCGATTTGAATTATTTTTCTTTTATTTTGTTTCGCTTGATTGAAGGATGGTTTACAAAAAAAAAAATTAGGAAAAACTCAAAGAAACAACTGAAAAACGAAAAAATCGAAATTGGTCATTTGTCAGTCAAAATTGGAAATGGGCTACTTTCAATAGATGGCGGTCTCGGCGATCCTATTGTTTGACAGCTGCGCCACCGATAACTGTTATTCATTCCGTGCGATTGTGTAAAATTTCAAAAAGTCGAAAAGTCGAAAAAGTCGAAAAAATCGAAAACGTCGAAAAAGTCAAAAAAGTCGGAAATGTCGAAAACATCGAAAAAGTCGAAAAAGTTCAAAAAGTCGAAAAATGCAAAAAGTCGATTAAGTCGGAAAAGTCGAAAGCCGAAAAAGTCGAAAAAGTCGAAAAAGCATTTATATTCCATCATGTAAATTAAATACATTGAATTTATTTTAATTACAAACGACTTTCATTTAATCACCAAACGAAACTCAAACCGTACATGATTTGGCCATATTATAGATTTCAATGAATTGGATTTGGATTTGATTAGGATCAATAATAAACGCTTATGAAGAGTTACAATCAAATCAATTTTAGGTGGTACGAAATTCACCGGGTCATCTAGTAATAAATAATTAAATAAAATAAATAAATATATAAATGCGCAAAAAAATATAAATTAAAATTGTCTTTTCTACCAAGATTAGTTCAAAACAATTTAAGGATATTTTTGCTGTCTTCTGCTTATTTCCAACATGTAGGTACACGTGTTTACTCGTAATGCTAGCCATTCTTGGAGCAAGAAAGCTGTAGTGACGTTGTCCAAAAGACGTTAAAAGTTAAACTCTTTTTTTTTTCAAGGTCAGACTTTCTGGTAAAATTTATAAATATCATCTTTTATGTTTGTTGCTAACTGTTTCGTATCGTGTTTAATAAATTATAGATGTGTTGAGATTCCCTTTTTTATAAGCAAAAAATACAATTTTGTTTTAAACTTTCCCGGCAGAAGCAAAGTATTGTAAAAGCGAAATTTTACTTTCCTGTTTGAGGAAAGTATCGTGGACGCACTTCTTTGTGTCTGAGTGTGTCTGTGTGTATTCTTCGACGGTAGAGCCGAAGAGCTTCATCCGATTGAGCTGAAATTTGACACGCAGGCATCATTTGGTCATGGCATGAGCTGAAAAGATTGTGGTTAAAAAACCGTCAACGGTCAACAGCAGATACTCAAATTTTTGTATACGCTCTCAATTATGATAGCACCTTCACTAAGACATGGCTTATGTTTCACTATGACATGGCTTATGTACTGTAAGTTGGCTCCTGATGAGGGGACTCCTCAACGGTCTACAGCAGAGACCTAAAATTATGATAGCAACTTTCAAGTTTCACCATGACATGGCTGATGTAACCTGGGTTGGCTCTCGACGAGGGAACTCCTCAACGGTCAACAGCAGATACAAAATTCTTAAAATCGAAAAGTCGAAAAGTAGAAAACCGGTAGTAGGATTTATGATTAATAATTGTATTATTAAATAATTGTATTACTAATACAAATAACTAATACAAATGATTAATAAATTACTAACACAATACAAAATTTGCATTTTTTTATGAATAAAAGACTATTGTATTTCAAGTTTGGGAATCGCAACATTACAACCCTTGTTTCCAAACAAAGAAGCGGGACGTCGCTATACGCGGAAGGAGCGATATTGAAACTGTGTTGAGCCCGAGGGTTAAGAGGTTACAAGCCTATTAGCAATTACCTTTGAAGTGAGACCGCGTAGTGGTTTCCAAACTGTTTTTATCCTACGATATCGTGATTCAACTCTAGGTATCGTGATTCAACTCCAAGAAAAACATATCGGAATATAATACTTATAGCTTGTAGCCACGTACTTGTAGGGAACCCATCAATTTAGCGTATGGGCCCTAATGGGCCCGGGCTTGCTGAGTTGGCCACGAAAACCCAATTTTTCAGGGTTGGTCACACTCACGGGTCAACACCCATCCGAAGTGCGAGCCCGGGTAGGACTCTGGCCTTGAAGCTAGTTTCCCCTAGGAGTCAATCTTCTGGCGCTCCTGGACGGTTTGCGCACCGTGCGGCATAAGCTAATCGATTGTGCATTCTGACTAACAGTCGAGGGAGTCTGGAAGCAGTACTGTGTTTCCTATAGAGCGGTGGTTGCGGACCTTACGGAGACTGCTCTTGAAATGACCGTCGGCTACCCGATCCTGGGTGAATAGCCGAGCAAAAGAAGCCGTGGTCCGCGATAGATTCGGTTTACACTGTTTCACCGCTTCGTATGGGAGAGGACCGCGCAAGCGACCTCGAACTCGTAACCAGTCGAGATACCGGAGTAATCAGTTCACAACTGGAAGTAAGGGCGTGAGTGTTAGCCCGCTGGATTCATACCTGGTTATCTCGCGGATAAGGCGTTGGCCTCTTACGGGCATGTGGCGCAGCTTGACGGTGGACTGTTTTGTCCTAAGTCTTTTGCGTTCACTTCACGGGACAGAACAACCAATCGTTAAAACTTCTTGAGGGGACGGGTTCGCCTGTTGTAGTTAACAGCTCTAGTATCCATTTAGCGTATAAAGATAGAAATAATTGTGACTCGGTATCCCCATCCAACATTTTTAACCGCTGATATGCTAATACCACCGATCAGTGGTTTTTTCGTTGCGATAACTCGTGGGCGGCTGATCTCCGTATTTATGCAATTATGTAATTATATGCGAAAAAAGCCACCTTTTTACATTAGTATGCGTGCACTAACTCCCATCTACAAAGAAAATTTCGAGGGTTGAAAACATGCCGTCGTAAGGTTCATTCCCATGGCTGGCTTTCTAAGGGCTAATAACCTCTTTATAAATGCTTTAAACAATGTTAGCTCAAATGACGGTAGCTCCATAGCAACTGTCACAGAAACTCCAGCCTCAATATTCCTTTACTTTTAACCCTTCGGCTACGTAACGACCAAATTTGGTTCACATCAGAGCACCGTTGGCTACGTAACGACCAATATTGGCGGCTTGCTCCCGGAGCGCACAGTAATATTATTTTCTAATTCGAACGCATCCTAAAATCCATACCAAATATCTCATTATTACCATAGATACATAGACGGCCGCTAGAATAATTTCGCGCGTCATTTCGAAGATATTTCTGGTTAAATTCCATTGTCAAACATCATCATTTTTTTTTTCGAGAAATCATCAAAAATTTTATTGGTTTTTATGAGCTAATATCTAAATATATTTGTATGTAAATAAGCAAAACGAAATATTATCTTTGATAGAGAATCTAATAAAGATCACGATAGTGTTTACAATTTCTAAATAGGGTTCCGTATTTTTCCGTAAGACAAGTACAAGTTAGAAATGCCAAGTTTTTAAAATTTTCCAGACTTCCCCGACTGTTGGTCAGAGTGCACAGTCGATTGGCTTACCCGTACGGTGCGCAGACCGTCCAGGAGCGCCAGAAGGTTGATTCCTAGGGGAAACTAGCCCTAAGGCCAGAGTCCTACCCAGGCTCACACTTCATGCGTGGAGGCCGCCGGATGGGTGTGGACCCGTGAGTGTGACCAACCCTGAACAGAATGGGTCTTCGTGGCCAACTCACCAAGGGCACGTTAGCTCCCCGGGTTAGGTTAGGTCTAGTTCAATATGTCGAGATTGAAATTGACTGACTGGTAGACCGATTTCCACCACAATCTTTTCAATTCTTGCCATGCCAAATTTAAACATAATCGGATTTAGCGTTTAGGCGCTATCGTAGAGAAATACATACACAAAGACACACAGACAGACTTCAATCTAAAATGGTTTTAATTGTCTCGGGAGGAATGGGGCTCAAAATCGTTATTTCAGTCTTCATTGCGATTTTTTTTAACGCGCTGACAATACTTTTCGTCCTGGTCAGTTGAAGGTGCGGGAAAGTAAAACTAAAAAATCGGTTGTATCGTCCCAAGGCTTTCCCGGGAAGTAGCCAGGGACTTTCATCTGCATATTTAATTTAAACTAATATTATAAAGAGGTAAAGTTTGTGAGGTTGTAGGAAGTAATCTCTGGATCTACTGATCTATTTTGAAAATTCTTTTACCAATAGAAAGCCACGTTATTTGTAAGTGTCATAACCTATATATCACCCGAAAAATGAAAAGACTTTTTCGTGGTAGTCGGATTTGCAAAGTAAGTCGGAGAAATAACGGTCTAACGAAAACGTTTCTAACTAACGCTGCCTTAACGATAAGAGATATTCGCTGCTTAAAAACTAAAGTGCCACAAATCAAAATTTTCCAAAATTACTTTTATTTAAAAAATGAGGCCAAAATCGCCCTTATTTTCATATAACACAAAGACACTCGTCGAAATCGGCCTTTAAATAACAAATTTACGCATACGCCCTTTTGGCATTTTCACGGATTGGAAGCTAAGTTCAGAGCAAAGCAGCCATCTTTTTAGTTGCGACCCAACAGTCGGCGCGAGTGCACGTCATTTTTTTGCTAAACGGCCACATCGCGAAAAGTTACCTGTATTGAGTGTAAATTTTATGAGCAACAGGGCCACATTTCGGAATGCGTCTGTTCCGCATATAAAGCACAAGTAAGTACACAATCATTTATAAATCAAAAGTGCCACGTTTTGAAAAGTGGCCATTTAGCAAATAAAAAATGCCCAATTATGTTATTTTTGTTATAAGCTTTAGAGTTGTTTCTGTGAAACGTCTGTTTTGCTTCAGACATTGTTGTGCTTGGGGTGTTTTCTTTTAAGACAAAAGGCTTTCACAAAAATTAGAATTTATTTAATAATGGAATACTTCGCTTTATGATGGATAATTAATATTTTATTTTGTTTAATATGATAATAAATTTACTTTGTATGTATAATTTTACTCACTATACTTATAACAGTTTTTTTATGAATTCATTTTCTCTTGCAGAATGAGTAACCGAACACAAAGAATTTTAAACCATACCCAAAACGAGGGTGACTCTGTACACTCCGTTATTGGAAGGAATATTTCAAATGCACTGAAATCTTCGGCCATTTATGTACCAGATCTGTACATTACTTTAATTAAAACGGCAAAGAAGAAAGGCACCCCTTACACCGTCCACGAACTGGCACACGACAGTTTCTACGACTTAAAATCTCTGACTGCTGGTAATTACACCGTTACAGAAGATGGAGAAAAGCTGAGATGGACCGACATAAAAGTCATAAAAATTTATCAAGAAAAGCCAAACAAGTTCTTTTTTAAGACTTCTTACGACGACGCAGAGTTTAAGTCAGTGTCTACTTTGACCAAAAAACAAGCGAAGACCAATACCGTGATAACCATGACACTGAAAAAAGTATATGCTCAAAAACTAAAAGTTTCTGAGACAAAAAAACAGGGCATTCTGAACCTGATAGAAAAAAATGTGATACCAAGGTATTACGAAGCTTTTTATGCTAATCTTTAAATGTAATAGTAACCATGGACACAGACAGATTTTATATAACAAATATAGTTATATTTGAAACTGTTATTTAGTAATTACTTAGAAACCGTATATAAAAACTACTATTATCTTAACTTAAAATATTGATCTCTTGTTTATACTAGTACAGAGCATTTATCCATATTACCTATAGGTAGTATTACAATTGCAGAAGCTATGATTATTATGTTTTTTATAATTAGTGATAATTGTGCCTGATGAGGTTTTAGAATAAGTTATTTTTGTTTGTTTCCTATTTTGTATGGTGCCAAAACCTTATTTTTGTAATAAAAAGCTATGTATAATAATATGTTTGTTTTTTTGTAATTTCGATGTGCGAATTTTTTATTTTGTTTTTTTAAGATATAAGTTTGTCTCAATCCAACAAGGTTGTGACCAAAATTTTTAATGAAACATATTTTTTTTTTCGACTTGTGGCCTTTTATTTAAAATATTAATTTGTTTGCTTGAAAAAAAATATAAACTAAAGGGACTTATGTGCTGCTAATCTTCTTTGGGATATAGTTACCACAAAATTGAAGTAAACAAGCGATAGGGAATTAAAATACGCATCGAATCAAATAAAATGACACAAAATTATTGTAAGTAAGAGTGCCAAAAAAGCAAAAAAACTAAATGAAAATTTTTAAACTGCTCTCCTGAAAAAAACAAAATTTTGATTTGTGGCACTTTAGTTTTTAAGCAGCGATATATAATTAAGTTCTAGGGGAAAGGTAGAGCTTAATAATGCCTACAAAAAATTCAGCGACAGCGTATGTCTAACTTTTATATTTAAGTCACAAAAAGTAGTATTTTATATTAAAAAAATATATTTAAATCGTTAGGACATGTTTATTGGTCATATTATCAACAATTATGAATTCATATCAAATTAAGTAAATTTATCGTCCCAAGTGTTTAAAACAAAAGACTTTTCCCTTGTACTGCATATAATTTCCCTTTTACTGCATAAATGGTTAAAGAGATAAGACACTCACAACTAAGACACTCACAAGAAGACAAATAACGGTAATATAGTCAAATTGGCATACAAATACATACATACATATGCAGTAAAAATATAACCCTTCTTTTGGCAGTCAGGAAATAAATCATAGCACTCAGTACCAACCGAACCACAGTCATAATTTCATCACAAGTAAAAAGTTTTACCGCCCAACGAAGTGGGCACGGGTCAGCTAGTTCACAAATAAAGCCGATGAGCGGTTTGCGAAATTCGTGTTAATATGCGACGCAAATCATTGCGAATTTTGAAAATTCAGCTCGATCGGATAAGAGCAAGTGGCTGAAAAATGGTATGCAAATTTTGAAACGGACAACTCACATACGAATATTGCAAGGTAGTTAATATAAAGCTTGTCATGACGCATGCCGTTATAGCGATCAGGGAAAACGACGGCAATGATGCAGCAACATTCTTAAAAAAAACTCTTTAACTCGATCTCAGCTGTGTACCTACTATTGCTACCCTAATTATACCGCCTTCTGTAAGCACATTGTAACTTAATACTCGCCTGGATCCCTTCCGAGTTGACGCAACTAAAAATTTAGATATTTTTTCAATGCCACGCGCCCGCGCGCTTTCGATATAGGTATACATAAAGATGTATAGGTATACCGCAACGACAAAGGAATACGTCCCACCGTTGGCAGTGGCCAATTACGAATGACGATTTCGGCTTCGCGCGTCGTCTAATATAGTCGATTTGGCTTTTCAATTATAATATAATAAATTATCAAATGAATAGTTTTTTATAAAGTAAAAATTAGATTACAATAATAAAATAACTTAAGATCTTTGTGTTATTTTTTATATCACTCAAAAGTATCTTTAATAAATAGAAAAAAAAATGTTTGGCCGTAACATTTCTGAAAATTACGGTATGTCAAACATTTGTTTCTTATATTTTTTGTATGGAAGTTTCCAAAACTGTCTTGGTACTATGCAAATAGACCATGCGCTGGTGTAAATAGTATTTTTTAATATTGAGAATCCTCTCTAGGTTTTTCAAAAACTGTGGACAAATTTCGCTTGTTTTTATTTTTTTGGAAAACAGTAACAGAATAAAGATAATTTACAATTAACATGGAAATAGTTTACCAATTTTGTTTTAGCGAAATGATAGCTTAAGAATCGGGTTTTTAAAATCCGGCAAAATTGTATTAAAATTCTTTTTCGTGTTCTCACAACCAGGTCACAAAATTATGCTTCATATAGCTTCTGGCCGTCGCGGCCGGCAGGGCTTCGTAATATAAAGCTTGTCATGACGCATGCCGTTATAGCGATCAGGGAAAACAACGGTAATGATGCAGCAACCTTCTTAAAAGAAACTCTTTAACTCGACCTCAGCTGTGTACCATTGCTACCCTAATTACACCGCCTTCGGCAAGCACATTGTAACTTAATACTCGCCGTGTCCGTATTAAACTCGAGACAACCCATAAAGGTGTCTTAATAATACCTAATAAAATGACCCATTACGTGGGTCAATGGGACCGCCGCCCTAATATTGTACCTGTCTTGTTTGCTGACACCAAGGGGCGCTTTAATTAAGGCCAAAATTAGCTAGAGTTAATGGGGTACGTCAGGGCGCGTCCTCGGACATTTCAAGTTTCTCCATTAAATTAATATGCGATCAGAGACGGCTGGGGTAGTAAGGCGGCGATTTTGAGGTGTGAATCGTGCAACGAGCCATGGAGAGAGCTATGCTTGGAGTTTCACTTCGTCATAGGGCAGAAGAAGCAAGGTCACTGACATAGCTCGTAAAATAAGCAATTTGAAATGGCAACGAGCAGGCCATAGCTCGCAGAACCGACAACGGTTGATGGGAAAATATTCACGAATGGCGACCATGAACCAGTACACGGTGTGTAGTACGAACCTAATGTGCGCTAATGGGTCCTTGCTGAGTTGGCCACGAAGACCCATTCTATTCAGGGTTGGTCACACTCACGGGTCAACACCCATCCGACGGCCTCCTGGGTAGGACTCTGGCCTCAGGGTTAGTTTCCCCTAGGAATCAAACTTCTGGCGCTCCTGGACGGTCTGCGCACCGTGCCGCATTAGCCAATCGATTAACTCGAGATACCTCTGACTAACAGTCGGGGAAGTCTGGAAGCAGTACTGTTTCCTATAGAGCGGGGGTGGTTGCGGACAATACGGCGACTGCTCTTGAAACGACCATCGTCTACCCGATCCTGGGTAAACAGCCGGGCAAAGAATGCCGTGGTCTGCGATAGATTCGGTATACACCGTTTCACCGCTTCGTAAGGGAGAGGACCGCGCAAGCGACCTCGAACTCGTAACCAGTCGAGAGACCGGAGTAATCTGGTCGCAACTGAAAGTAAGGGCGTGAGTGTAAGCCCGCTGGGTAACATTCCTGGCTATCTCGAGGATAAGGCGTTGGCCTCTTACGGGCGTGTGGCTGAGCTGGACGGTGGACTGTTTTTGTCCTAAGTCTTCTGCGCTCACTTCACGGGAGATCACTTCTGCGCTCACTTCCTGAGGTAACGGTTCGCCCGTTGTAGTTGACAGTTCTAGTTGTAAGGTCTGCGAGGATTACCTTTACTGTCCTTGCCTTGCAGTGATGGTCGTTTCCCCTCGCAATCGTGTTATTCTTCATATCCTATAGAGAAGTTTTGTTTTATTCTTCATATCCCAGAGAAGTTTTGAACAATTAAAATAAACATAATTTATTCAATCATAATTATTTCATTCACTCATTTGAAACCCGATAATATAGCCAAATTGGCATGCAAATAAATACATACATATGTAGTAAAAATATAACCCTCCTTTTGGCAGTTAGGAAATAAATCATAGCACTCAGTACTAACCGAACCACACTCATAATTTCATCACAAGTAAAAATGTTTACCGCCCAACGAAGTGGGCATGGGTCAGCTAGTGTTAAATATATTTGATACAAGCTATACCTATAAAAAAAATATACAACAGCTTTATCTTATTTTTGGTGCAAAACGTGTTTCCCATTAGGTTAAGGTTAGCTGTAAGACATTGTTTCAACGCAATGAGCTCACGAATTTGTTTTATTAAATAAAGCGTTTTATTATCATTATTGTTTTTATTATACGCTGAAGGTCGCATGCTGAAACGGTGCTCTGTAGGTGCTAGTCATTCTCCAACACCTCCATCTATAATTTTTCTTTTACGGAGTTAGCGAAGTCGCAAACCATTTCTTTTAACTGAGGAAAAGCGCTAAAAGTCATTGGAGTAGTACGCGCGGCTGCCGCCCGATGTCACTAGCAGTACCGCAATGCGGCAAGTCTTACAGAATAATAGGCCATTTTATTACTACATAAAAGTGTATATTCACTTTCGTCTTATTCTGCTGGATACCTGGTCACACGGGGATAAGAGGTAACGAGAGGGCGGACTAGCTTGCGAACTCTGCCAGAACTTTCGGTGGTGATGCCGAGTAACGCTTATCACTCTCGGACCTCTTCCCTGCTATAAAGAGCTCACTAAAAAATGGGCCCGAAGGTGGCAAGAGTCCTCATTGGTCAAAGGTAAGAGATACTCTCAAATCCAAACAGAAATAAGGACCAAACCCTGGTTCCACCACCTACCTTTCACCCGTAAGGAAATCTCCACCCTCTGCACTCCCGCTCACCTCAACCGAATACATGTCCTTCCCTCTCGTCACTGCGACTGCGGTCATGCGTTTTGCACTCTGGACCATCTCTTCTTTAATTGTCACATTGTTAATAACTATCTTAACTTCATTTCGGACCTCTTAAATATCAAAATTCAGCTCCCTATTAGTATACACTTTTTATTATCTCTCAACTCCCCCAAAGTCTACCAAATCATCTGTAAATTTATTAAACTCAACAGTATGTCCCTTTAATAATACTTATTGAATGTTCCTCCTTAGAGTTTGTTCATATTCTTCTTCCTACATTTACCAAAATATTATGTACGCTCGTAGACGCCTAACAGAAGTTCCGGTGAATAGTGATTTTCATCATCACGATACGAGGAATAAATCCAATCTCCACATAAACCGACAGCGACTTAGCAAAGTGCGATACAGTTTTATTCACCAAAATGTGTCCTTCTATAGTAAGATTCCAGAGCAAATGAAAAGCCTTGGAGAGGACCAATTTAAAAAGATAATTATAAATAATTTGGTAAGAAACCCAATTTATGGTATAAGGGAGTTTGAAAATTCCGAGTTTATTTTCCATGTTGATATTTAGCAAAATTTTGTAAAATTTTAACCATAACGGTATTATGATAGCTGACTTTCTAATTCTCATATAATTTAGTATACATCTATTTAAGTTTAAAAAATACGAAGGCATATTGCTGGATTGACAATAAAATTATTTTACGTTGATTATTCTACATAGAATTTGCATTTCTATTTTAATATATTATTATCTCATACTATTTAATGACATTAGTATATTTTTTTATTTGTAAGTAGGTAATATTGAATATAATATTACAGCCATGACAACTATCATGACAGCTACGTTTTTAATAATTAAAGTTTAAGCCTTTAATTTTGTGACGCATCCAAGTGTAGGAATGCCTATCTACTGGAGTAGTTGATTGTATTGTATTGTATGTATTTTACCCTTTTGTTCAATCTCAAATTATTATTCGATTTTGTGTATCCGACGGAGTGATGTTTCACTTGTTTCAGTGACGTCCACTAACATAAATAAGTTTCCTCCTATTTCAACGGCACACTTGGCAGAAATCAAAGAGCCTTACGCACTGTAGTGGGTATTGGTCGTTAACACTTCCAAAAACAAGTAAATATGTATATTAAAAAGAATAAAAACTATTGTATTTATAATTATTTGCGTTACAATTTTTTTATGAAATATTTGTGGTTTATGTGTTTATCCATATATATCACTTATAACCCGAGAACGGCTGGACCGATTTTCATGGTATTTGATTTGTAGTATTTGTCTCCGTACCGAATAGCAGAATAACTATTATAAACAAAAATTGGAAAATTGACGAAAAATTAAAATAAAAGAAAAAACATTTTCCCATACAAAATGTAAATCCGTGTTTTCTCATGGTCAGTTGTACCTGGCATGTTCACGTGTCGGCCAATCATACGCTTTATTTGTTCTTGCACCTGATAAAGGAACAAAAAATGTCGTATACCAGAAGGTGCTTCAATGAAGAGAGTGCATCCCATGCTGCATAATATGTAAATAATTCAATCATGTCTTGCTGATACGCGATTGACATAATTATTTTTTGTGTTATTATTTAATAAAGTAGTGTAATTAATATTTATTTTGTATTCATTGTATTACTTTCTTAAAATCATAAATTAAGTTCAGCTAATCTGTAACACGATATTCATTGACAGTTAGGCGGTACGAAGTTCGCCGGGTCAGCTAGTGTATACATACATATATTAAACTGTAAATTATACTGCCAAAACAAGGTAAGGAAAGGGAAGGGATAACGGAAAGGTTATAATTTATAGTTCATATTTATTGTGAAAGGAGGTGCTTTATCAATGATTGCTTAAAGGTGGACAGCAAGCTAGCGCCTCTAATTGTTGGAGGAAGCTGATTCCACAGTCGAGCTGCATCTACGGAGAAGGAGTATGAAAAATGAGCGAGTTTATTATCATACGATCATCTCTTCCAACCAACCCTACTATGAAGTGTTTATATGTATGTGTGCGTTCATCATGTGTATAAGTGTGTGTCTTGTTATTGCATTCGATCGACAGATTTGAAATTCAATTGCAACAATTTTATCCCAACGGAAAATTGTAACCCAGCCGGGAATCGAACCCAGGACCTTACAAAGTAAGATCAGGCGACCTAACCACTATCACACCGGGTATTCCTCTATGATAGTGCCCAAACGCCTAATCCGATTTAGCCGAAATTTGACATGGCATCATTTGGTCATCGCAGGAGTTGTGGTTGAAATCGATCCACCAGGGGGCGTCCTAGTCTTATTTTAATCTCGAAATATCGGATTTATAGACTTCAAATTCGGTACACAGATGCCTTTTTGGACAGAAATCAAATTGCCAAATTTCGGTTGGAATATCTCATATTTAAGCTACACTAATAATATCTATTTATTTTTACTTTCCTGGCAAAGAAAGTATTGTGTCTGTGAGGGACCACCCCTCACTAGACTCCGAATTGTTCGGTGTGAGGTGGTGGTATCAACTTACGAGTTATCTCCGTATTGAAAGGCGGTTTTGAATGAAGTAGAAGGTATTTATTGATTGAAAGTTTGATATTGCTAGTTATAACGCTTCCCGAACAAGTTATGTTGACGTGAGTGTATAGATGCGCGACTGCGTTTACGAGGATATACGGATGAGGATTGTATGTGTGCTCCTAGTATATTGTACTGGGCACGGCTCGAGTCTGTGGGATTACAGACTGATGCTTCGAGACTTAGGGAGGATAAGAAAAGGAAACCAAGGAGCCGGATTCGTTGACACACCTCGTGAGAAGGGTACCGAATATGCCGTCGCAACCTTGGGGGAAGGTGATCACTCGGGGAATGAAAATTTGGTTGCTTTTTCGCCGGTTTCTATAGGCCGATAAATGATGTAATCCAAAATATTCCGAGTAAAAGTATTGTTTCACCGTGCTGATTCATGGCTGCACGGGTTAAAATAATCGCTGAATTGTGTCAGTGTATTTCACTGGAAATCGATGTATTTGTTGATCGCATGTAATGGACTTAAGGTCCGTTACATGTCTGTGTGTCTGTCTGTCTATCTGTCAGTCTGTTTGTCTGTCTGTCTGTCTGTCTGTCTGTCTATGTGTATTCCTCCAAGATAGCGCCTAAACGCTTCGTCCGATTGAGCTGAAATTCGGCATGCAGGCATAATTTGGTCATGGCGAGAGTTGAAAAGTGTTTCTAATCAGTGCACCAGGGGGCGTGCTAGTCATACTTCAATGTCGAAATATTGGAATTTGAGACTTGAAATTCGGTACACAGATGCGTCGTAGATTCGTAACCTCATTGTTAAATTTTGATTTCAATATCTCTTATTCAAGCGACATAAAAAAAACCGGCTTACATTTTAATCAAAACAATAACGTCGAGCCGCCCGAGGCTAGCCGAGAAACGAACCATATTGGAAAATATCTATGTTAATACCACGGAAATACTACAAAAATACTAGATTTGCTGTCGGGGGGGAGGAGGGGAGGGAGGAAGCGAAAATATTTCTCTTTCTCTCAGTAGCGTATGTTGGAGCAAGTCCGGACGTATATGCGGAATGAGTAGGGTAAGTCGGGGTAAGTTCGAGCGGAGGTGCGGGATGAGTAGAGTAAGTCCGGGCAAGTCCAGGCGGAGGTGCGGCATAAGTAGGGTAAGTTGGGGAAAGTTTGGGCGAAGGTGCGGAATGAGTAGAGTAAGACAGGTTTGGGCGGAGGTGCGAAATGAGTAGGGTAAGTCGGGGCAAGTTCGAGCGGAGGTGTAGAATGAGTAGGGTAAGTCAAGGAAAGTCCGGGTGAAGGTGCGGAATGGGTAGGGTAAGACGGAGCAAGTTTGGGCGGAGGTGCGAAATGAGTAGAGTAAGTCAGGGCAAGTCCGGGCGGAGGCGCGGAATGAGTAGGGTAAGACGAAGCGACACTTCTGCTTCTTCTTCTTCTTCTCCGGTATTGTGGACGCGCAATTTTATTTGAGGTGAAGTTGGAAAAGTTCGTTTTAATCCCTCCCCTCTCCCCCCTCCCTCCGAGACGACTAAGACCATTTCCAGATTGAAATCTGTCTGAGTATGTGTGTGTGTGTGTGTATGTCACGTGTGTATATGTGTGTATCAATATGTATGAATTTCTCCACTATATCGCCCAAACATTGTTATCCGATTGAGCTAAAATTTGGCATGCAGGCATCATTTGATCATGGCAAGAGCTGAGAAGGTTTTGCGCTAGTCTTGTTTTAATCTCAAAATATTGGACATGGACATGGACTTGAAATTCGGTACAGAGATGGGTTATTGTGCTGAAACGACATTTTTGGTTGAAGTCCTACTACTATTATAAACGCGAAAGTTTGTATGTATGTATGGATGTTTGTTACTCTTTCACGCAAAAACTACTGAATGGATTTTGATGAAACTTTACAATAATATAGCTTACACATCAGAATAACACATAGGCTATAATTTATAAAGATATATAGTTTTCTATCATCATTAACACAATTTTCCATCACCACGCGGGTGAAACCGTGGGGCGCAGCTAGTAACTCTTATAAAGCGATAGAAATAATTATTTTAAAAAACCGCTATATTTTAGAAAAGTCTACATGATATTGGATAATATACATTTTAATATCACGGAAATATCACAAAAATTCTACAAAAATACAATATTTTGCGATCATAATCATATGACACAATCTTTATCGGAGAGGGGGGAGGGAATGACGAGCGTGGGGGATTGTCTGCTTGCTGGGAAAGTTTTGGGATGACAAAAGATTTTTTAATTTTCAAATATTCCAGTTGGTAGGGATTCCTACTCTTGATATAGTCAAATTGATTTTAGATAATTGTTATAGTCAAATTGATTTTAGATAATTGTTATAGTCAAATTGATTTTAGATAATTATGTGGTGTTATACCTCATGTGGTATTATTTATTTTTTTTAAATATTGACTATTTCCTAAAATTGTAAAAGTAATTACCTTTAAAATATAATAAAGATTTAAAATCTTTTTAAATAATTGATATGTTAAAATAATGCAGATAATCATAATATAACAGTTACAAAAAGGGCCGAATGAAAAATATTACAAATATAAAATTACAACAATAACAATGACGTAATAAAAATGGGCAATATATTTTCTTTAATTGTAATTAATTTTCGGTAATCAAAATGATTGAATTTAGTAATGTAAATAGTCAAAATTAGAAAAAAAATATAGAAAAAGATTTTAATACAAATAATCAAGAAAGATTAGAAAATTCAATACTCATGGGTTCTATCCTATACATACCGCAGTATTAACTATTTGAATATCGCTGTTATCATCTACGCATTTCCCAGAGATGTTACTCCGAGAAAATTTTCTTCTTACTATTCTTTATCGACCCTTAAATTATTATTGGTGTAATCTAAAATAATCTGTATAGGATACACTCATTTGTCTGGCAAAACCCGACGTGCATAATTCGACAAAATTTCTGTCTGTGACGATGGAACTTGGTGTTTTCATTCCGATGTACTTGGAAATCTGTAAAATAATATAGTTTTCATGACCCTGGATTATTTGCTCGCCGACAATAATTTATCTCTTCGGTTACGTAACGACCAAATTTGGTTGCACATCAGAACACCGTAGACTACGTAACGACCAATATTGGCGGCTTGCTCCCGGAGCGCACAATAATATTATTTTCTAATTCGAATGCATCCTTATATCCATACCAAATGTCTTATTATTACCGTAGATACATAGACGACCGCTAGAATAATTTCGCGCATAATTTCGCGGATATTTCTGGTAAGATTCCATTGTCAAACATATTTTTTTTTTCTCGAGAAATCATCAAAATTTTCATTGGTTTTTATGAGCAAATATCTAAAAAAATGTATGTAAATAAGCAATATATATGTAAATAAATATAATATATGTAAATATCATATTAATATATATGTAATATCTTATCATAATATGTGATCCACCATTTCTTTTTCTTGATTTTTTCTAAAGACAGTTTTGAAGTTCCCACGCCCTTTAGCTCCGCTGTTTTCAATATCCTTCAACCCACCCTTAATATTTTTACTCTGTCCCTAAGAGTACTGGCACATTAGAATTTATGGACGCTTTTTTGAAGCCCATTTCTTTATTAATAACAGCCTCAACAGCACTTTTCATGGAACGTTCATCCCACGACTGCCGCGTTGTACAGCGCACGTAGTTCTGTACCATTTTCAAAAACTATCGCTTTTGTACCTAGATATGCAAAACGTCAAGAATTAATCAAAAATAGTATACAAAAATATGGGGGCATAACCGCACCCTATGCAGTTGTGTTCCTATGTGGTTTTGCCTCTGGTACCCGTTTTAAAAATCAACGTTCGCTGTGTCTGGTAATTTGAGGTTAGATTACTAACAAACGATGTAAACAAAACGCAATAAAGAGCTCTCAAGTTAGGTAAATCACTCAATCATAAAACTAGTAATCGGTCCTACCTATCGCATCTATAACATTGTTACATAATTATAAACAACTTACCAAATTTAACAAAAAGGCAAATAACTTTTTCGTCGCCAACCAGCGATACTGACACAACATGACAAGAGAGCGGCCATTGAAAATGTGTGACCATGTCGAAAAAAATGTTGCTATTAAAAGAAATAAACCACAAAATGGTAGAAAACGGTTGTGCCCCCATATGTGGTTATGCCCCCACTTCCCCTACATAGACGGACGCTAGAATAATTTCGGGCGTCATTTTTATTTTATTTATTTATTTATTTTATTTTATTCGGTTAACAAACAGCGTTTATAAATAACAAATACAACATATAACAATAAAACTATGACTAATTATATGTTAACACTATTAATCGTTAATACTCGTCGTTGTGATGTCTTCCGTCCGCCGCATTGTTCAACCAATAACGCTCTATTCTCGCCGGTGCCCCGTATAATGCACTCATATGTGAAAATTGTTAATTGCTTTGATGGTATGCTTCTCAGTAAATCACAATTCAAGCAACTCGCCTCTGCAAAAATAACTGACTAAACAAATAAAAAAAAACACCAAACTGAAATTAAAATAAAATATTTAAGGTATTAGAAGAGTATAACAAAATAGGTAAATTATCAATAAGTAGAAAACGTTTTTAGATTTATATCAAATAACTTAATGTAGTAATATTATCTCTAGTACGTAAGACTGATGTAAATCTGTTGTTTTTTCAAATAAAGAGAAAAAAAAAAAAAAAAAAAAAAAAATACTATGTGTACATTACATATCTCCGCTATTATACCTTATTTATACTTACATTTCTTTAACAGTGATTTACGGATAGACAAAGATAAAGAACAAAAAACAAATGAGAATGAAATTTTAAGAATGAAATTTTAAGATTATAACTATTATTAATTATTTTGTACCAAAAATATATTTTTTTAAATATTACAAAAAACTATTCATGTAAACCGTTTAAGGGATTAAGAGTCATTAGTTGAAAAAGGGAGGTCAAAGGACTGATAAGACTTTTTAATCGTTTCTTTAAAGTGACTTTTACCTGATGAAAAAATATCAATGTACGCGAATCTATCATTATACGTTCTCATAGCTCTATTTATTAGGGAATGCTTCGTATAATTAGAGTTATATCTTTTTACATAAAACAGATGCGGTTTCCGGGCAATACGAGGAGGAGCCAGAATAGATACCTTTTCGACCAGATACGCACTGTCAAAAATATTGTTAATTACATTGTACAGAAACATCATATCGTAGGTTGTACGCCTATCTTCAAGACTATCGAGTTTAAAGAGAGCTAATCTATCCTTGTACGATTCGACAGATTTATTTTCCCTAAAGCACAAGTGTTTTAGGAATTTTTTTTGAATACGGATATTTCTGGTAAAATTTCATTGTCAAACATCGCTGGTTGGTCGCCATTGCCATACATCGGGTCGTGAAGTTTTTTTGTTTTTTTACTGTTTTCAGTTGGAATATGAACAGGAAAGTAAGTAAATTTGATTCTAAAACATTTTATCAACCGAATTCAGTGATTTTATTCTAATTTTACTTGTTTATTTAGTTGAAAAATTGGGTGCGGCGCTATGGCGTCATTACTAATTATTGAGTTTTTTGCGTTAAATAACACTAAAAATGCAAAATTTCTGCTTAATTCGTTGACAAAATACATATTATTTGGTTTTCGCTGGAATATATGGAGTTTTCGGCGTATTTGTAAATTAATGAGGTTATTTTTTTCGAGATTTTTTTCGAGAAATCATCAAAATTTTTATTGGTTTTTATGAGCTAATATCTAATTATTTTTGTATTTAAATAAGCAAAACAAAATATTAACTTTGATAGAGAATCTAATGAAGATCACGATAGTATTTACAATTTCTAAATAGGGTTCCGTATTTTTCCGTAAGACAAGTACAAGTTAGAAATACCGAGTTTTTTTCACTTTTTTACGTTCTCATATTTAGTCTATTATCTAATTGTTTTAAAAAATGAGATGTCAATATCCTATATACGAAATCGCAATGCGATCATTAAACAGTTATTCCTGCTGCGGTCTGCCATGAAATTAAGCCGCTACTCGAAGGATTAACTTGAACTTTCAATCAGGTCTGCCTAATTCCTGGTAGGAGATCACATTCAAAATCCGTCCGTAAGTGTTTGGATACTTGCCGGGAATGCTAGGTGGTGACAGAACCGATTTTTTTTCCATTTGAGTCATCACTCAGGAATGAGTCTGTTACGTATTCATAAGACAGTTTTTCGTCTGGCGGGTATTTTCCACCCCTGTCCCGCGCGTCTGCAATTTGAACCCTTCCGAAATCTGTGCGGCTAAAAATCGCATGGAATTTTTCACGGCAAGCCTAACAACCCTCCAGTATATTTAATTAAGACCGGCCAGCTGGCGGCGACGCGGTCAGCTGCCACCGGCCAACCCTCCGCCGAAGGGAAAAGCGACAGCGGAAATGGAGTCAGAAAAAAATTAATTAGTTTCGTTCAATCAAGTTAGCAAGGTTTTTTATGTTATTTTATTTAATAACCATTTTTTAGATACAGTTTTGAATATATAGAAGTTCTTGTAAGCCGCTATTAAGCCGCTATTCTACAATATTTGTAGAATCAGGAATCATGACTCTATTTTCATCTTACCTACATCTACCAAAATATTATGTACGCTCGTAGACACCTAACAGAAGTTCCGGCGAAAAAAGATTTACATCATCACGATACGAGGAATAAATCCAATCTCCACATAAACCGACAGCGACTTAGCAAAGTGCGATACAGTTTTATTCACCAAAATTTGTCCTACTATAATAAGATTCCAGAGCAAATGAAAAGCCTTGGAGAGGACCAATTTTAAAAGATAATTATAAATATTTTGGTAAGAAACCCAATTATGGTATAAGGGAGTTTAAAAATTCCGAGTTTATTTACCATGTTGATAATTAGCGAAATTTGTAAAATTTTAAACATAACGGTATTATGATAGCTGACATTCTAATACTCATATAATTTAGAATACATCTATTTATGTTAAAAAATACGAAGGCTTATTGTTGGATTGAGAATAAAATTATTTTGCTTTGATTATTCTACATAGAATTTGCACTTCTATTTTAATATATTATTCTCTATTACTATTGAAATTAGTATATTTAGATTATTTGTAAGTAGGTAATAATGAATATAGTATTACAGCCATGACAATAGTTACTTATGTTTTAATTAATTTAATTTTAAGCATTTAATATTGTGACGCATCCAAGTGTAGGAATGCCTATCTACTGGAGTAGTTGATTGTATTGTATTGTATTGTAGAGTTTATTTTCCATGTTGATGATTAATGAAATGCGTAAAGTTTTAAACATAACGGTATTATGATAGCTGACATTCTAATTTTCATATAATTTATTATACATCTATTCATTTTTTTAAAAATACGTGCTGCATTGACAGTAAAATAAATTTTCTTTGTTTATTCTACATATAATTTGCATTTTTATTTTATTATATTATTCTCCCTGACTCTTAAATCAAATTAGTATATTTTGATTATTTGTATTTAGGTAATATTGAATATAATATTACAGCCTTGACAACTATCACGATTGTTATGTTTTTAATAATTAAATTTTTAGCATTTAATTTTGTGACGCATCCAAGTGAAGGAATGCATATATACTGGAGTAGTTGATTATATTGTATTGTATTGTAAATGCTGCAATTACATTAGTTATGATTAACCGACACAGAAAGAAACTCCCTTGATAATATTTACATAAAAAGATAAGACGTACTTAATGCTAATATAATATATATGCGTGTATGAATCTTATTCGTTTCTATAATTTACATGTATGTTTGACTCTCACTTATTTTAAAGCTAAGTATTTTTAATACTTATTCTTGTTTGTACATTTTTTATTAGTTTTTTAAATTAAGAGGAATTTAATTGAATATATGAGGGATTAGCCAATTCAATCTTCTTTTTTCATACAGGTTGCGAAAAGGAGGGACGAGTAGTATTGTATCTGTCTAATGCTGACGTTCATTTCGTATCTGTCTAGTGCTGTGTTTATGCTGGGCATAAATTTGGAATTCGTCAGTCTCGAAATATTGAAAAGTCCTATCTGGTCGTTTCTGAATTTAAGTCAAACCTTGTTTGGAACTATCATGTTAAAAATACGGTGTTGTGATGCGCGATATGTAAGATTTAAAAGTGTTGCCGTATGTTGTAATTCCGTAAGCAATAATAGCAATATTTTAAAGATAGCAATGGTATTGATTAATTATAATCTGTTAATAATAATCTAGATGTGTCAACGCAACGGCGAACCTGTCACCCCGGGGAGTTTTAGCGACATTAGGTCGTTTTATCGCCACGTTCACTTGAATCGAGACTTGGCGGATAAAGACAGTCCACTGCCTGGGAGTTAATGGGCCCTTGCTGAGTTGGCCACGAAGACCCATTCTGCTCAGGGTTGGTCACACTCACGGGTCAACACCTATCCGACGGCCTCCACGCATGAAGTGCGAGCCTGGGTAGGACTCTGGCCTTATGGTCAGTTTCCCCTGGGAATCAACCTTCTGGCGCTCCTGGACGGTCTGCGCACCGTGCGGCGTAAGCCAATCGACTGTGCACTCTAACTAACAGTCGGGGGAGTCTGGAAGCAGTACTGTTTCCTAAGGAGCGGGGGTGGTTGCGGACCTTACGGCGACTGCTCTTGAAACGACCATCGGCTATCCGATCCTGGGTGATCAGCCTGGCAAAGGACGCTGTGGTCCGCGATAGATTCGGTATACACCGTTTCACCGCTTCGTAAGGGAGAGGACCGCGCAAGCGACCTCGACCTCGTAACCAATCGAGAGACTGGAGTAATCTGGTCACAATTGGAAGTAAGGGCGTGAGTGTAAGCCCGCCGGGTAACACTCCTGGCTATCTCGCGGTTAAGGCGTTGGCCTCTTACGGGCTTCTGGCGTAGCTAGATGGTTGTCCTCAAGTCTTCTGCGCTCACTCCAGGGAGATAGAACGACTAATCGTTAAAACTTCCTGAGGTGACGGGCTCGCCCGCTGTAGTCGACAACCCTAGTCCACTGTCTAACAGTGGACCTTTTTTGTCTGAGTCTCTACTTTCAAGACGTACTAGACGTAGAGACTTAAAGAGGTTGTGCTTGTCTATTTACCGGGGGACACAACCGGATTTTTAAAATTAGTACCTACTTGTTTACTATTTAGTTAGTTTGATAATATTTTATCAATTTAATACATAGGTACGTAGATTACTATTGGTTTTTTATTTAAATTACTTTTTACCATTATTACATATTTTTTCATAACAAAAAATAACTAATTAGGAGTAAAAATTTACTTGAATAATGACATGACTTCTAAATAAAGGTCATTAAATAAAATATTACATTACAGAAAGTAATCTTTTTTATTTATTTATAAAAATTAACAACGTAGACACCAGTGGAGTTTTGTCTGCTACAACGGGCGAACCTGTCAACCCAGGAAGTTACAACGATATTAATCGTTCTTTCAACCTGGGAACAGCGTAGAAACTTGAGGACGAAACAATCCACCAACCAGCTACACCAACTGGCTCGTCAGAGACCAAAACCTTACGCGTGACACTGTGAAAAACCCGCAGGGCCGCCTTACCCCTGACTAGCAGTTATGGCCGGATTCCTCTGACCTCCCGACTGGTTACGGGTTCGAGTTCGCTTGCGCGGTCCTCTAACTGTTGGGTGGGGAGCTAATGGTCCCTTGCTGAGTTAGCCACGAAGACCCATTTGTTCAGGGTTGGTCACACTCAGGGGTCAACACCCATCCGGCGGCCTCCACGCATGAAGTGCGAGCCCGGGTAGGACTCTGGCCTTAGGGCTAGTTTCCCCTAGGAGTCAATCTTCTGGCGCCCCTGGACGGCCTGCGCACTTTGCGGCGTAAGCCGATCGATTGTGCATTCTGACTAACAGTCGAGGGAGTCTGGAAGCAGTACTGTTTCCTATAGAGCGGGGGTGGTTGCTGACTGCTCTTGAAACGACCGTCGGCTACCCGATCCCGGGTGGAACAGTCGGGCAAAGAATGCCGTGGTACGCGATAGATTCGGTTTACACCGAATCACCGCTTCGTAAGGGAGAGGACCGCGCAAGCGACCTTGAACTCGTAACCAGTCGAGTGACCGGAGTAATTTGGTCGCAACTGGAAGTAAGGGCGTGACTGTAAACCCGCTACCTGGTTATCTCGCGTTTTGTCCTAAGTTTTCTGCGTTCAATTCACTGGAGATAAAACGATCATATATCGTTAAAACTTCCTGTGGTGACGGATTCGCCCGTTGTAGTTAACAACTCTAGTTGTTGTGTGGTGTAACTGTTGTATGTTGTATGTATGGTAGCGAATGGTTTCGTGCAGCTTGGGCCACAAGATCCATTGTGTACTCGAATCGGTCCAACTCATGATTCAACTCCTATTCACTAGCCTCCTCATGTGGAAGGCTTCCCCGGGTAAGACTCTCGCGTCTCAGGCTTTACAACTGGTGGATCGGTGTCCCCTGGAAAATTGCCTCCCGGTGCCACTGTACGGTTTGCCCACCGTTCGGCGTCAGTCCATCGGTTGTGCACTCTGACCAATTGCTGAAGGAGTCTGGGGACTATGGAAATATACTATCTCCTTAGCAGCGGCGGTGGATGTTGACCTGTAGTTGCCCACTCTTAAAATGATCATTTGGCTACCTGTTCCTGAATTCAGAGCCGGGCTAAAGATGTCTTTGTCCGCGATAGATTCAAACTGCAGGTAGATGCCGAGTAAGCGACTTCGGTTTCTTAACCAGTCGAGAGGAATAAGGTATCCTGAAGGTTAATTCCAGACGGAGATATCCTGCCAAAAATGGTAGCCAGGGGTGTGGTGGCCCACTGGGTTATCTTCCTAGGCCTCGCCGTAAGGCGTTGGACTCTGGCGAGTTCGTAGCTTTGCTGGACGGAAGATAGGTATACCATTCCAAAGTCTTCTACGCTCACTTCGCGGGACACAGAACGATCAGATATCGTTAAAACTTCCGGAGGTGACGGGTTCGCCCGTTGTAGTTGACAACTCATGTTGTTGTATGGTCAATGGTGATTCAGTTTGAATCGATCGCGGTTTATGAAAAAAATTTGCCTGGCTCTGAATTCAAGATCAGGTAGCCAAGTAGTAATTTCAAGAGTGGCAGTCGACAGGTCAACATCCACCCCTGCTTTTAAGGAAACCTTATATCGTTCCCCGACTCCTCCAGTGACTAGCCGGAGTGCAACAGTGGTGGTATAAGGATGTTAATGGCAAAGCATACTTATAGTAACTCTCAGACCCCTTCACGGTTTAATTAATTGTAATGAATTTAGGACCTAAATAAAAAATGTGGCTAAGTAAAAAACAATAACCGTTTACATTCTAGGAGTAATCACGCCTGAAAGTTTTCGAAGTCAGTTTAAAGCCTTAATGTCCAAGGCAATGAACAACTTCTTTGAGTCCAAATTTTAAATTGGATTTACTTAGAAACATTTTTAAATTAATGCTTATATTTTTCAAAACACTCTTAAAACTAAAATTCCCCAGGTATGGTTGTTCCCGGGTATCATGCTGTCGCCTTAAAAACCGCCTAAAAAGCACTAGATTATTTTTGGAAAATTACCAATTTAATACTACGGGAAATACTATAAATATTTGGAGAAAGGACGGGGGGGGGGTTGCGGTTGGCGGAGGGGTTTGTCTACTTGCAGGAAAAGTTTTGACCAAACCGATTCGTTTACACATTCCTTTTGGAAATGGTAATGGAAATTCTGCACTCGATTATACATTGAAATAAGTGTTAAAAATGCCCATTGTCCGGAGGCGAAATGCTGATTATGGCATATTGACCCCCCCTTAACCATTTCAATGATTTACTGTTAATTGACTCACACCCCGTCTCTTTCCCTCGCGTCCTCCCTTTCTTTCCCTAACAACTGACCGCCATGCGATCGGTAATACTGGCATAAATTTTTCATAATAGAATTGATTATTTAGCATATCAGACTGATCAACATCGTACTATAATCTGCCAACAAGGATTTTACTAGGAAACGCAACATATAGATGGCACTAATAGTAAATAAATTAATAGTTTAAAAAAAAACACTAAAAACACGCTTTTATAAATGCACGTAAAAACCAAAAAAAGTCCATTACGTGACCTTTCTCACAATTGCAAACACGACTATGATACGATATTCCATCATGAAATGCCAGTTGCTGTCTTCCGGCTTCATCATCAGACCTTGAAACTTAATCGTGGTCAAAGTTCATTCCAAGACTTTTCTAACAAGTCCAAACACAGCTATGATACGATGTCCCATCATGAAGTTCCAGTTAATATCTTCCGACTCCATCATCAGATCAGTTCGACAGTACCATATTATTGTATTGTCATCAGAACTACATACAGCTGCCAATTTTCATGAGGCTACGTTCCTTGGAAGATGGTTAAATTAGTTACCTTAGATTCTATTACATAGTTACATACAAGTCGATCTAATAAAAGCGTGTTAAAAAAGCGGTTGTGTCACACCAAGACTTTACCGGCAAGGACACCCCCCCCCCCTCCCCCCGGTCTAAACCCCTGTACGGGATACTCTAATATCGTGAGTTATAAATGTTTGGAGTTTCCACTTCAGGTCGTTTCCTTGGTGATTACATGCGATAGATAAACACAGTGTTTAATATTTAAACCATTTAATCACTATCAAAGAGAAGTTAACCCTTCGAGTAGCGGCATAATTTTATGGCAGACCGCGACATTTTATTAAAATTTCTTGCAATATCGCCGCGCTCGACAAAAAGTACTATAACTATGGAACTACTATAGCAATCATAAAAAGAATAACTGTGCAATGATCGCATTGAAATTTCGTATATAAAATATTGAAATCTTATTTTGTTAAACAATTAGATAATTATGAATAAATATGAGAAAGTCCAAAAAGTGAAAAAAACTCGGCATTTCTAACTTGTACTTGTCTTACGGAAAAATACGGAACCCTATTTAGAAATTGTAAATACTATCCTGATCTTTACATTCTCTATCAAAAGTAATATTTCGTTTTGCATATTTACATACAAAAATATTTAGATATTAGCTCATAAAAACCAATATATTTTTTTATGATTTCTCGAAAAAAAAAATTGTGATGTTTGACAATAGAATTTTACTAGTAATATCCGCGAAATGACGCGCGAATTATTCTATGGTTATAATGGCGAAATTATTATGTGGCATAAATACTATGTATTTCTGGTAATAATGAGATATTTGGTATGGATTTTAGGATGCGTTCGTATTAAAAAATAATATTACTGTGCGCTCTGGGAGCATGCCGCCAATATTGGTTGTTACGTAGTCAGCAGTGTTCTGATATGCAACCAAATTTGGTCGTTACGTAGCCGAAGAGGTAGTTTGTCTGAGGGGGGAATATTTACAATACGAATATGTTATAATATTTATTTGTCATTATCGTTTAAAAAGCCATTCACGCTGTAATATAACAATGTTTTTGGGCCAGTGCTTTAATGTCTCTTTGAATCCTGGTTGTTGCATTGATTTGATGTTGTGTGGAATGAAAGCGTTCTAATGACAGATAACAGATTAGAATAATTAAAAGAAGCCATAGTAGTATGTAGTAGTAAACGAAGTGGGGGGCTTGTTTTCAGCCCATGATGTCACCTGGATCTATAAGATCTTTTGTAACTACCCACTTTGCGGTTGGGTCAGTTGTCAGCTAGTACTGCTTACCAGTCCAAGCAGATCACTGACCTTTAAGTGGGCAGATCGCTGGGTTCGAGAAATGCTCGTCCCTGTAAACTGTGTCTTTTTGCGGCGAGGCCTGAGCAGCGATCAACGATGCGTATGCTGTCTTCTGGTTCTTCGCCACATATTCGGCAGTCCTTGCTCTCGATCAAACGAAGGTTGAATAGATGTGCTTTAAGGGTCGTGTGTCCGCTGAGGAGACCGATAGTGGTCCTAAGGTTCTTCTTGCTCATGTCAAGTAGGGCCTTAGTTTTCTTTTGTAGGGGTTGCTCCATCATGGCTTTTGCCTGGCGACATCCCTTGCTCTGTTTCCAGGATGCCTGATATACCTACCTGCTCCAAGCAGTCCCTGATGATTTTCTTACTTGTAGCGAAGGGGACCCCAACAACTAGCTCCACCGGGCATTCAAGTGTGCCCAGTTTTGCCAGTCTGTCGGCCTCTTCGTTGCCGGGTATGTCTTTATGACCCGGTATCCATATTAGGGTGATTTGGTTGGCTTTTCCCAATTTGTTGAGCTCTTGCATGCAGTCCCAGACCACAGAAGATTCTGTGGTGGCTTTAGCCAGAGCGTCCAATGCTGCTCTGCTGTCAGAGCAGATGAGGATTTTTCTATTTTTTACCTCAAGTCGACTTGGGAGTTTTATGCATTCCAATATGGCAAACACCTCGGCTTGGAAAACCGTGGCATTTTGTCCAAGGGGAATGCTGATTCTGTGAAAGAAGCCATAAGACAAAAGTTATTTTATAAAACATGGGATGTCATCGGTCTTTGCGAAATAAGAAAAATAGGAGAATAGATAAGAGAAATATAACGAAGAAATTTTTAAGGAAGAAAATATAGGAGGTCTATGTCGAATGACAACCTGATCAACAAACTGGCTGCTGAAGAACATAATATCTTATTCCAAAATTAGATTCAAAGTATTATTGTTTTATAAGTATCACATAAGGAAAAATTGTACAATACGGTCAGTGAAAAAAGGCTTTAATTATAATAATATTATTGTGGAGGTCTATAAATGAAATTCAGATATTTCTCCTGTAATAGCTGTAAGTTTCCATGATAATATTAAACTTAAAAAATTAAAAATTAAAAAATAGCGTTAAAATATTTAATACAACAGAACTGAGGTCCCTTTTTACACATTTCTGTCATCATTGAGGGACAGTTTATGAGGTTTCTATTCCTCGCAGTAGCCTTTGGATGCACATCTCTTCGTAAGGAGTAGATATCGGGATTATTTAAAAAAAAGTCACACCATTCCAGTATATACAGAGTTTGCAGTATAATTCAAGTTTTCATTTGCAAAATCGGCATCTCCCCTATACCGCTGGCGTGTAAATCTGCAGCGTTACGACCACCCCATAAATCGCCGAAACATTAGGGAAATGTCAAAAATACATTAGGGCACATTTGCGCGAGGGGTCACTCCTATAAGAAATACGGCCTACGGACACGAGATTTGGAAAGATATATGCCTTTATGGGCGAAACAGGTATATTTTCTGTAATGTCTGTGATTTTTTACTTTAAAGTATTGTGGACGCGGTCGCGGACCTGGGCGTTCTTTGCACATAGTGCCACACGGGATCGAGTGGCCCAAGGTCACTTCAAGAGTGGCATGACAACAGGTCAACATCCACCCCCGCTGCTCAGGAAATAGTATATTTCCATAACTTGGGTTGTCGACTACAGCAGGCGAGCCCGTCACCACAGGAAGTTTTAACGATTAGACACGTTCTATCTCCCTGGAGTGAGCGCAGAAGACTTGGGGACAAAACAGTCCACCGTCTAGCTACGCCACAAGCCCGCAAGAGGCCAACGCCTTAACCGCGAGATAGCCAGGAATGTTACCCAGCGGGCCGACACTCACGCCCTTACTTCCAATTGTGACCAGATATGGGAGTTAATGGGCCAACTCAGCAAGGGTCCATTAACTCCCACTTTTTTTGGCACAGTATTTTTTGTTGCTGATATGAATCTCGTTGTCGTACATTTTCATACATAGGGGAGAGTGGGTAACAGTGGATCACGGGTACAGTGGATCATGCACTATAGCTTCGTATATTTTCACGTTCGCGCGCAAACAAATGGTTGATAGTTCCTCTCAAATCATCCCCCCTCAGCTGAACCAGTCGTTGCCGCGGTCTCGCCGCGGGAAGACGTGCTGCGACGCTCCGGTCAACAGACGCATTATGAAACTTTTTATCACGTGTTTTAAAAATTCGTGTTGTATTCCTGTGAGTATTAAATCTAGATGTTTGGTTACAATGTTATGCTTGGCAATAACTATATTAGCTGTATACTATGATGTTTTGTCTTTAGGAGTGTTTATTATTTTTTAATCGGTATTTTTTTTATATAACCGTCATTGGGTCACAGTGAATCATTATGATTTGGGGTTCAGTGGATCAGCGATCCACTGTGACCCGCATGATCCAGTGTGACCCACAAAATAATATTTACTTTCTTTTACAGATGAAAATGCCTCGCAACAGGGAAAGAAAAACTAGTATCGGACTCCACACTGAAGAACAAATGCAAGACGCTCTAAGACTTATATTGGATGGCCAGAAAATAAGAACTGTTGCAAGAAACACCAATATCACCTACACAACTTTAAACAGGTATCACAAGAAGATTCAAAATAATCCTGATCCCCAGAAAATAATTAGGCTTACACCTAATTACGGAGTAAATAAAATTTTCACTGATGCGCAAGAAAAAAGTATTGCCGATTATGTTCTTAAAGCGTCAGACCTGCCGTGCAAAATATGATATTTGACTTCGGCCGGGCCAGGGGTGTGTGGGTACGGCGGGCCGAGGGGGGTTCGCGCGAGCTCGGGGCGATTTTGACATGAAAGATGCTCTACTAAATAAATGTATTTATGTATTTACTCATCTTTGGATATTTTATACGGGATTTTTTTTCAGAATTTATAAATGAATATTCGATTTTAAGCTCTTTAGAACTCATATGAACAAATTAGCCAGAGCTAAACAACTCAACAATTAATCACATTCTAGTTCCTGTCGGGATTAGAATATGACTGGTAGCTGAGACTGTTATCCCAGGCTAATATTTTCGTGGTAATTATTTTTATGATGTTTAAATCAAGGATCTACAAGATTACCTTTAAGGAAAACTTCAATAACTCACTTAAACTCACACGCAACAAGACAAATCGCGATTTATTTGACTGTAATTGAATATATTTATTTTACTGTCATTGAGGATATCGATTCTCTAAATCACCATTTCTCGTCTCCTCCTTTCATAGTAGATGGTGCCACCAAGTGTAATACTCTCGCGGATATACGAAATAGTACGCCACCTACTTACCCCCCACCCCCCTGTGATTTCTGTGTTATGTCGGTGGTCGAGGTGAAGAAAGCCATACTTGGCATTAAATCGAAAGCGGTGGGTTGTGATGAAATTAGTCTTCAATTAATATTACCTATTTTGAATGAAATTGCAGATGTAATCACATACTTGTTTAATCACTCCTTAAAGGGTTAATACTGGAACTGTAACCTTAATATGGAAAAGTGCCCTAGTGGTCCCTATTCCTAAAGGCTCATCCAGCAATACGACTCAAAATTATCAGCCGATCTCCATTCTTCCAGTACCTGCTAAAGCAATAGAGCGGCTGGTTTATAACCAGCTTCTTCGTTATGTCACTTACCACAATCTCATTAACCCTTTGCAATCCGGATTTCGCCCCAATCACAGCACAACTACTGCACTAGTCCAAGTTGCCGATGATATTCGCCAAGCCATAGATAAACGACAACTAACTATACTCGTTCTTTTATATTTTAGTAGCGCCTTTAATTCTGTTGATTATGACATACTCCTTGCCCGATTAGAATCCCTTAATTTTTCACTCCCTGTGGTCAACTAGTTCACGTCGTTTCTTAAAGGTCGGCACCAGTGTGTGAAGGGTAATAATGACCAAATCTCCAATATTCTATCACAAGTCGCCGGTGTACCACAAGGTAGCGTATTATCACCACTGCTCTTCTCTCTTTTTATTAATTCCTTGTCCAATTCTCTTCATGCAAAATATCATCTCTATGCCGACGACGTCCAGATCTATTCACACTTTCAGCCAAATGATATTGAAACGGCAATCGCGGCAATTAACGATGACTTAAATACCATATCAGGGTAGTCGAAATGCCATGGCTTGCTCCTAAATCCCTCTAAAACACAAGCGATCGTCATCGGTAGCAGGTACTACATCTCGAGGATTGACTTGCACTCCGTATCCAAAGTATGTATTGAGACAGAGGAGATTCCTCATAGAATGTAGGTGAAGAACCTTGGTGTCCATTTTGACCAGAATCTGTCCTGGCAGCACCATATTAGGGAGATGAGAGGAAAGATCTTTAACAGATGTCATTCGCTGAAGAAGCTCCAAACTTTTCTCCCGGAGAAATGTAAAGAGACAATCTGTCAATCTTTACTTCTTCCACTCCTTCACTATGGCGACACCACCTTCGTCGATCTGGCCGAAGAGCTGGCCACCAAGGTGGAAAGGCTACAGAACGTCTGTATCCGCTTTATTTTTGGCCTCAGAAAATATGACCATATCACGGAATATCGAAGAAGACTGCAGTGGCTTACCACCAGGTAGACGAGACAGGTTAGAACTCTCTGCCTCTTATATAGAATCCTCGCGAATGGCGTGCCGCTTTATCTTGCCGATAGGTTCACCGCGCTATCGGCGCACGGCCGTCCCCTGAGATCAGAGGGCAATAACCTGTTATCCATCCCTGGTCATAGCAGCGACTTTTTTCGTACTCCTTCTCCGTGGAAGCTGCACGACACTGGAATGCTTTACCGAATAATGTTAGAACAGCCCCCAGCATTTCGTCGTTCAAGGCCAGGCTCAAGGAGCATATAATCTTAAAACCATAAATTAACCAACCCTCCTCTTCCCCACTCCTTTTCGCTTCCTTTTCCTTCCTTCCCCTCCTTCCTTTTCTCTGCGTCTTTATTTAATTTATGTAATATGTTTTCCTTTTTTTTATATCTTTTTCTTTTTAATTTTTTGTCTGTTTCTTTTTTTTTATCACTTTAATTTTTAGTATTCTTTTGTGTAGTTCCAACGTAACAAATTATATTATAAACTCAAGCTATAGGTTATCTGATAGACATTGCCGCAAGGCAATAAGCTCGCCTTTTTTATTTTGAAATAAAGAGTTTATTATAATATTTTCACTTCCCAAGTTGAAGGAAAAGTAATCCGAAAAGTATTAAGGTTTAGTTAACATATTAATACAAATGACACTTAGAATTATAATGTAGAAATGATTATAGTAAGTTTCCATTACTATATAGGTATTAAGTAAAATGTTAGTTTGGGTTTATTAAATAGTCTTAATAATTGTGTTAATTAAAATGTCATTGTGGAATTATTAGGCTATTTACGTTTGTCAGATTTAGATGTTAAAGTTTAAAATGTCTGAAAATTACAATAGAAATATTTTATAAAACGTATTTATCAATATCGTTTTAAAGGTCATTCACGCTGTAATAACATTTATTATTGAAACAGTGCTTTAATCTCTGTTTGAATCCTGGTTGTTTCATTGATTTGATGTTATAAATAGGATAAAAAACGAATTTACCGCGTGAATTTTGTAACACCCGAAGTTTCGGCGACGTTGCAGCCGCCGTTGTCCAGTCTACCCTGGACAACGGCGGCTGCAACGTCGCCGAAACGTCGGGTGCTACAAAATTCAAGCGGTAAATTCGCTTTTTATCTTATTTATAATGTCAAATAACCGCGATAGTCTCCGATTTGATTTGATGTTGTGTGGAATAGCTTTAAAATATTTAACACAACAGAACTGAGGTCCCTTTTCACACATTTCTGTCTTGTTTTGTGTGCTGTGTGTATTCCTATGCGATAGCGGGCACACACTTTTAATCCGATTGAGCGGAATATTGGTGTGCAGGAATCATTTGCCCATGGCAAGAGTTGAAAAGGTTGTTGTTTAAATTGGTTGACCTTTCTCGTATTTTGTATTTTATATTGCTAGTGTCATCTATTATTTATGTATGGCGAGGCCGCAGTTCCTGACTTATTTTTGTTTTTCAACTGATAATATTGTTTAAGTTAGTTATTATCCACCTACAATATTCACAAATCGGTGTAGGTTAGTTCTAGAATATTGCATGTCAACAACAAGCTTGCATTTTTCTAATAAATTATGGGTTATTATTATTACTATTACCTATTATTTAAATAATATTTATATACCGCCATCAGATCAACCTTCTTCCCGAAGGGACATCACCCTAAAAATCCTTCCCCAAGTCCTTGGCCACTTTCCGGAAAATCTTGGGGAGACACAGCTGTTTTTATCGTTTACTTCGTTTCAAAATTATTATCGGCATAAACGACTCTAAATAGTGTTTCTTACAATCTTTCTTACAATGCTCACTAAAATTACCACGATTCCGAATGATATCATCTAAAACAATAAAATTTGAATACTGCCAGTGATCAAAACGATAGCAACTTCGTGAATAGTGACAGCTGTCAATAAACCGAGTTTCTCCGTGAACTCTACCTCACTCTACTTGGGGACATTTAGCTTTAAAACAGTAAATTACTTCGTACGAAGATGAGTGATCTAATTGTGGACGATTACAGCAACGTGACTGAACTCCCGCGCCTCCAATTTTTTTTCCGTAGCTAATGACTATTTTAAATTGTAACAATTGCATATTTTGAAATAAACAAAATAATGCAAAGAAATATTTTAAATAGACTATGGGTAATTTCGGCATGCCATATTCGCTACCCGCAAAACATATTTTTTTTGCATACGTAAATCTTTGGTATACATATATTTATGTTAAGTTAAACCTCATTGTACTTCTTCTTCTTCTTCATCATCAGCGCGCATTCGCCCACCGTTGGGCATACGCCTCTCCAATCACTCTCCATCCGGATCGGTTGTCCGTTTCCCTCATCCAGACAGGTCCAGCTGTCTTCTTGATGTAGTGTCAGTTTGGTTTGCAGCCTGATCGTACCCAGAGATTCTTAGCACCCCCTGCCCCGCCGTTAACGTACCGCTGCTGGGGACTGGGGGCCGTGGTAAGGTTGTACTGTTCATCATGATTGGAGGTATTTAGCCCGATACCCGCCACGTCGGCCACACGTCTTGGCGAGCTCCACACTTTCAGGAAAATATTACCATTTCCTAGGCTTGTGGCAACCTGGTCGGGTTACTTAACTGCCGAATTGCACTATATTCACTAAATGTATTATTTAATTATTATTTATTGTTGAGAAAATTTCAAAATATATATTGACACCTAGAATTTAAACCTCATTGTACATGTTATGTTAATACTTGATTTATATTAGTACCTTAAGCGAAAATACTGCTCACGAATTAGTATAAGTTAGCTATAGAATATTGCATGTAATCAACGAACTCACATTGTGAATAAAGAATCTCATTAGTGTATTTTTCTGAAATTTGTAGAGTCAACTACAGTTGTAATAAAACATTTCAATGCATAGCAGTCATTCTAATACCTGCATAACGATTCTAGCAATACCACATAATTGTAAATCAGTGTAAACATTTACAAATTACGGGGTAATAGACAAACGGACAAAATATATACCTACACACATGAAACCTGAAAATATTACACATTTTTTTTGGGCAATCGTTGGAAAATTACCCTATTGACGTGATTAATTAATGACGCACATTCACACTTTTAAACATGGTATAGATATATGATACAACTGGGGTATTTTTTGATGAATAACTTTTACCCTTCGGCCACATAACGACCAAATTTGGTTGCACATCAGAACACTGTTGACTACGGAACGACCAACGGCTTGCTCCCAGAGCGCACAGTAATATTATTTTCTAATTCGAACGCATCCTAAAATCCATACCAAATATCTCATTATTACCATAGATACACAGACGGCCGCTAGAATAATTTCGCACGTCATTTCGATGATATTTCTGGTAATATTCCATTGTCAAACATCATTTTTTTTTGAGAAATCATCATAAAATTTATTTGTTTTTATGAGCTAATATCTGAATATTTTTATACGTAAATAAGCAAAACAAAATATTATTTTTGATAGAGAATCTAATAAAGATCACGATAGTATTTACAATTTCTAAATAAGATACCGTATTATTCCGTAAGACAAGTACAAGTTTTTTTCACTTTTTCGAATTTCTCATATTTATTCATACCTAGTTATCTAATTGTTTTACAAAATGAGATTTCAATATTGTATGTTCAAAATTTCTATGCGATCATTGTACAGCAGTTATTCTTTTTTTTTTATTAATTGATTTGATGTTATAAATAAGATAAAAAATTAATTTACCGCGTGAATTTTGTATGACCTGACGTTGCAGCCGCCGTTGTCCATGGTAGACTGGACAACGGCGGCTGCAACGTCGCCGAAACGTCGGGTGCTACAAAATTCAAGCGGTAAATTCGTTTTTTATCTTATTTATAATAACCGCGATGGTCTCCGATTTGATTTGATGTTGTGTGGAATAGCTTTAAAACAGGCGCGGATCTATGGGGGGGGAGGGGGGCGAACGCCCCCCCCCCCCCCCCCCCGACGAGGATTGAAAAAAAATTATCCCGCTTCTGGACAATGTCATAAACGACCTCAAAAATCGACTGCCACCCGAAACCTTAAAGGTTTTTAATTTAAACATTATAATGCCATCGGTAATAATAAAATACAACAGTGATCACTAAAATGTAGTAGCAGATCTTGATAGAGAGCACAAGAGTCTCCTAGGAGTTCATGCGGCAGGAGTTCTGGGCGAATACAAGATCTGGAAAGAAAGTTTTAGAAGGGAAAAGAGAAATAAACCCGCTTATTCGGAACCAAAAAATATTCTAGATGTTCTAGATCTGGCCAACGAATTCATCTACCCTGGCATACATCGCCTCATCCTTATCATGGCCGCCTTGCCCGTAAGTGTGGCGGCCGCCGAAAGAAGTTTTTCAACTCTGAGGCGACTAAAAACCTGGCTACGATGGTAGAGGATAGGTTAACAGGGTTGGCACTCCTGCATATTTATTTTGATATTCCAGTAGACAAAGAGAAGATAATTGAAAGATTTGCAAAGAAAAAACACCGGAAACTGCAATTTGTAATTTAATTCTGTGTTATGCACTATTATGTATCATTTGTTCATTGTTCATTTAGAAGTAAAATAAAAACGTAAGAGATTATAAATAGGATAGGAAATGAATTTACCGCGTGAAATTTGTAGCACCCGACGTTTCGGTGACGTTGCAGCCGCCGTTGTCTAGGGTAGACTGTCAGTCCGTTGTTTTGCGGGTAGGCCGCATACCGCTACTGCGTAGGTTATAACGGTGGTGGGGGGCCGGGCTCGGAGCGCGGGAATTTTGAAAATCCGTCTTGCACACAATACTTACTGTATCCTGTTTTGAGTCTTTGCGTTCGGCGTTCGGCGACGGGAACATTTTAAGAAGAGGGTTCCACGTAGAAGAGAGTTTGTAGCCGTCGTCTCTATTGAAGTTCGGGGTTCTTCTTATTTCAATGGCTTCCCGGATCATGCGAGGAAAGTAGAATTGTTCCTTGGATAAAACAATGGGATTTTGAAACTGCATCCAGTGGTTACTTCCGCTATCCAATATATATTCGCAGATCGCCGATTTTTCTCGCTGAACGTTTTTAACAACTTTGATGTGTTCTGTCAGTCGCGTGGATATGGGCCGTTTCGTTTGTCCAACGTAGGCTAGACCGCAACTGCATTCGACTTTATACACACCCGGGGTTTGCAGTGGTATTACATCCTTTACAGGCCTCAAAAATCGAGCTATATTTTGGGTCGGTTTGAAGATCGTTTTTATATCGAATCGTTTTTATATCGAACAAACGCAACCGTAGCATTTAGCAAAAGAAATTTAAATAAAGACCTTTTATTTTAATTATAATTTTTCAAAAATACTGCTGTGAATTACACGTTGACGATTAGTTAATATCACAATAGAAGTCGACTGCAAAAGGACCTATAAACTTACATTGCACAGTCGAAAGTCGTGCACATCCGTAAGTATATCTCAATCAAATATTAGCATTTCCCGATCCAAGCTGGGATTTCCTTCGCTGCTTTTTAAGTAGCTTTTACTAATTTTATTTTAAATAAAAACATCATCCTATAAACGGATTTCTTTACAAAACTTATCAAATATAAAAATATTATACTGTTTTCTACAATGTTTCTTTACATATATTTTAATATTACCTATACAATTTTATACTGGTTTACCGTATTTTGATAACATTATACAGCCTTTTTTATAAACTTGAGAGTTTAATCATTTATATTAAGTATACCTAATGTTAGTTTGTTTTTAAAATGTCATTGTGGAATTATTAGGCTATTTACTTTTTGTCAGATTTATTAGATGTTTAAAGTCTAAAATGTCTGAAAATTACAATAGAAATATTTTACAAAATGTATTTATCATTATCGTTCAAAAAGTAATTCACGCTGTAACATTTATTTTTGAGCCAATGCTTTAATGTCTGTTTGAATCCTGGTTGTTGCATTGATTTGATGTTATAAATAAGATATAAAAACGAATTTACCGCGTGAATTTTGTAGCACCCTGCTGGCAGCTAGTGCCATCATCATTTATGTATGGCGAGGCCGCAGTTCCTATCTTATTTTTATTTTTCAACTGATAATATTGTTTAAGTTAGTTATTGGGCTCGATTGCGTTTCTTCGTGAACTAAAATCGGAAATTAGTCCGTGTGAACGAGATAGGGTAATACGCTAAAGCGGAGTGTGAGATGGCCTGTTGTCACTTTTTCGTATTAAAACTGCCCGCCAAGGTCAAATCTTTTTTTTTTTACAGGATTAGTTACAGTTCACAGGAAAATCAAGAAATACACGTGTGGGACATGTGCTTGTTCATTGGCCACGAAACATACGTTGAAAATTCATTTAGCTGGCGTTCACGAGAAATTGAAGAATTATTTATGTGCAGAATGCAATCGTGTCTTTGGACATCGATCAACTCTCATTGCACATTTAAAGAACAAACACGCCGCATTGGTAATACAGAATAAATCAAAAGCATTTAGCAAAAGAAATTTAAATAAAGACCTTTTATTATAATTATAATTTTTCAAAAATACTGGTCTGAGTTACATGTTGACGATTAGTTAATATCACAATAGAGGTGGTAATATAATTAGTTGATATCACATAGTTAATATCACCTTAGTTTTAGAATAACTTTAATTATAAAAAAATATACATAAATGTGTATTATTGTAATATGTATTATGTGTAATTGAAAATTACATGTACCTAATATTTAACTGTGCAAATAAATTAATATATTCTGTTATACATTTTTTTTTTGGTACAGTATTTTTTGTTGTTGAATAGTAATTTGAATCTCATTGTAGTACATTTTCATACATACGTATAACTCCCGCGCCTCCAGTCTTAAGTATTCCTAAGTAATGTTATTTTTTTAAACTTCGATATATTATGAAAGCAGAATATTTTTGAAAAGTAAGATATTTCAGGATCTCGATTTTTCTAACAGTTCGATATTTTTTTAAAATACGGTAAGTTTTGTGTAAGACGATACGTAGCTAATGACTATTTTAAATTATAAGAATTGTATATTTGAAAATAAACAAAGTAATGGAAAGAATCATTTTAAATAGACAGACTATGGGTAATTTCGGCATGCCACATTCGCTACCCGCAAAACATATTTTTTTTGCATACGTAAATCTTTGGTACCTATAAGTTTATGTTAAGTTAAACCTCATTATACATGTTATGTTAATACTTGATTTATATTTAAGCGAAAATACTGCTCACGAATTAGTATAAGTTAGCTATAGAATATTGCATGTAGTCAATGAACTTACCACCTCATTGTGAATAAAGCTTCTCATTATTGTATGTTTCTGAAATTTGTATAGTCAACTACAGTTGTAATAAAACATTTCAATACATAGCAGTTCATTCTAATACCTACATAACGATTCTAGCAATACCATATAATTGTAAATCAGTGTAAGCATTTACAAATTACGGGGTAATAGACAAACGGACAAAATATATACACACATGAAACCTGAAAATATTACACATTTTTTTTGGGCAATCGTTGGAAAATTACCCTATTGACGTGATTAATTAATGACGCACATTCACACTTTTAAACATGGTATAGATATATGATACAACTGGGGTATTTTTTGATGAATAACTTTTACCCTTCGGCCACATAACGACCAAATTTGGTTGCACATCAGAACACTGTTGACTACGGAACGACCAACGGCTTTCACAGAGCGCACAGTAATATTATTTTCTAATTCGAACGCATCCTAAAATCCATACCAAATATCTCATTATTACCATAGATACACAGACGGCCGCTAGAATAATTTCGCACGTCATTTCGATGATATTTCTGGTAATATTCCATTGTCAAACATCATTTTTTTTTTGAGAAATCATCATAAAATTTATTTGTTTTTATGAGCTAATATCTGAATATTTTTATACGTAAATAAGCAAAACAAAATATTATTTTTGATAGAGAATCTAATAAAGATCACGATAGTATTTACAATTTCTAAATAAGATACCGTATTATTCCGTAAGACAAGTACAAGTTTTTTTCACTTTTTCGAATTTCTCATATTTATTCATACCTAGTTATCTAATTGTTTTACAAAATGAGATTTCAATATTGTATGTTCAAAATTTCTATGCGATCATTGTACAGCAGTTATTCTTTTTTTTTTATTAATTGATTTGATGTTATAAATAAGATAAAAAATTAATTTACCGCGTGAATTTTGTATGACCTGACGTTGCAGCCGCCGTTGTCCAGGGTAGACTGGACAACGGCGGCTGCAACGTCGCCGAAACATCTAGGGGGGGGGGAGGGGGGCGACCGCCCCCCCCCCCCCCGACGAGGATTGAAAAAAAATTATCCCGCTTCTGGACAATGTCATAAACGACCTCAAAAATCGACTGCCACCCGAAACCTTAAAGGTTTTTAATTTAAACATTATAATGCCATCGGTAATAATAAAATACGACAGTGATCACTAAAATGTAGTAGCAGATCTTGATAGAGAGCACAAGAGTCTCCTAGGAGTTCATGCGGCAGGAGTTCTGGGCGAATACAAGATCTGGAAAGAAAGTTTTAGAAGGGAAAAGAGAAATAAACCCGCTTATTCGGAACCAAAAAATATTCTAGATGTTCTAGATCTGGCCAACGAATTCATCTACCCTGGCATACATCGCCTCATCCTTATCATGGCCGCCTTGCCCGTAAGTGTGGCGGCCGCCGAAAGAAGTTTTTCAACTCTGAGGCGACTAAAAACCTGGCTACGATGGTAGAGGATAGGTTAACAGGGTTGGCACTCCTGCATATTTATTTTGATATTCCAGTAGACAAAGAGAAGATAATTGAAAGATTTGCAAAGAAAAAACACCGGAAACTGCAATTTGTAATTTAATTCTGTGTTATGCACTATTATGTATCATGTGTTCATTGTTCATTTAGAAGTAAAATAAAAACGTAAGAGATTATAAATAGGATAGGAAATGAATTTATCGCGTGAAATTTGTAGCACCCGACGTTTCGGTGACGTTGCAGCCGCCGTTGTCTAGGGTAGACTGTCAGTCCGTTGTTTTGCGGGTAGGCCGCATACCGCTACTGCGTAGGTTATAACGGTGGCGGGGGGCCGGGCTCGGAGCGCGGGAATTTTGAAAATCCGTCTTGCACACAATACTTACTGTATCCTGTTTTGAGTCTGCGTTCGGCGTTCGGCGACGGGAACATTTTAAGAAGAGGGTTCCACGTAGAAGAGAGTTTGTAGCCGTCGTCTCTATTGAAGTTCGGGGTTCTTCTTATTTCAATGGCTTCCCGGATCATGCGAGGAAAGTAGAATTGTTCCTTGGATAAAACAATGGGATTTTGAAACTGCATCCAGTGGTTACTTCCGCTATCCAATATATATTCGCAGATCGCCGATTTTTCTCGCTGAACGTTTTTAACAACTTTGATGTGTTCTGTCAGTCGCGTGGATATGGGCCGTTTCGTTTGTCCAACGTAGGCTAGACCGCAACTGCATTCGACTTTATACACACCCGGGGTTTGCAGTGGTATTACATCCTTTACAGGCCTCAAAAATCGAGCTATATTTTGGGTCGGTTTGAAGATCGTTTTTATATCGAATCGTTTTTATATCGAAAAAACGCAACCGTAGCATTTAGCAAAAGAAATTTAAATAAAGACCTTTTATTTTAATTATAATTTTTCAAAAATACTGCTGTGAATTACACGTTGACGATTAGTTAATATCACAATAGAAGTCGACTGCAAAAGGACCTATAAACTTACATTGCACAGTCGAAAGTCGTGCACATCCGTATATAAGTATATCTCAATCAAATATTAGCATTTCCCGATCCAAGCTGGGATTTCCTTCGCTGCTTTTTAAGTAGCTTTTACTAATTTTATTTTAAATAAAAACATCATCCTATAAACGGATTTCTTTACAAAACTTATCAAATATAAAAATATTATACTGTTTTCTACAATGTTTCTTTACATATATTTTAATATTACCTATACAATTTTATACTGGTTTACCGTATTTTGATAACATTATACAGCCTTTTTTATAAACTTGAGAGTTTAATCATTTATATTAAGTATACCTAATGTTAGTTTGTTTTTAAAATGTCATTGTGGAATTATTAGGCTATTTACTTTTTGTCAGATTTATTAGATGTTTAAAGTCTAAAATGTCTGAAAATTACAATAGAAATATTTTACAAAATGTATTTATCATTATCGTTCAAAAAGTAATTCACGCTGTAACATTTATTTTTGAGCCAATGCTTTAATGTCTGTTTGAATCCTGGTTGTTGCATTGATTTGATGTTATAAATAAGATATAAAAACGAATTTACCGCGTGAATTTTGCAGCACCCTGCTGGCAGCTAGTGCCATCATCATTTATGTATGGCGAGGCCGCAGTTCCTATCTTATTTTTATTTTTCAACTGATAATATTGTTTAAGTTAGTTATTGGGCTCGATTGCGTTTCTTCGTGAACTAAAATCGGAAATTAGTCCGTGTGAACGAGATAGGGCAATACGCTAAAGCGGAGTGTGAGATGGCCTGTTGTCACTTTTTCGTATTAAAACTGCCCGCCAAGGTCAAATCTTTTTTTTTTTACAGGATTAGTTACAGTTCACAGGAAAATCAAGAAATACACGTGTGGGACATGTGCTTGTTCATTGGCCACGAAACATACGTTGAAAATTCATTTAGCTGGCGTTCACGAGAAATTGAAGAATTATTTATGTGCAGAATGCAATCGTGTCTTTGGACATCGATCAACTCTCATTGCACATTTAAAGAACAAACACGCCGCATTGGTAATACAGAATAAATCAAAAGCATTTAGCAAAAGAAATTTAAATAAAGACCTTTTATTATAATTATAATTTTTCAAAAATACTGGTCTGAGTTACATGTTGACGATTAGTTAATATCACAATAGAGGTGGTAATATAATTAGTTGATATCACATAGTTAATATCACCTTAGTTTTAGAATAACTTTAATTATTAAAAAATATACATAAATGTGTATTATTGTAATATGTATTATGTGTAATTGAAAATCACATGTACCTAATATTTAACTGTGCAAATAAATTAATATATTCTGTTACACATTTATTTTTTTGGTACAGTATTTTTTGTTGTTGAATAGTAATTTGAATCTCATGTAGTACATTTTCATACATACGTATAACTCCCGCGCCTCCAGTCTTAAGTATTCCTAAGTAATGTTATTTTTTTAAACTTCGATATATTATGAAAGCAGAATATTTTTGAAAAGTAAGATATTTCATGATCTCGATTTTTCTAACAGTTCGATATTTTTTTAAAATACGGTAAGTTTTGTGTAAGACGATACGTAGCTAATGACTATTTTAAATTATAAGAATTGTATATTTGAAAATAAACAAAGTAATGGAAAGAATCATTTTAAATAGACAGACTATGGGTAATTTCGGCATGCCACATTCGCTACCCGCAAAACATATTTTTTTTGCATACGTAAATCTTTGGTACCTATAAGTTTATGTTAAGTTAAACCTCATTATACATGTTATGTTAATACTTGATTTATATTTAAGCGAAAATACTGCTCACGAATTAGTATAAGTTAGCTATAGAATATTGCATGTAGTCAATGAACTTACCACCTCATTGTGAATAAAGCTTCTCATTATTGTATGTTTCTGAAATTTGTATAGTCAACTACAGTTGTAATAAAACATTTCAATACATAGCAGTTCATTCTAATACCTACATAACGATTCTAGCAATACCATATAATTGTAAATCACTGTAAGCATTTACAAATTACGGGGTAATAAACAAACGGACAAAATATATACACACATGAAACATGACAATATTACACATTATTTTTGGGCAGGCGTTGAAAAACTACCCTATTGACGTGTTTAATTAATGACGCACATTCACACTTTTAAACATGGTATAGATATATGATACAAATGGGGAATTTTTTGATGAATAACTTTATCCCTTCGGCCACGTAACGACCAAATTTGGTTGCACATCAGAACACTGTTTGTTGACTACGTAACGACCAACGGCTTGCTCCCGGAGAGCACAGTAATATTATTTTCTAATTCGAACGCATCCTATTATCCATACCAAATATCTCAATATTATTACCATAGATACACAGACGGCCGCTAGAATAATTTCGCACGTCATTTCGAGGATATTTCTGGTAAAATTCCATTGTCAAACATCATATTTTTTTTCGAGAAATCATCAAAAAATTTATTGGTTTTTATGAGCCAATATCTAAATATTTTTATACTTAAATAAGCAAAACGAAATATTATTTCTGATAGAGAATCTGATAAAGATCACGATAGTATTTACAATTTCTTATTACTTCTTAGAATTATAATGTAGAAATGATTATAGTAAGATTATTCCATTGCTATATTATATTAAGTAAAATGTTAGTTTTTGTTTAAATTAAAATGTCATTGTGGAATTATTAGGCTATTTAATTTTTGTCAGATTAATTAGATGTTTAAAGTCTAAAATGTCTGAAAATAACAATAGAAATATTTTACAAAATGTATTTATCATTATCGTTGAAAAAGTAATTCACGCTGTAATAACATTTATTTGTGAGCCAATGCTTTAATGTCTGTTTGAATCCTGGTTGTTGCAATGATTGGTCTTATAAATAAGATAAAAAAACGAATTTACCGCGTGAATTTTGTAGCACCCGAAGTATCGGCGACGCTGCAGCCGCCGTTGTCCAGTCTACCCTGGACGGGTCCTAAAAAATTCAAGCGGTAAATTCGTTTTTTGTCTTATTTATAATGTCAAATAACCGCGATAGTCTCCGATTTGTTTTGATGTTGTGTGGAATAGCTTAAAATATTTAACACTACAGAACCGAGGTCCTTTTTTACACATTTCTGTCTTGGTTTGTGTGCTGTGTGTATTCCTATACGATAGCGGCCACACGCTTAATCCGATTGAGCTGAAATTTGGTGTGCAGGAATCATTTGCCCATGGCAAGAGTTGAAAAGATTGTTGTTGAAATTGGTTGACCTTTTTCGTATTTTGTATTTTATATTGTATTTTCTTCAGATCGAATGCTGCTGGCAGCTAGTGCCATCTATTATTTATGTATGGCGAGGCCGCAGTTCCTATCTTATTTTTATTTTTCAACTGATAATATTTTTTAAGTTAGGTATTATCCGCCTACAATATTCACAAATCGGTGTAGGTTAGCTCTAGAATAATGCATGTCAACAACAAGCTTGCCTTTTTCTAATGAACAATGAGTTATTATTAACATTATTCCCTATTATTTAAAAATATTCCAGGAGAAATGGGTCAATATATCACAATATTTAAACTTTTCATTTAATAATAATATGTATTTGGAGTTATGATCGACTAAAAATGCAACTCCTCTTAGAAAACCCACCGAAGAAAGTGTTTTTTCAATTTCCGCAGGAGTGCATGAACGATTATTCACAGAATTTATCGCCAGAACTTTGCTCTCAATATTGATATTATATTAAAATGAGTTTCTCAAAATATTTCCACAAATATTTTCTCGCTATAATGGTTAGAAATACCTACTCTTAGGTGAGAGTTGCATCATTTGATCTTGACAAGACTTAAGAGGCCGTGTACGAAATCGATGTGGGCCGTGATACCTCTTTAATCAATGGTATAATATAACTATCGGTAGGTAGGATTTTCGGAGCCAAAGAGATACGTCCATCCTTTGGAAGCGCTCGGCGGGGACTAGCTGACTTGAGGCGTGAATCGTATCATAGGCGAGTATCATAACGCGAGAATTAGATTGTTTTAAAAGACTTTATTGCCAATTTTAATTAATGTTTTGCATTTTTTTTTGAGGAAATGGATTGATAATGAACTAAAGTTTATTTCTGTTGTTTTTATTTTATGAACGAGAGTTCTAAAAGGCCAAAATCAAAAGCATTTATTCGCCCATCTTCTAAAAAAATTGACAAAGTTAAATATTTTTTTTATCAACAATTTTATATGAAAGTAGTAAAAAGTGATTCACTTATTATATAGAGAACTTTCACAACAATACATTGTAATTCTTTTATACCGTTTAGATGTCAAAACGATTCGTAAATATGTTATATTCTAAACCTCTTACAGCAAAAATTCACAAACAGTCGCCGGTTTAAGGTCAATTAATCAAAATTCTATAATAATTTTCAAAAAAGTAGCTCACTCATTAGACAATAATATAAATGATCTTTTATGTTGTGCAATAAAACTTATAGAAATACAGTATTTTAACCTTAAATTCATTTCTGCAAAATTACGTAAATTCACGAAATGCGCAAAATTTCGTGTACGACCTCTTAAATAGTTTGTGGTTGAAATAGGTCCACCTATTTTTATTTGTTTTAATTGCATTTTCTTCCGCTTGAATGTTGACGTCAGCTAGCGCCATCTTTTACATGTGTAGGGCACTATTTAACTGCTGTTGCGGTTCATCTTTTCGCTTAGACATCGAAGCGCACTTTCGAAGGATTACCGCTAGGTGGCGATACGCTACTTTGAAAGTGAAAGTTTCGACTTTGATTCAATCTATAAAATCAATGATTCAACTAAAATATTTATGTGAGACGGGTTGATTGGACGTGCAAGATTGAACGTGTAGCGCCCGTATTGTAGTTTTACATGTTGTTATAAATTCCAAAAATAACGCATTTTTTAATATTCATATGAAAGTTACTCTTGATTCTGTTTTTTTTCGTTTAATCACCACAATCTCCCCTCATCCCGGTAAACGAACAGGGCAATATGACACAGATCTCGTTGACTGATCTGCCAAGCGATGAAATCGGGCTACCAGGGGCGCAATAATTCTATTTCAAACTTGAAACATTGGTATTACAGGATTACATTTGGCACACAGATGCCTTGTTAGGTCGAAATCGCAGTGTGATTTCCTGACGCAATAAATCGTTTTCAATCAACACTAATAATAGTTACATACCGCCGTCAGATCAACCTTCTTCCTGAAGGGACATCACCCTAAAAATCTTTCCCCAAGTACTTGACTACTTTCCGGAAAAATATTGGGGTGACACAACCGTTTTTTTCGTTTACTTCGTTTCAAACTTATTATTGGCAATACACGACTCTAAATAGTGTTTCTTACAAATACTAGCTCACTAAAATTACCACGACTCCGAATGATATCATCTAAAACAATAAAATTTGAATACTGCCAGTGATCAAAACGATGGCAACTTCGTGAATAGTGACAGCTGTCAATAAACCGAGTTTCTCCGTGAGCTCTACCTCACTCTACTTGGGGACATTTAGCTTTAAAACAGTAAATTACTTCGTACGAAGATGAGTGATCTAATTGTGGACGATTACAGCAACGTGACTGTCAAGATTGAGGAAAATGTCGCCATTAAAGAAGAGGTCTATGATTCCGATGATTCAGATTATATACCCCTGAGCGAATTCGTACCGGATGAGCGAGGTAACGTGGTTGAATTCTTCGAAGATGAAACTCGTGTGATAAAGCCAGAGCCAATCGAAGGTGGACCATCTGGAAGCAGTAATATTGGCGATAGCGGATCTAGCATAGGACGTGTCAAATCGCATGTTTGTCTGGAGTGCGACAAGGCGTTCACTTTAAAAAATAATTTAAATCGACACTTAAAAGCAGTTCACTGGAAGTTGAAGAAGTTCTTATGCGAGGAATGCGATCTTGCTTTTGCAGCGAAAACTAATTTAAAAGTTCACGTAGACGCAGTTCACAGGAAATTGAAGAACTACTTCGAGCCAATCGAAGGTGGACCATCTGGAAGCAGTAATATTGGCGATAGCGGATCTAGTATTGGACGTGTCAAATCGCATGTTTGTCTGGAGTGCGACAAGGCTTTTTATTACAAGAGTCTTTTAAATCAACACATAGAAGTCGTTCACAGAAAATTAAAAAGATATTCGTGTGGGGAATGTGTTTCGGCTTTTATAAATCAACGGGATTTCAAATTACATGTAAACGCAGTCCACAGGAAACTAAAGCAATACTCTTGTGAAGAATGTGGTCGTGCTTTTGCACGACCAGGGGCTTTGAAGATACATGTAAACGGAGTTCATAGGGAATTGAAGAAAATATCATGTGCAGAATGCGAACGTGATTTTAAACATCAAAGTAGTTTGAACAGACATATAGATACAGCTCACAGAAAAATCAAGAACTACACGTGTGGGACATGTGCTCGTTCATTTACCACGAAACATACGTTGAAAATTCATTTAGCTGTCATTCACGAGAAATTGAAGAATCATTTATGTGCAGAATGCAATCGTGTCTTTGGACATCGATCACAGCTCATTGCTCATTTAAAGAAAATACACGCAAAGCCAGGGGCTTTGAAGATACATGTAAACGAAGTTCATAGGGAATTGAAGAAAATATCATGTGCAGAATGCGAACGTGATTTTAAACAGCAAAGTAATTTGAACAGACATATAGATACAGCTCACAGGAAAATCAAGAACTACACGTGTGTGACATGTGCTCGTTCATTTACCACGAAACATACGTTGAAAATTCATTTAGCTGGCGTTCACGAGAAATTGAAGAATCATTTATGTGCAGAATGCAATCGTGTCTTTGGATATCGATCAACTCTCATTGCACATTTAAAGAAAAAACACGCCGCATAATCATTGGTAATACAGAATAAATCAAAAGCATTTAGCAAATGACATTTGTCGCGGGAAATATTGCAAATCCAACGAAATATTAAAAACCTTTCGATTCCTGAATTGTAATAAAAATTTAGTAATCAATTTCACATTCTTCAATATGCGTAGCTATTTACCGCTAATCGGGGATGTGCAGCTGCGCCAAAAAAATACTAATTCCAGCCGAAATAATAAAATATTTCGGCAATTTAATGACATACTCTATTAAGCGCGCACCAAACCAGAGATTATCAATAAATTCGACTGCGATATTGAAATATTTAAGTACTTTTCCACCGCGATAACGAATCAATTAGCCTTTCTAATGCGACGCGCTAATTACCGTTATTAGCCAGGTGCACAACGCGAAAAACAAGATCATTACGACATGACATGAAAACAACACAATTAAGAATATATTTGTTCCGTAGTCTCCAACATAAAAATGGGTCACAAATCTTAAAAAATACACTAAATTAAGTTAGAAAATAAGACCTCCATATTAATAGCATCATTTTGATATATAGTAGTAAACCTTCCTATATAAGATAAGCAAGTTAGATTAAAAAATGTATAACATTAAAATAACACCTATATTTAAATTATAAAATAATAAACTAATCCTTAATTAAGCTAGACAATAGGATAGCATAATATAACATTAAGGAAATCGGGTAATTGTAATATTTTCATTATTTTATGTCCTTTTAAACCATGTAACGCCATCCTACAGAGGATAGCGAAACGACCCGTACCAGTTTCGTACGCGTCAAAGGCCAACCATACCCCCACTCCACTACGGTCGGGGAGATTGCCTATAAAAGGAAGCCCCGCAAGAAGTGGGGGCGTGTGTGTGTTTTAGTCAGCCGAAGTGTAAGCATTGCCTTCCGCAATTATATTATCGGCAAATGTGAAGTAGAATCTTTAAAAATATAAAACTACCAATGTCAACAGTCGTTGTTTTATTCACCACACCCTTGGTTCAAAGTGCGGTAACAGTGTTCAGTGTTCAGAACAATTCAACGCGCAACAGAAGAAGAAACTTGAAGAGAAGCAGACCCGAGCCGATTAGAATACTACCGACCCGACGTCGTTGCTGATACTTCGAGTGCCTTTCTCGATTACGTACTGAGCTAATTTCCGGTAAGCGCTTACTGTTATCTGAATCCTGTTCTTCGTCTTCACGGCTAAGTTTTGATAGGCGAATTGACCGCTGCGACGACGAAATCTCTGACGCCTTACGAACCTCAGAGCATTCAACCTACGCCAATAACATCAGGCCTTGCGTCGTCGACCTGTCGCCAGCCCTACAACCTGGCAAACGACATGAACCAAAATAATTGCGGATTCCGTTAGAGGAATACCGTGGAACAGAAGGCCTTTACAAAGCCAGTTCCCCTTCGTCACAGGCTGACATACTGTTTCGGAGGAAAACGTACACCCGCCCTTACAAGCGGACCGTACAAAAACGTTACAAATAGCTTAGCCACAACACGCAACGTATGTGGCTGACAAACGTTACAAACGTTACAAATAGCGGACCGTACAAATAGCTTTAAAATATTTAACACAACAGAACTGAGGTCCCTTTTTACACATTTCTGTCTTGTTTTGTGTGCTGTGTGTATTCCTATGCGATAGCGGGCACACACTTTTAATCCGATTGAGCGGAAAATTGGTGTGCAGGAATCATTTGCCCATGGCAAGAGTTTAAAAGATTGTTGTTTAAATTGGTTGACCTTTTTCGTATTTTGTATTTTATATTGCTAGTGCCATCTATTATTTATGTACGGCGAGGCCACAGTTCCTGTTTTAATTTTTTAACTGATAATATTGTTTAAGTTAGTTTTTATCCGCCTACAATATTCACAAATCGGTGTAGGTTAGCTCTAGAATATTGCATGTAAACAACAATCTTGCATTTTTCTAATGAATAATGAGTTGTTATTATTACTATTACCTATTATTTAAATAATATTTATATACCGCCATCAGATCAACCTTCTTCCCGAAGGGACATCACCCTATAAATCCTTCCCCAAGTCCTTGGCCACTTTCCGGAAAATCTTGGGGAGACACAGCTGTTTTTATCGTTTACTTCGTTTCAAAATTATTATCGGCATAAACGACTCTAAATAGTGTTTCTTACAAATACTAGCTCACTAAAATTACCACGACTCCGAAAGATAATATCATCTAAAACAATAAAATTTGAATAGGTACTGCCAGTGATCAAAACGATGGCAACTTCGTGAATAGTGACAGCTGTCAATAAACCGAGTTTCTCCGCGAGCTCTACCTCACTCTACTTGGGGACATTTAGCTTTAAAACAGTAAATTACTTCGTACGAAGATGAGTGATCTAATTGTGGACGATTACAGCAACGTGACTGTCAAGATTGAGGAAAATGTCGCCATTAAAGAAGAGGTCTATGATTCCGATGATTCAGATTATATACCCCTGAGCGAATTCGTACCGGATGAGCGAGGTAACGTGGTTATATTCTTCGAAGATGAAACTCGTGTGATAAAGCCAGAGTCAATCGAAGGTGGCCCATCTGGAAGCAGTAATATTGGCGATAGCGGATCTAGCGTTGGACGTGTCAAATCGCATGTTTGTCTGGAGTGCGACAAGGCGTTCACTTTAAAAAAATGTAAATTAAAAGGGAAATGTAAATTAAAAATGCATGTAAACGCAGTCCACAGGAAACTAAAGCAATATTATTGTGGAGAATGTGGTCGTGCTTTTGCACGGCCAGGGGCTTTGAAGATACATGTAAACGAAGTTCATAGGGAATTGAAGAAAATATCATGTGCAGAATGCGAACGTGATTTTAAACAGCAAAGGTATTTGAACAGTCATATAGTTACAGTTCACAGGAAAATCAAGAAATACACATGTGGGACATGTGCTCGTTCATTTTCCGCGAAACATACTTTGAAGATACATTTAGCTGGCGTTCACGAGAAATTGAAGAATTATTTTTGTGCAGAATGCAATCGTGTCTTTGGACATCGATCAAGTCTGATTGTACATTTAAAGGAAAAACACGCCGCATAATCATTGGTACCTAATACAGAATAAATCAAAAGCATTTAGCAAAAGAAATTTAAATAAGGACATTTTACTATACCTAATTATAATTTTTCAAAAATACTTGTCTGAATTACATGTTGACGATTACTTAATATCACATTAGAATTGTTAATATCATTAGTTTTAATATCATTAGAATTGTTAATATCATTAATTCATCACATAGTTCATATCACATTAGTTTTCGACGAATTTTAATTATAAAAATTATATATAAATATGTATTATTGTATGTACCTATAATTATAGGTATTATGTACCTATAATTGAAAATTACATGTAATATATAATGGTGCAAATAAATTAATATGTTCTGTTTTACATTTTTTTGGTACAGTATTTTTTGTTATTGAATAGTAATTTGAATCTCATTGTCATACATTTTCATACCAACGTAGAACTCCCGCGCCTCCAATTTTTTTTCCGTAGCTAATGACTATTTTAAATTGTAACAATTGCATATTTTAAAATAAACAAAATAATGCAAAGAAATATTTTAAATATACTATGGGTAATTTTGGCATGCCATATTCGCTACCCGCAAAACATTTTTTTTTTTGCATACTTAAATCTTTGGTTTATATTTATGTTAAGTTAAACCTCATTGTACATGTTATGTTACTTGATTTATATTAGTACCTTAAGCGAAAATACTGCTCACGAATTAGTATAAGTTAGCTATAGAATATTGCATGTAATCAACGAACTCACATTGTGAATAAAGCATCTCATTAGTGTATTTTTCTGAAATTTGTATAGTCAACTACAGTTGTAATAAAACATTTCAATGCATAGCAGTCATTCTAATACCTGCATAACGATTCTAGCAATATCACATAATTGTAAATCAGTGTAAACATTTACAAATTACGGGGTAATAGACAAACGGACAAAATATATACACACATGAAACCTGAAAATATTCCACATTTTTTTTGGGCAATCGTTGGAAAATTACCCTATTGACGTGATTAATTAATGACGCACATTCACACTTTTAAACATGGTATAGATATATGATACAACTGGGGTATTTTTTGATGAATAACTTTTACCCTTCGGCCACATAACGACCAAATTTGGTTGCACATCAGAACACTGTTGACTACGGAACGACCAACGGCTTTCCCAGAGCGCACAGTAATATTATTTTCTAATTCGAACGCATCCTAAAATCCATACCAAATATCTCATTATTACCATAGATACACAGACGGCCGCTAGAATAATTTCGCACGTCATTTCGATGATATTTCTGGTAATATTCCATTGTCAAACATCTTTTTTTTTTTGAGAAATCATCATAAAATTTATTTGTTTTTATGAGCTAATATCTGAATATTTTTATACGTAAATAAGCAAAACAAAATATTATTTTTGATAGAGAATCTAATAAAGATCACGATAGTATTTACAATTTCTAAATAAGATACCGTATTATTCCATAAGACAAGTACAAGTTTTTTTCACTTTTTCGAATTTCTCATATTTATTCATACCTAGTTATCTAATTGTTTTACAAAATGAGATTTCAATATTGTATGTTCAAAATTTCTATGCGATCATTGTACAGCAGTTATTCTTTTTTTTTTATTAATTGATTTGATGTTATAAATAAGATAAAAAATTAATTTACCGCGTGAATTTTGTATGACCTGACGTTGCAGCCGCCGTTGTCCAGGGTAGACTGGACAACGGCGGCTGCAACGTCGCCGAAACGTCGGGTGCTACAAAATTCAAGCGGTAAATTCGTTTTTTATCTTATTTATAATAACCGCGATGGTCTCCGATTTGATTTGATGTTGTGTGGAATAGCTTTAAAACAGGCGCGGATCTATGGGGGGGGGGGGGGGGGGGGGGGAGGGGGGCGACCGCCCCCCCCCCCCCCCCCCCCGACGAGGATTGAAAAAAAATTATCCCGCTTCTGGACAATGTCATAAACGACCTCAAAAATCGACTGCCACCCGAAACCTTAAAGGTTTTTAATTTAAACATTATAATGCCATCGGTAATAATAAAATACCACAGTGATCACTAAAATGTAGTAGCAGATCTTGATAGAGAGCACAAGAGTCTCCTAGGAGTTCATGCGGCAGGAGTTCTGGGCGAATACAAGATCTGGAAAGAAAGTTTTAGAAGGGAAAAGAGAAATAAACCCGCTTATTCGGAACCAAAAAATATTCTAGATGTTCTAGATCTGGCCAACGAATTCATCTACCCTGGCATACATCGCCTCATCCTTATCATGGCCGCCTTGCCCGTAAGTGTGGCGGCCGCCGAAAGAAGTTTTTCAACTCTGAGGCGACTAAAAACCTGGCTACGATGGTAGAGGATAGGTTAACAGGGTTGGCACTCCTGCATATTTATTTTGATATTCCAGTAGACAAAGAGAAGATAATTGAAAGATTTGCAAAGAAAAAACACCGGAAACTGCAATTTGTAATTTAATTCTGTGTTATGCACTATTATGTATCATTTGTTCATTGTTCATTTAGAAGTAAAATAAAAACGTAAGAGATTATAAATAGGATAGGAAATGAATTTACCGCGTGAAATTTGTAGCACCCGACGTTTCGGTGACGTTGCAGCCGCCGTTGTCTAGGGTAGACTGTCAGTCCGTTGTTTTGCGGGTAGGCCGCATACCGCTACTGCGTAGGTTATAACGGTGGTGGGGGGCCGGGCTCGGAGCGCGGGAATTTTGAAAATCCGTCTTGCACACAATACTTACTGTATCCTGTTTTGAGTCTTTGCGTTCGGCGTTCGGCGACGGGAACATTTTAAGAAGAGGGTTCCACGTAGAAGAGAGTTTGTAGCCGTCGTCTCTATTGAAGTTCGGGGTTCTTCTTATTTCAATGGCTTCCCGGATCATGCGAGGAAAGTAGAATTGTTCCTTGGATAAAACAATGGGATTTTGAAACTGCATCCAGTGGTTACTTCCGCTATCCAATATATATTCGCAGATCGCCGATTTTTCTCGCTGAACGTTTTTAACAACTTTGATGTGTTCTGTCAGTCGCGTGGATATGGGCCGTTTCGTTTGTCCAACGTAGGCTAGACCGCAACTGCATTCGACTTTATACACACCCGGGGTTTGCAGTGGTATTACATCCTTTACAGGCCTCAAAAATCGAGCTATATTTTGGGTCGGTTTGAAGATCGTTTTTATATCGAATCGTTTTTATATCGAAAAAACGCAACCGTAGCATTTAGCAAAAGAAATTTAAATAAAGACCTTTTATTTTAATTATAATTTTTCAAAAATACTGCTGTGAATTACACGTTGACGATTAGTTAATATCACAATAGAAGTCGACTGCAAAAGGACCTATAAACTTACATTGCACAGTCGAAAGTCGTGCACATCCGTAAGTATATCTCAATCAAATATTAGCATTTCCCGATCCAAGCTGGGATTTCCTTCGCTGCTTTTTAAGTAGCTTTTACTAATTTTATTTTAAATAAAAACATCATCCTATAAACGGATTTCTTTACAAAACTTATCAAATATAAAAATATTATACTGTTTTCTACAATGTTTCTTTACATATATTATAATATTACCTATACAATTTTATACTGGTTTACCGTATTTTGATAACATTATACAGCCTTTTTTATAAACTTGAAAGTTTAATCATTTATATTAAGTATACCTAATGTTAGTTTGTTTTTAAAATGTCATTGTGGAATTATTAGGCTATTTACTTTTTGTCAGATTTATTAGATGTTTAAAGTCTAAAATGTCTGAAAATTACAATAGAAATATGTATTTATCATTATCGTTCAAAAAGTAATTCACGCTGTAACATTTATTTTTGAGCCAATGCTTTAATGTCTGTTTGAATCCTGGTTGTTGCATTGATTTGATGTTATAAATAAGATATAAAAACGAATTTACCGCGTGAATTTTGTAGCACCCTGCTGGCAGCTAGTGCCATCATCATTTATGTATGGCGAGGCCGCAGTTCCTATCTTATTTTTATTTTTCAACTGATAATATTGTTTAAGTTAGTTATTGGGCTCGATTGCGTTTCTTCGTGAACTAAAATCGGAAATTAGTCCGTGTGAACGAGATAGGGCAATACGCTAAAGCGGAGTGTGAGATGGCCTGTTGTCACTTTTTCGTATTAAAACTGCCCGCCAAGGTCAAATCTTTTTTTTTTTACAGGATTACCTAGTTACAGTTCACAGGAAAATCAAGAAATACACGTGTGGGACATGTGCTTGTTCATTGGCCACGAAACATACGTTGAAAATTCATTTAGCTGGCGTTCACGAGAAATTGAAGAATTATTTATGTGCAGAATGCAATCGTGTCTTTGGACATCGATCAACTCTCATTGCACATTTAAAGAACAAACACGCCGCATTGGTAATACAGAATAAATCAAAAGCATTTAGCAAAAGAAATTTAAATAAAGACCTTTTATTATAATTATAATTTTTCAAAAATACTGGTCTGAGTTACATGTTGACGATTAGTTAATATCACAATAGAGGTGGTAATATCATTAGTTGATATCACATAGTTAATATCACCTTAGTTTTAGAATAACTTTAATTATTAAAAAATATACATAAATGTGTATTATTGTAATATGTATTATGTGTAATTGAAAATTACATTTACCTACCTAATATTTAACTGTGCAAATAAATTAATATATTCTGTTATACATTTTTTTTTTGGTAAGTACAGTATTTTTTGTTGTTGAATAGTAATTTGAATCTCATTGTAGTACATTTTCATACATACGTATAACTCCCGCGCCTCCAGTCTTAAGTATTCCTAAGTAATGTTATTTTTTTAAACTTCGATATATTATGAAAGCAGAATATTTTTGAAAAGTAAGATATTTCATGATCTCGATTTTTCTAACAGTTCGATATTTTTTTAAAATACGGTAAGTTTTGTGTAAGACGATACGTAGCTAATGACTATTTTAAATTATAAGAATTGTATATTTGAAAATAAACAAAGTAATGGAAAGAAATATTTTAAATAGACTATGGGTAATTTCGGCATGCCACATTCGCTACCCGCAAAACTTTTTTTTTTTGCATACGTAAATCTTTGGTATATGTTTATGTTAAGTTAAACCTCATTGTAGATGTTATGTTAATACTTGATTTATATTTAAGCGAAAATACTGCTCACGAATTCGTATAAGTTAGCTATAGAATATTGCATGTAGTCAATGAACTTACCACCTCATTGTGAATAAAGCTTCTCATTATTGTATGTTTCTGAAATTTGTATAGTCAACTACAGTTATAATAAAACATTTTAATACATAGCAGTTCATTCTAATACCTACATAACGATTCTAGCAATACCACATAATTGTAAATCAGTGTAAGCATTTACAAATTACGGGGTAATAAACAAAAGGACAAAATATGAAACCTGAAAATATTACACACATGAAACCTGAAAATATTACACATTTTTTTTGGGCAATCGTTGAAAAATTACCCTATTGACGTGATTAATTAATGACGCACATTCACACTTTTAAACATGGTATAGATATATGATACAAAAGGGGTAATTTTTGATGAATAACTTTAACTCCTCGAAGAGCGCGGCGCTCGCCCTTCTTTGCAAAATAGGCTGGCGCTGGCCGTATAATAACATTTTGAAGGGGCGGCGGCTGAAAGGTTAAGGAAAACTTCAATAACTCACTTAAACTCACACGCAACAAGACAAATCGCGATTTATTTGACTGTAATTGAATATATTTATTTTACTGTCATTGAGGATATCGATTCTCTAAATCACCATTTCTCGTCTCCTCCTTTCATAGTAGATGGTGCCACCAAGTATAATACTCTCGCGGATATACGAAATAGTACGCCACCTAATTACCCCCAACCCCCCTGTGATTTCTGTGTTATGTCGGTGGTCGAGGTGAAGAAAGCCATACTTGGCATTAAATCGAAAGCGGTGGGTTGTGATGAAATTAGTCTTCAATTAATATTACCTATTTTGAATGAAATTGCAGATGAAATCACATACTTGTTTAATCACTCCTTAAAGGGTTAATACTGGAACTGTAACCTTAATATTGAAAAGTGCCCTAGTGGTCCCTATTCCTAAAGGCTCATCCAGCAATACGACTCAAAATTATCGGCCGATCTCCATTCTTTCAGTACCTGCTAAAGCAATAGAGCGGCTGGTTTATAACCAGCTTCTTGGTTATGTCACTGACCACAATCTCATTAACCCTTTGCAATCCGGATTTCGCCCCAATCACAGCACAACTACTGCACTAGTCCAAGTTGCCGATGATATTCGCCAAGCCATAGATAAACGACAACTAACTATACTCGTTCTTTTATATTTTAATAGCGCCTTTAATTCTGTTGATTATGACATACTCCTTGCCCGATTAGAATCCCTTAATTTTTCACTCCCTGTGGTCAACTAGTTCACGTCGTTTCTTAAAGGTCGGCACCAGTGTGTGAAGGGTAATAATGACCAAATCTCCAATATTCTATCACAAGTCGCCGGTGTAACACAAGGTAGCGTCTTATCACCACTGCTCTTCTCTCTTTTTATTAATTCCTTGTCCAATTCTCTTCATGCAAAATATCATCTCTATGCCGACGACGTCCAGATCTATTCACACTTTCAGCCAAATGATATTGAAACGGCAATCAGGGTAGTCGAAAGCCCATGGCTTGCTCCTAAATCCCTCTAAAACACAAGCGATCGTCATCGGTAGCAGGTACTACATCTCGAGGATTGACTTGCACTCCGTATCCAAAGTATGTATTGAGACAGAGGAGATTCCTCATAGAATGTAGGTGAAGAACCTTGGTGTCCATTTTGACCAGAATCTGTCCTGGCAGCACCATATTAGGGAGATGAGAGGAAAGATCTTTAACAGATGTCATTCGCTGAAGAAGCTCCAAACTTTTCTCCCGGAGAAATGTAAAGAGACAATCTGTCAATCTTTACTTCTTCCACTCCTTCACTATGGCGACACCACCTTCGTCGATCTGGCCGAAGAGCTGGCCACCAAGGTGGAAAGGCTACAGAACGTCTGTATCCGCTTTATTTTTGGCCTCAGAAAATATGACCATTTCACGGAATATCGAAGAAGACTGCAGTGGCTTACCACCAGGTAGACGAGACAGGTTAGAACTCTCTGCCTCTTATATAGAATCCTCGCGAATGGCGTGCCGCTTTATCTTGCCGATAGGTTCACCGCGCTATCGGCGCACGGCCGTCCCCTGAGATCAGAGGGCAATAACTTGTTATCCATCCCTGGTCATAGCAGCGACTTTTTTCGTACTCCTTCTCCGTGGAAGCTGCACGACACTGGAATGCTTTACCGAATAATGTTAGAACAGCCCCCAGCATTTCGTCGTTCAAGGCCAGGCTCAAGGAGCAAACCATAAATTAACCAACCCTCCTCTTCCCCACTCCTTTTCGCTTCCTTTTCCTTCCTTCCCCTCCTTCCTTTTCTCTGCGTCTTTATTTAATTTATGTAATATGTTTTCCTTTTTTTTATATCTTTTTCTTTTTAATTTTTTGTCTCTTTCTTTTTTTTTATCACTTTAATTTTTAGTATTCTTTTGTGTAGTTCCAACGTAACAAATTATATTATAAACTCAAGCTATAGGTTAGCTGATAGACATTGCCGCAAGGCAATAAGCTCGCCTTTTTTATTTTGAAATAAAGAGTTTATTATAATATTTTCACTTCCCAAGTTGAAGGAAAAGTAATCCGAAAAGTATTAAGGTTTAGTTAACGTATTAATACAAATGACACTTAGAATTATAATGTAGAAATGATTATAGTAAGTTTCCATTACTATATAGGTATTAAGTAAAATGTTAGTTTGGGTTTATTAAATAGTCTTAATAATTGTGTTAATTAAAATGTCATTGTGGAATTATTAGGCTATTTACGTTTGTCAGATTTAGATGTTAAAGTTTAAAATGTCTGAAAATTACAATAGAAATATTTTATAAAACGTATTTATCAATATCGTTTTAAAGGTCATTCACGCTGTAATAACATTTATTATTGAAACAGTGCTTTAATCTCTGTTTGAATCCTGGTTGTTTCATTGATTTGATGTTATAAATAGGATAAAAAACGAATTTACCGCGTGAATTTTGTAACACCCGAAGTGTCGGCGACGTTGCAGCCGCCGTTGTCCAGTCTACCCTGGACAACGGCGGCTGCAACGTCGCCGAAACGTCGGGTGCTACAAAATTCAAGCGGTAAATTCGCTTTTTATCTTATTTATAATGTCAAATAACCGCGATAGTCTCCGATTTGATTTGATGTTGTGTGGAATAGCTTTAAAATATTTAACACAACAGAACTGAGGTCCCTTTTCACACATTTCTGTCTTGTTTTGTGTGCTGTGTGTATTCCTATGCGATAGGAATCATTTGCAGGAATCATTTGCCCATGGCAAGAGTTGAAAAGGTTGTTGTTTAAATTGGTTGACCTTTTTCGTATTTTGTATTTTATATTGCTAGTGTCATCTATTATTTATGTATGGCGAGGCCGCAGTTCCTGACTTATTTTTGTTTTTCAACTGATAATATTGTTTAAGTTAGTTATTATCCACCTACAATATTCACAAATCGGTGTAGGTTAGTTCTAGAATATTGCATGTCAACAACAAGCTTGCATTTTTCTAATAAATTATGGGTTATTATTATTACTATTACCTATTATTTAAATAATATTTATATACCGCCATCAGATCAACCTTCTTCCCGAAGGGACATCACCCTAAAAATCCTTCCCCAAGTCCTTGGCCACTTTCCGGAAAATCTTGGGGAGACACAGCTGTTTTTATCGTTTACTTCGTTTCAAAATTATTATCGGCATAAACGACTCTAAATAGTGTTTCTTACAATCTTTCTTACAATGCTCACTAAAATTACCACGATTCCGAATGATATCATCTAAAACAATAAAATTTGAATACTGCCAGTGATCAAAACGATGGCAACTTCGTGAATAGTGACAGCTGTCAATAAACCGAGTTTCTCCGTGAGCTAGAGCTCACGGAGAAACTGTCCCCAAGTAGAGTGAGGTAGACCTCACTCTACTTGGGGACATTTAGCTTTAAAACAGTAAATTACTTCGTACGAAGATGAGTGATCTAATTGTGGACGATTACAGCAACGTGACTGTCAAGATTGAGGAAAATGTCGCCATTAAAGAAGAGGTCTATGATTCCGATGATTCAGATTATATACCCCTGAGCGAATTCGTACCGGATGAGCGAGGTAACGTGGTTGAATTCTTCGAAGATGAAACTCGTGTGATAAAGCCAGAGCCAATCGAAGGTGGACCATCTGGAAGCAGTAATATTGGCGATAGCGGATCTAGCGTTGGACGTGTCAAATCGCATGTTTGTCTGGAGTGCGACAAGGCGTTCACTTTAAAAAAAAATTTAAATCGACACTTAAAAGCAGTTCACTGGAAGTTGAAGAAGTTCTTATGCGAGGAATGCGATCTTGCTTTTGCAGCGAAAACTCATTTAAAAGGTCACGTAGACGCAGTCCACAGGAAATTGAAGAAATTTCCATGTGAGGAATGCGATTATGCTTTTGCAGGGAAATGTAACTTAAAAACACATGTATACGCAGTTCACAGAAAATTAAAAAAATACTCGTGTGGGGAATGTGATTCGGCCTTTAAGAAGCAATGGCATTTGAAAATGCATGTAAACGCAGTCCACAGGAAACTAAAGCAATATTATTGTGGAGAATGTGGTCGTGCTTTTGCACGGCCAGGGGCTTTGAAGAAACATGTTAACCAAGTTCATAGGGAATTGAAGAAAATATCATGTGCAGAATGCGAACGTGATTTTAAACAGCAATGGTATTTGAACAGTCATATAGTTACAGTTCACAGGAAAATCAAGAAATACACATGTGGGACATGTGCTCGTTCATTTTCCGCGAAACATACTTTGAAGATACATTTAGCTGGCGTTCACGAGAAATTGAAGAATTATTTATGTGCAGAATGCAATCGTGTCTTTGGACATCGATCAAGTCTGATTGTACATTTAAAGGAAAAACACGCCGCATAATCATTGGTACCTAATACAGAATAAATCAAAAGCATTTAGCAAAAGAAATTCAAATAAGGACCTTTTACTATAATTATAATTTTCCAAAAATACTTGTCTGAATTACATGTTGACGATTACTTAATATCACATTAGAATTGTTAATATCATTAGTTTTAATATCATTAGAATTGTTAATATCATTAATTCATCACATAGTTCATATCACATTAGTTTTCGACGAATTTTAATTATAAAAATTATATATAAATATGTATTATTGTATGTACCTATAATTATAGGTATTATGTACCTATAATTGAAAATTACATGTAATATATAATGGTGCAAATAAATTAATATGTTCTGTTGTACATTTTTTTGGTACAGTATTTTTTGTTGTTGAATAGTAATTTGAATCTCATTGTCATACATTTTCATACCAACGTAGAACTCCCGCGCCTCCAATTTTTTTTCCGTAGCTAATGACTATTTTAAATTGTAACAATTGCATATTTTGAAATAAACAAAATAATGCAAAGAAATATTTTAAATAGACTATGGGTAATTTCGGCATGCCATATTCGCTACCCGCAAAACATATTTTTTTTGCATACGTAAATCTTTGGTATACATATATTTATGTTAAGTTAAACCTCATTGTACTTCTTCTTCTTCTTCTTCATCAGCGCGCATTCGCCCACCGTTGGGCATACGCCTCTCCAATCACTCTCCATCCGGATCGGTTGTCCGTTTCCCTCATCCAGACAGGTCCAGCTGTCTTCTTGATGTAGTGTCAGTTTGGTTTGCAGCCTGATCGTACCCAGAGATTCTTAGCACCCCCTGCCCCGCCGTTAACGTACCGCTGCTGGGGACTGGGGGCCGTGGTAAGGTTGTACTGTTCATCACGATTGGAGGTATTTAGCCCGATACCCGCCACGTCGGCCACACGTCTTGGCGAGCTCCACACTTTCAGGAAAATATTACCATTTCCTAGGCTTGTGGCAACCTGGTCGGGTTACTTAACTGCCGAATTGCACTATATTCACTAAACGTATTATTTAATTATTATTTATTGTTGAGAAAATTTCAAAATATATATTGACACCTAGAATTTAAACCTCATTGTACATGTTATGTTAATACTTGATTTATATTAGTACCTTAAGCGAAAATACTGCTCACGAATTAGTATAAGTTAGCTATAGAATATTGCATGTAATCAACGAACTCACATTGTGAATAAAGAATCTCATTAGTGTATTTTTCTGAAATTTGTAGAGTCAACTACAGTTGTAATAAAACATTTCAATGCATAGCAGTCATTCTAATACCTGCATAACGATTCTAGCAATACCACATAATTGTAAATCAGTGTAAACATTTACAAATTACGGGGTAATAGACAAACGGACAAAATATATACCTACACACATGAAACCTGAAAATATTACACATTTTTTTTGGGCAATCGTTGGAAAATTACCCTATTGACGTGATTAATTAATGACGCACATTCACACTTTTAAACATGGTATAGATATATGATACAACTGGGGTATTTTTTGATGAATAACTTTTACCCTTCGGCCACATAACGACCAAATTTGGTTGCACATCAGAACACTGTTGACTACGGAACGACCAACGGCTTGCTCCCAGAGCGCACAGTAATATTATTTTCTAATTCGAACGCATCCTAAAATCCATACCAAATATCTCACACAGACGGCCGCTAGAATAATTTCGCACGTCATTTCGAGGATATTTCTGGTAAAATTCCATTGTCAAACATCATATTTTTTTTCGAGAAATCATCAAAAAATTTATTGGTTTTTATGAGCCAATATCTAAATATGTTTATACATAAATAAGCAAAACGAAATATTATTTCTGATAGAGAATCTGATAAAGATCACGATAGTATTTACAATTTCTTATTACTTCTTAGAATTATAATGTAGAAATGATTATAGTAAGATTATTCCATTGCTATACCTATATTAAGTAAAATGTTAGTTTTTGTTTAAATTAAAATGTCATTGTGGAATTATTAGGCTATTTAATTTTTGTCAGATTTATTAGATGTTTAAAGTCTAAAATGTCTGAAAATAACAATAGAAATATTTTACAAAATGTATTTATCATTATCGTTCAAAAAGTAATTCACGCTGTAATAACATTTATTTTTGAGCCAATGCTTTAATGTCTGTTTGAATCCTGATTGTTGCAATGATTGATTTTATAAATAAGATAAAAAAACGAATTTACCGCGTGAATTTTGTAGCACCCGAAGTATCGGCGACGCTGCAGCCGCCGTTGTCCAGTCTACCCTGGACAACGGCGGCCGCAACGTCGCCGAGACGTCGGGTCCTAAAAAATTCAAGCGGTAAATTCGTTTTTTGTCTTATTTATAATGTCAAATAACCGCGATAGTCTCCGATTTGATTTGATGTTGTGTGGAATAGCTTTAGAATATTTAACACTACAGAACCGAGGTCCTTTTTTACACATTTCTGTCTTGGTTTGTGTGCTGTGTGTATTCCTATACGATAGCGGCCACACGATTAATCCGATTGAGCTGAAATTTGGTGTGCAGGAATCATTTGCCCATGGCAAGAGTTGAAAAGATTGTTGTTGAAATTGGTTGACCTTTTTCGTATTTTGTATTTTATATTGTATTTTCTTCAGATCGAATGCTGCTGGCAGCTAGTGCCGTCTATTATTTATGTATGGCGAGGCCGCAGTTCCTATCTTATTTTTATTTTTCAACTGATAATATTTTTCAAGTTAGGTATTATCCGCCTCCAATATTCACAAATCGGTGTAGGTTAGCTCTAGAATAATGCATGTCAACAACAAGATTGCATTTTTCAAATGAATAATGAGTTATTATTAACATTATTCCCTATTATTTAAAAATATTCCAGGAGAAATGGGTCAATATATCACAATATTTAAACTTTTCATTTAATAATAATATGTATTTATAGTCCTGATCGACTAAAAATGCAACTCCTCTTAGAAAACCCACCGAAGAAAGTTTTTTTTCAATTTCTGCAGGAGTGCATGAACGATTATTCACAGAATTTATCGCCAGAATTTTGCTCTCAATATTGATATTATATTAAAATGAGTCTCTCAAAATATTTCCACAAATATTTTCTCGCTATAATGGTTAGAAATACCTACTCTTAGGTGAGAGTTGCACCATTTGATCTTGACAAGACTTAAGAGGCCGTGTACGAAATCGATGTGGGCCGTGATACCTCTATAATCAATGGTATAATATAACTATAGGTAGGTAGGATTTTCGGAGCCAAAGAGATACGTCCATCCTTTGGAAGCGCTCGGCGGGGACTAGCTGACTTGAGGCGTGAATCGTATCATAGGCGAGTATGATAACGCGAGAATTAGATTGTTTTAAAAGACTTTATTGCCAATTTTAATTAATGTTTTGCATTTTTTTTTTGAGGAAATGGATTGATATTGAACTAAAGTTTATTACTGTTGTTTTTATTTTATGAACGAGAGTTCTAAAAGGCCAAAATCAAAAGCATTTCTTCGCCCATTTTCTAAAAAAATTGACAAAGTTAAATATTTTTTTTATCAACAATTTTATATGAAAGTAGTAAAAAGTGATTCACTTATTATATAGAGGACTTTCACAACAATACATTGTAATTCTTTTATACCGTTTAGATGTCAAAACGATTCGTAAATATGTTATATTCTAAACCTCTTACAGCAAAAATTCACAAACAGTCGCCGGTTTAAGGTCAATTAATCAAAATTCTATAATAATTTTCAAAAAAGTAGCTCACTCATTGACAATAATAAAAATGATCTTTTATGTTGTGCAATAAAACTTATAGAAATACATTATTTTAACCTTAAATTCATTTCTGCAAAATTACGTAAATTCACGAAATGCGCAAAATTTCGTGTACGACCTCTTAAATAGTTTGTGGTTGAAATAGGTCCACCTATTTTTATTTGTTTTAATTGCATTTTCTTCCGCTTGAATGTTGACGTCAGCTAGCGCCATCTTTTACATGTGTATGGCACTATTTAACTGCTGTTGCGGTTCATCTCTTCGCTTAGACATCGAAGCGCACTTTTGAAGGATTACCGCTAGGTGGCGATACGCTACTTTGAAAGTGAAAGTTTCGACTTTGATTCAACCTATAAAATCAATGATTCAACTAAAATATTTATCTGAGACGGGTTGATTGGACGTGCAAGATTGAACGTGTAACGACCGTATATTCTTCCCGAAGGGACATCACCCTAAAAATCTTTCCCCAAGTACTTGACTACTTTCCGGAAAAATATTGGGGTGACACAACCGTTTTTTTCGTTTACTTCGTTTCAAACTTATTATTGGCAATAAACGACTCTAAATAGTGTTTCTTACAAATACTAGCTCACTAAAATTACCACGACTCAGAAAGATATCATCCAAAACAATAAAATTTGAACACTGGCAGTAATCAAAACGATGGCAACTTCGTGAATAGTGACAGCTGTCAAACAACCGTGTTTCTCCGCGAGCTCCACCTCACTCTATTTGGGGACATTTAGCTTTAAAACAGTAAATTACTTCATACGAAGATGTGTGATCTAATTGTGGACGATTACAGCAACGTCGTGACTGTCAAGATTGAGGAAAATGTCGCCATTAAAAAAGAGGTCTGCGATTCTGATGATTCAGATATAAATATTTCTCTGAGCGAATTCAGGCCGGATGAGCGAGGTAACGTAGTCGAATTCTTCGAAGATGAAACTCGTGTGATAAAGCCAGAGCCAATCGAAGGTGGACCATCTGGAAGCAGTAATATTGGCGATAGCGGATCTAGTGTTGGACGTGCCAAATCGCATGTTTGTCCGGAGTGCGACAGGGCGTTCTCTTTAAAAAATGGTTTAAATCGACACATAAAAGCAGTTCACTGGAAAGTGAAGAAGTTCTTATGCGAGGAATGCGATCATGCTTTTGCAGCGAAAACTAATTTAAAAGTTCACGTAGACGCAGTTCACAGGAAATTGAAGAACTACTTCGAGCCAATCGAAGGTGGACCATCTGGAAGCAGTAATATTGGCGATAGCGGATCTAGTATTGGACGTGTCAAATCGCATGTTTGTCTGGAGTGCGACAAGGCGTTTTATTATAAGAGTCTTTTAAATCAACACATAGAAGTCGTTCACAGAAAATTAAAAAGATATTCGTGTGGGGAATGTGTTTCGGCTTTTATAAGTCAATTTGATTTCAAATTACATGTAAACGCAGTCCACAGGAAACTAAAGCAATACTCTTGTGAAGAATGTGGTCGTGCTTTTGCACGGCCAGGGAATTTGAAGATACATGTAAACGGAGTTCATAGGGAATTGAAGAAAATATCATGTGCAGAATGCGAACGTGATTTTAAACAGCAATGTAATTTGAACAGACATATAGATACAGTTCACAGGAAAATCAAGAACTACACGTGTGGGACATGTGCTCGTTCATTTACCACGAAACATACGTTGAAAATTCATTTAGCTGGCGTTCACGAGAAATTGAAGAATCATTTATGTGCAGAATGCAATCGTGTCTTTGGATATCGATCAACTCTCATTGCACATTTAAAGAAAAAACACGCCGCATAATCATTGGTAATACAGAATAAATCAAAAGCATTTAGCAAATGACATTTAAATAAAGACCTTTTATTATAATTATAATTTTTCAAAAATACTGGTCTGAATTACATGTTCACGATTAGTTTCCAACACTCACACTGCATTATGTACGCTGACGATCTTAAAAAGTTTATTCTGTGGTCAAAGATATTTCACAGTGTCATCGATTACAGGAGGACCTTGCTCGCATGTCAGACTATTGCTCTCTCAATAAATTAAGTTTAAATGCGGCGAAATGCAACAAGTTATCCTTTACTCGTAACCGATCAAAGTATGATTTCGACTACAGGATAGGCGGAGAGATTATAGTAGAGAAGAGTGTAGTGCGGGATTTGGGGATAATGCTGGACAACAAATTAATGCTGGATACACACATTGAACACTTGGTGGGAAAAGCTTACAGAGCTCTCGGTTTCGTACTGAGAGCATGCAAACCATTCTCCGACATTAATGTGCTCTTCACTCTTTATAACGCCTACGTTCGCAGTATAGTGGAGTTTGCGTCACCTAGGGGAGACCGGGGCTATGGGGCCACCCCGGGGAATGAGGCCACCCGCTTAATTCAAACCCCGCGCGTTTTAGTCCGCTTATATGCAGTGCTACCAACTCTCATTGGCATAATTAAACAGTCCGACGACGGCCGTGTTCATGTGAGGAGATATAAAAGTTTCGTGGGCGAAAAATCAAAATACCGCCATTCCATCTAAGGTCGGACTTTTACAAAAGTAAGCATATGAAAAATTTGATTGGTAATACTAAGATCAAACAATGTATGCTTTATAATAGCATATTGCAGCATGATTTAGCATGCAATTGATTGCTTCAATGACAGTTTTAGGTTATATTTTCCATATGTTTGTAAACTTCACCAAAATGGGGCAATGAGGCCAGGGATGGCCTGATTACCCCAATATTGTGGATTAAAGGAAACAAAGTGCTTTACGTGTTTTTTTCCCTTTTCATAGATGGTTCGAAATTATCAGAGGAAGACGAATAAAGCCAGTTGGAGCAAGGAATGTATGACAGAGGCTTGTGCTCAAGTGGCCAACGGCAGAAGTGTCAAAAGTGTGGCGAAGACTTTTAACATTCCGAGGAGTTCTCTTCGAAACCAATTAAAAAAAGGAATTCCACAAGGCCCCAATATGGGTAAACCAACAGTGTTCAGCGCTGGACAAGAAGAAGAACTAAAGGCTCATGTCCTAATTTTGGCAAAATTATATTTTGGTGTGACAACAACTCAAATAAGGCAAATTGCTTATGAATTTGCTGAAATTAATAACATCAAAAATAAGTTCAACAAAACTACCAAACTCGCCGGTGAGGGTTGGCTCTCTGGCTTCTTGAAACGCTGTGGTGACATTTCACTTAGAAAGCCAGAGCACACAAGCCTCAGTAGAATACTGGGATTTAACAAGCTTGACGTGTCAAAATTTTACAGCAACCTCGAAGAAGTATATGGTAAATACAAGTTTCCGGCATCTCGAATATTCAACTGTGACGAGACAGGTGTTAATACAGTTGGGAGTGCAGTAAAAGTACTGGCCAAAAAAGGTCAGAAGCAAGTTGGTCTTATTTCCAGCGCTGAGCGAGGAACAAATACCACGGTGGTTTGCTGCTTCAGTGCTGCAGGGTTATACGTTCCGCCTATGTTCATCTTTAAGCGTCAAAGAATGACACCTCTGCTGGAGAAGGATGGGCCTCCAGATGCCATCTACACTTGCTCTAAGTCTGGCTGGATAACCGAAGATTTGTTTGTAAAATGGCTCGAACACTTCCATAAGACTGTTAAATGTTCAACACAGGAACCAGTTTTGTTGGTACTTGACAATCACTCGAGTCATGTATCCCTATCAGCTTACAATTTCTGTAGAGCTAATGGAATTGTCATGGTATCACTCCCACCGCACACCTCCCATCGCACCCAGCCCCTGGACGTTGTATTTTTTGGACCTCTGAAGAAGGCAATTAATCGAGAGATAGACCTTCATCTAAAGACAAAGCAGTATGAGAGAGTCGTACAATATGACATTGCTTCTATCTTTTGTTCTGCCTATAGAAGAGTGTCTTCCGTAGACAAAGCTCTAAAAGGGTTCCAGTGTACTGGTATTTTTCCATTGAATCCATACGTTTTTGATGAGACCGAATTTACACCTCCTGCTGAAGATTTAGACGTTGTTTCCGAGCGATCAGATCAGGATGTTATCGTTGAACCATCTAATCAGGAAGTTGTCGCCGGGCCTTCAAATTGGAACAAGTCACCCCATACCACAGTGGCTGAAATAACACCTATTCCAAGGAGGATCAAGAAGATTACAAAACATCTCCGAAAGAAAGGCTCATCCCAAATACTAACGTCAACACCTCTCAAAGACGAGCTTATTGAGAAAAGTTTGAAAAAAGAAAAGAAAGCTAACAAGGAAGTAGAGAAACAGAAGTTATTGAGAGTTAAGAAGAAAGTATTTAGTAGCTCCTCATCAGACACCTCAACTGAAATCGTATTCGACGATGAAGGTTTAAAAGATCAGGAGAGTTCCGATGATGAAATTTGCCTTGTATGTGGCGAATATGGGAAAAGTCGTGAAATTTGGTTCAGGTGCACAATTTGTGGAAAGTGGGCGCACAAGGACTGCAGTGGCGCTGAAAAGGCAAAATGTTATATTTGCGATTTTTGTAATGTTCTTTAATTAAACAAACTTTATTTCTTTGATTAAACTTGTATTTATAATTATTTGGGGTAACCAGGCCAGGGGTGGCGTCATTACCCCATACCATGGGGTAATGAGGCCATTTGCAGTGTTCATAGTTTTTAGCTGTTAAGTATCAACACTTTGAAAACTTCCCCTTATGAGGTATTCAGGGTGATAGTCAACATATTGAAATTTAATTTTGTCTAGGAGCGATATCAAAATTCCTTAAAACTAACAATATTTTTCTCGATTTCCCTTAAGGTGGCCCCATAGCCCCGGTCTCCCCTATGACTGAAAATGGGTTAACCAAGTGCAGAACACGTTTGTTGTCATCCACCCTGTTTCTTGTGCTATACCTAATGTTCCAGTAGGTGCACCATCTGTTAGTTCTTTCTTCATATTTTTACGTGGAAATATGAGACAGGGTGGGACGTAGTTGTCTGTAGCGTTCATGCAACAAACAACTGTAACGTTGGATCCTCGTTCCGCGCTGGTTATAGCACCTACTTGCTTCCTTCCAGCTGTGGCAAATATTTTTTGTGGTTTTTGCACAGTTGATAGTGCCGATTCATCAACGTTATATATTCTTGATGGAGGAATATTTTCCTTCTCTTGAATCTCCTGCAGTTTATTGAAGAACCGCTGAATTTGAGGCTTATTAAAAGCTTGCGCTCTAGCTGCAGATGTCGGCTCTGGTTTTCGTAGTTTTATATCGGGGTTTCTTTTCCGGAACCCAGATAACCATTCTTGACCGGCTATTCTCTTCTCTTTGTTGAATGAATTTTCGAATCCATAATTTTCTGCCATCTGGTAAGCTAGCTCTTGCACGTCTTTGCATGTTAAGCCGAACAGCCTTGTTTCCAGAGTTTTCAAATGCTGGATTAGTTTTCGTTCAACTTCCTTGGGAAAAGTTGTTTTGAATCTCCCCAGTCCCTTGGCATTTGGCTTTAGCATCTTATTATGACCTAAAGCATGGCGTCTCAATGTTGCTTGGGGAACACCTAAGGTTTTTGAAGCCAAAAGCCATCCCATCTTCTTATTCTTGACAGCATCCATTGCTTTCGCCATTGATTCATCGTTCCAATTTTGCCGCGTGGATGTTCGTTGATAGTTGCGCGGCATTTTCCCGCAAACTAGAACAAAATATCAAAATTAAATAATAATAATAATAACCTTGTAGGCAATAAGTTGCCAAGGGCAGACTTATTGCCTTAGGCAATTTCTTCCAAACAACCGGGTGGACCTAAAGTTTTATAATCACCATCTTGTAGTATGTCATTTTGTCCATATGTATGGACAAAATGACATACTATGCCATTTTGTCCCTAGTCAGTCTATGTCATTTTGTCCATAGCAGCATAACATTTTTCAACAATAAAATATATATTTTATAACAGAAATAAACACGAAAACATATAAGCTGACACAATGGACTTCAAATAACAGCACTCCATCAAGTATGTACAAGAAATACGATGAAAACACTTACCTGCGTAAATGCGAACTGCATACAAAAAAAACTCGCCAATACACAAATTCTGTTATGCCACGTCAAACGCAGCCGCGTGCGCGGGGGGAACTGACGCGCTCGCATGATTGCGGACGCCTCGTCCTGCGCCTAGCGGTCGATTTGAGAAAGGAATACCTGGCAGTTCCCGCGCAAAGGGCACTATGTCGTTTTGTCCATGTATGTCATTTTGTACATATCTCCCCTACAGCCTTTTAGTCTGTTTTTACAATATCCAAATTTATCACCACGTACATACAGTTCAACGTTCTTCATTATGCTGTCGATATGAACATTTTAGTACTGGCGGTACTCAAAATCATTTTTAAGATGTACTTACTAAAACCAGAAATTAAAATAATTAATAAAAATAATCAAGAAATATAAAATCAGAAAAGGTCATAATAATTAAAAAATGCTACTTAAAATTGTAAAAAAAAGGCCAAAAAATTAAAACATCATTTAAAATTAACAAACTCCTCGATCGAATAAAAAGCTTTGTCTAATACGAATTCTTTAAGTAATTTTTTGAATAAGCTTTCTTCTTGAATTGTTTTTAAACTTTCCGGTAGCCTGTTAAAGTAATATGGCCCGGAGTATTTTGTGTCTTGCCTTGCTGTATTCAGTTTAGTACATGTTATAAAAAAAATATTTCTCGTATTTTTAGTATGTCAATCTGAAAACTTTTTATAATGTGTTTTTTTATTCTTAAAAAAAACTCAGTCAGTAACTTGAAGAGATAGAGGGAGGTTAAGGTGAGGATTCTTAGCCTTTTAAAAATGGGTCGACACGACTCTTCCCTTTTCACCTTTGCAATTATTCGTACTGCTCTCTTTTGGAGTATAAATATGGGTTCCCTATGACAAGCATAACAATTTCCCCAGATTGTAACAGCATAACTTAGGATAGCTTCAATATAGCTGAAATAAACCTTTCTTGATTGTAATTCATCCAACGACCTTTTTACAATACTCAAAGCATAAGATGCCCGACTTAACCTACTTTCGAGGTTTTCACAGTGGAAGTTCCATTTTAAAAGTTCGTCGACATGAACACCTAAAAATCTAGTACAAGGACTTTGAGGAATGGCAGTGTTATTTATTGAAAGTATTATTGGCGAACCTTCATTCCGATTTCGGAGATTTGTAAAATGTATGAAGTTACTTTGAGATGCATTTAGTGTAAGGCTGTTGCTCTCAAACCAACTATTAAGTTTACATAGATTAATTTTAACGTTAATCAATAATTCTTCCATATCTTTACCGGCAACAATTAAACTAGTTTCGTCGGCAAACATCGTTACATTTATATCCTTCGCTATGAAGTTGCTGTTCTATATAGGAAATTTAAGGTCAGAAACTATGTACAAATAAGTTATATTTAATTTTTTAAAATGACACCAGAACCAGAGTGGCCCAAATGCAAAAATCATTTTTGTGGATATGGGTAACCTGGGCCACTGTGGTTTAATAATATTGCTTAAATGACAAGGACAAAACTATTTAGATAGCGCCATTTGGGATTTCTTTAATAAAACAAATTTGGGCCACTCTGGATTTGTAAATAATGATTTTTATATGGATGTTTGCATTAAACTTAAAATCACCAAAATGTCACTTGGGCCATTCTGGTTTTGGTGGCCTCAAATATTGACCCCTATTGGGCTCGATTGCGTTTCTTCGTGAACTAAAATCGGAAATTAGTCCGTGTGAACGAGACAGGGCAATGCGCTAGAGCGGGGTGTGAGATGACCGGTTGTCACTTTTTCGCATTAAAACTGCCCGCCAAGGTCAAATCTTACACCGCACGAAATATGCTCGAATTAATTCGGACGAGTATAAGTTCGGCAGGTGGTATTTATCGACGATCATTCGTATCATATTCCGCTCTAACGTATTGCTCTGTCTCGTTCGCTTGGACTAATTTTAGTTTTAGTTCACAAAGAAACGCAATCGGGCCCATTATCTATGCAGATTTGCAATTTAAGTAGGAGTTGCTTAATTCATCTGTTCCCGCTCCGAAGCGGGACGATCGGAAAAGTTCGGGAAATTTCGGACACACTCGCAATGCAAAACGGACGGTACCACGGCGAGGTCGTCGGGCAGTAGGTACGTATTCGACACGACAACGGAACGTGACTGCGCGCGTCCGCCGGTTCGTGCCCAAGTGCTCGCGCAGTTCGCCCAGTTCGTGAAAAAGTGCAAAAGAACAATTATTGGGGTGCATCGATCATCACATCATCAGAATAGATCAACCTCCAGTCTCAGCACCGCACACATACAAGGTTAGAGTTCACCTATCTATACCATCTCTCTTCCACTCCCATCTCTACGTTGATGACGTCACTTTCCGGCGAAATCATCATCTGCTGTAAAACTCTCGTGGACAGAAACCAACGAATACTTTGAAGGCGTTTGTCACGGACTCTTCAAAGTTGATATCTTTCCCTTGTAACAAATTATCTAAATTCTGAAAAAAAAAACTCTATTGTAGCAAGATCTGGCAAGTACGGTGGGTAACAAAGAGTCTCCAGCCGCAACTCCTGCAACTTTGCGACTGTTGACTTTGCAGTGAAATCTGTGGTTATACGTTGTCATGCAGTAACACGAGATTCTTCATAATTGTTTGCAGGAATTAACAGTAAACATTTACGGTAACTGTATAGCCAGACTGCAAGAAGCTGTAATAGAAAACACTGGCAGAGGATCTCATATTTGAAAATAATACAAATTTTCAACTTTACCATTGTTGCATAAACGAAAATATTTGAGCAAAAACAAATGACGGAAAGACAAGAAACAAAAGACGGAAGACAGCTGATCCTTAAAAAGACCCAATATTTAAAGCAATAATAACTTCTATTATAATATTATATCAAATATTAACTAAGCATCCACAGGTAACTCAAAATTACCAGTATTTTTAGCAACTAATAACCGGTTTTACTTTAAATTTTAACCAGCCGAAACCCATCGAGTTCGACGGTTATTATTAGTTATTTCTAAGTTGTCAGGTATGAGTTCCATCTCAGTTGACTGCAGTGTTGGCTGCCTTGAAGTTGAAATTTAATTGCTGGATGTTCGCTCCTCTTTGTTTGGTCGTAAATTAAGTTGTTTTGCCTTTCTTGATGCGAGTATTCTTCATCGAGCCTTGTTACAATTGTATTTTGGCGTTAGCTGGCTCTTTCTCGCCTTCCAGTAAGGCTTTTCCTGCGGGATTATAGCTTTTTCGGATTATGAGCTATTAAAATCGATGGTAAAGGTCCAACAGGTCAATATCACTGGTGATATTATAAATAGGATAGAAAACGAATTTACCGCGTGAAATTTGTAGGACCCGACGTTTCGGTGACGTTGCAGCCGCCGTTGTCTAGGGTAGACTGAAAGAGCTGTCAGTCCGTTGTTTTGCGGGTAGGCCGCAAACCGCTGCCGCCACTGCGTAGGTTATAACGGTGGTGGGGGGCCGGGCTCGGAGCGAGGGAATTTTTAAAATCCGTCTTGCACACAACACTCACTGTATCCTGTTTTACGTCTTTGCGTTCGGCGTTCGGCGGCGGGAACATTTTAAGAAGAGGGTTCCAAGTAGAAGAGAGTTTGTAGCCGTCATCTCTATTGAAGTCCGTTGTTTTGCGGGTAGGCCGCAAACCGCTGCCGCCACTGCGTAGGTTATAACGGTGGTGGGGGGCCGGGCTCGGAGCGCGGGAATTTTTAAAATCCGTCTTGCACACAACACTCACTGTATCCTGTTTTACGTCTTTGCGTTCGGCGTTCGGCGGCGGGAACATTTTAAGAAGAGGGTTCCAAGTAGAAGAGAGTTTGTAGCCGTCATCTCTATTGAAGTTCGGAGTTCTTCTTATTTCAATGGCTTCCCGGATCATGCGAGGAAAGTAGAATTGTTCCTTGGATAGAACAATGGGATTTTGAAACTGCATCCAGTGGTTACTTCCGCTATCCAATATATGTTCGCAGATCGCCGATTTTTCTCGCTGAACGTTTTTAACAGCTTTGATGTGTTCTGTCAGTCGCGTGGCTATGGGCCGTTTCGTTTGTCCAACGTAGGCTAGCCCGCAGCTACATTCGACTTTATACACACCCGGGGTTTGCAGTGGTATTACATCCTTTACAGGCCTCAAAAATCGAGCTATATTTTGGGTCGGTTTGAAGATCGTTTTTATATCGAATCTGTTTAGCATCTTACTTATTCGATCAGTCACGCCCTTGACGTATGGTAAGAATGCTCTTGATCTGCTCGGTTTTTGAGTTTCGTCCGTATTAGATCGTGTGCGTGTCTCGTGATATTTTCCGTATCCATTTTTCCTAAGGACATCATTGACATGTTCCATCTCCTTCGGAAAATGCTCAGTGTCGCATAGATCGCGTGTTCGATTCACGAGCGACGTTTGCACTGAACGTAGATGGTAGGGATGATGGTGTGAGCTTGCATGCAAATATCTGTCCGTATGTGTGGGCTTCCGATATACCGTATGTCCGAGAGTATTGTCACTTCTCCTCGTCACTTTGACATCCAAAAATGGTAAGGAGCCGTCCTTCTCTACTTCATACGTGAAACTGATTTTTGGGTGTATGGAGTTTAGATGACCCAGGAATTCTTTCACCGTTTGAATGTTGCCTTTCAGGATGCAGAAGGTATCATCCACGTAGCGAAGCCAGAGAATGGGTTTAATTTTGGAGGTTTTTATGGCTAATTCATCAAAATATTCCATATATAGGTCACTAACTATCGGTGATACGGGGCATCCCATTGCTACTCCGTCGATTTGTTTGTAATAATCGCCGTTCCATAGAAAGTAGCAGGATGTCAGGCAATGTTGAAGCATGTCGGCGTAGCTAATAGGGAGGTCCTCAGACCTTAGTTTATCTCTCACCACCGTAAGACACTCCGAAATGGGCAAATTTGTAAATAAAGATTCGACGTCAAAGCTCACCATTATTTCGTCTTCGGCCAGTTTTAAGCTTCTAATAATGCTTACGAAATGTCGCGAGTCCTTCACGTAAGACGTCGTTTTGCCCGTAAGCGGTTGGAGGACACCAGCCAAGTGTTTTGACAGAGGATATGTGGGGCTGTCGTTTTCTATCCTATTTATAATGTCAAACAACCGCGATAGTCTTCGATCACTGGTGATTTCAAATATTGCCCAAAATTTTCTATTTGACGACACATCTGCAGATAGAGAACTTTTTCGACACATCTCAACCAAATTTTTACATCTAGCCGTTCTCTCAATATGGCGGTAACAGAAAAAAAACACGTCTCAAATTAATACGGACTAGCTGAAATCCGTCGAAACCGACGGTAACATTATTGTCAGTAATGTTTTAAAAATAAACGGAAACATAGGTATGTACTTCTTATTTACATACAAATAATATATTTTTAAGATTAATTCGATTACGTTGCGGTGCCTTGCTTATTTTATCTACGATCAGTAATGTCCCCAAGGTCTTGGATAACTTTCCTCCCTCACCAACTCCCCCCCCCCCCCCCCCCAACCCTCCTCTCTCGCTCCCCCTTCTCCCCCCCCTTCTCAAATCACCCCCTGAACCACCAACTACCCATTACCCCGTCCCCCACCACCCCACCTCCTGCGCGGAAATCTAGAGGAAGGTAATTTCATTTTTCATTTTTCTCTTTTGATGACATATCTACAGGCCGAGAATTTTTTTAGATACCTCTACTAAATTTTTACACCTAGCCGTTCTCTCCATATGGCCGTTACAGGAAAAAACACGTTTTAAATGAATATATAGAAGATTTTTATTATTAATATTATAGATTATTTAAATTGAATTAATTAACTATAAGAATAAAATTAATGATTGCCTACTTTTATTGGCTACTGCTAGTGTTGAGTATTGTAAATTGTAATATTTGCAACTTTCTGTCACCAAACGCATTTGAATCTATTCTAAATTATCAATTATTATGCAGTGTGTATTTTTGCTAAATATACCAGCAGATTTGATCGATGTCCAAAGCCACGATTGCATTCTGCACATACATAGTTCTTCAATTTCTCATGAACAGCATGTAAATGCTTTTTTAATGAGAATTTCGAGAAAAATGAACGACCACATTCTCCACACGTGTATTTCTTCAATTTTCTGTGAACTCCGTCTATGTGACCTTTCAAATGTCTTTGTCGTGTGAAAGCACGATCACATTCCGCACATGAGTATGTCTTTAATTTCCTGTGAACTGCGTCTACATGTTCTTTCAAATCCCATTGCTTTGTAAACGCACGGTCACATTCCCTACATATGTATTTCTTCAAGTTCCCGTGTACTACATCTACGTGTACTTTCAAATGCCCTTGCTGTGTAAATGCACGATCGCACTCCTCGCATGAGTATGCCTTCAATTTTCTATGAACTGCGTCTACGTGTTCTTTCAAATTCCATTGGTTTGTAAAAGCACGAGCGCATTGTACGCATGAGAATTTCTTTATTTTCATATGAACTGTGTCTACGTGTCCTTTCAAATTTCCTCGCTTTGTGAAAGCGCGGCCACATTCCTCACATGAATATTTCCTAAAATTCTTATGAATTGCGTTTACGTGTTCTTTGAGATGCCATGACGCTGCAAACGCACGCTCGCACTCTCGACATGAGTATTTCTGCAATTTCTGATGCACACCCTTGACGTGTCGATTTAAATGACCCTTATCATAAAACGCCTTGTCGCACTCCAGACAAACATGCGTTTTGACACGTACAACACTAGATCCGCTATCGCCAATACTACTGCTTCCAGATGGTCCACCTTCGATTGGCTCTGGCTTTATCACACGAGTTTCATCTTCGAATAATTCGACTACGTTACCTCGCTCATCCGGTATGAATTCACTCAGAGGAATATTCAAGTCTGAATCATCACAAGCGTAGACCTCTTTTTCAATTACGACATTATCCTCAATCTTGATAATCACGTTGCTGTAATCATCTGCAATTAGATCACTCATCTTCTATGGAGTAATTGACTGTTTTAAAGTTAAATGGTTGAGCACTGGAACTGAACTCGCGAAGGAATACGATTTGTTGACAGCTGTCACTTTCCTCGAAGTTGCCTTTGGACCATTTGATCATTGCCAGTGTTGAAATTTTAATGTTTTGTATAAAAACTCACTGTCTTATTCAGAGTTGTAGGTTATTTCAGTGAGTTCGTATTTGTAATAGTACTTACTCCTAAACGGGCTATACTTTTACGGCAATATGTGACCGCAATATTGGGCTCGATTGCGTTTCTCTTAAACTAAGACCCTAAACGCAGTGGGTCTTAGTGGCCTACTTGCAAAATGGCCTAGTGGTCCATTCATTCCCCAAATGACTTTATGACATGTATTTTGTCAATACTATATGGCGCTTTTTAGCATTAAACCCTAATCCTGATCTGGATCCTCCCTTACTCGTAACGACGAGGAATTGCCTAAAGCTGAGAGACCAGCTGAATTAGTCGTTTGTAGTGAATGGTTTCGTGCAGCTTGGGCCATACGATCAATCGTGTTCTCGGATTGGTTCAACTCACGATTTAACTCCTATTCAGAAGCCTCCTCTTGTGAAAGGCTCCCCGGGCAAGATAGATAGATAGATAGATTTTTATTCGAATATAGACTTAGGGTAGACCGGGGTCGGTAGTAACAGGGTACGGTTGTAACACCACTAATAACTCGAGCGTCGTTACCTCTAAGTCTATACTCCCCGAAGAAGAAAGAAGGGGGTTTCGTGTCTGAACCAGCTCGGCAGTATGTCGCGGGACTACGTGCGCGACGGTTGTCTGTGGGAGGTGACATTGTGTTTGACAGACCAAAAGTAAGTTTTTTCGTATTCACTATTTTTGAAATATTTTCATTATTTTATAAAAATATCGTTGCTTGTTAGTATGTCTAGTTTCCTTGATTATTTCACCTTTGATTGGAGTATTAATTCGTTGTATATTTAAGGTAATTTTGAAGTTAGGTGCCATTTTATAAGAAACATGTGGCTGGGGACAGTAGTAACAAAATCCCTGGGGTAATTTGTAACGTTATAACTGACCCCATTTGTTGGTTTAAGATATTTTATTATGTGATTTTTAATTGGTAGATGCCAAGACAACGAGTGAAGAAGACCACGCGCGGTTCCAGTGACATATCACAGTATATGGATGCATACGAAGAGATGAAGAATGGAAAATCTTTGCGTGCAACTGCGCTGCAATACGATGTATGCTACGTGTCACTTCGAAGATATAAACTCAAGAGGGAAGCTGCTGGTGAAGAAGTTCTAATGGGATACAGAGCTCCTAACAGGGTTTTCTCTGATACGCAGGAGAAAGAATTGGCCAAGTATCTGATACGATGCGCCGACATAAACTACGGTCTGAGTACAAAGGAAGTAAGAAGCTTACGAGCTACGGCACACGAAGAGTGCACCAAGGGGGACAGAAACTACTTGTGCCATAATTGTGAGTCTGATTAATTATAATTAGATTAGGAATTTTGTTTTATGGAAGTTTTGGTATTTTAGTTTCTTACATTTTACGGAATCTCGGAAATTATATGATTTGTATGGTTTAATTTTGCATTTCAAGAAAATTTGTGTTTTTTAAATGTAGTTTTCTCGCTAGGTAAAGGGTTCTTTACCATTTTTCTTAATAAATCTGATTACATTAAACGTTTTTTTATTTTTTTCGCATGTGTTACAACTAACCCCACCTAGTGTTACAACTAACCCTTGACCCGGGACAGTTGTAACATTTCGCCAATTTTTTCTTTTACATAATCTAAGCTTTTAGCCAGAGAGAAGGAATTCCTAGTATAACGTAATTTTGTAAGCGATTAAAGAAACTATATACAACGTAAGTCGTTTTCGACATAACTATTTCAAAGCGCCTTTTGCAAGACAATAAAGTAAAAATGTTACTTTTGACCCCGGTCTACCCTACAGTACCTATGCACTTTCCGAAAGTCTTATGTTTTCTAGACATTTATGCCTTGCTTGTAGGCTTTACCATACTACACTATATAATCAATGGCTTTACGTAATAGTAATAATAATAATAATAATAATAACACTTTACAAATGGTTTTCATAGCTATGTTACACAACAACGACTTGACCAGACCAATGTATCGCTTAAAAAATCTTCAATTTAATAATAGCCTTTAGAGCACAAAGTATCTTTAACAATTTTTCTAAATTTAGTGTCTGGTAAAAGGGGTAGTTCCTCAGGCAAAGTGTTATAAAAGCGAACACCGTCTCCAATGAAAGATTTACTCACTTTTGCTAACCTAGAGCCCGTAATGGCTAGTTTATTTTTGAACCTGGTGTTCCTATTGTGAATGTCACCCAACCTACGGAACCTGTGCAAGTTTTTACGAATATACAAGGTTCTCGCGTCTCAGGCCTCAGGGCTGGTGGATCGGTTTCTCATCGGGGGATCGCCGCCTGGCGCTACTGGACGGTTTGCTTAGCGTTCGGCGACGTCAATCGGTTGTACACTCTGACTAACAGACGGGGGAGCCCGCGTAAACGACCTCGGTCCAACCAGTCGGGAGGAAGGAGGTATCCTGAATGTTATAAATAGGATAGAAAACGAATTTACCGCGTGAAATTTGTAGGACCCGACGTTTCGGTGACGTTGTAGCCGCCGTTGTCTAGGGTAGACTGAAGAGCTCTCAGTCCGTTGTTTTGCGGGTAGGCCGCAAACCGCTGCCGCCACTGCGTAGGTTATAACGGTGGTGGGGGGCCGGGCTCGGAGCGCGGGAATTTTTAAAATCCGTCTTGCACACAACACTCACTGTATCCTGTTTTCGTCTTTGCGTTCGGCGTTCGGCGGCGGGAACATTTTAAGAAGAGGGTTCCACGTAGAAGAGAGTTTGTAGCCGTCATCTCTATTGAAGTTCGGAGTTCTTCTTATTTCAATGGCTTCCCGGATCATGCGAGGAAAGTAGAATTGTTCCTTGGATAGAACAATGGGATTTTGAAACTGCATCCAGTGGTTACTTCCGCTAGCCAATATATGTTCGCAGATCGCCGATTTTTCTCGCTGAACGTTTTTAACAGCTTTGATGTGTTCTCTCAGTCGCATGGCTATGGGCGTCGGTCGTCGGGTCCTACAAATTTCACGCGGTAAATTCGTTTTCTATCCTATTTATAATGTCAAACAACCGCGATAGTCTTCGATTTTATATCCTGAATGTTAATTTCAGACGGAGATATCCTGCCAAAACTGGTAGCTAAGGACGAGCCTTCTTAGTACCTCGCCGTAAGGCGGTAGACTCTGGCGGGTTTGTAGCTTTGCTGGACGCTAGGTTTTTGCCGTCCCAAAGTATTCTATTCTCACCTCACGGGAGATTAGAGAACGGTGAATTAGCCAACCAAAGGATGCCGTGTTCCACAATAGATTCTGTAGACACCGTATCACCGGAGAGGGGACACCTTATCACCGTATCAAGGGAGAAGACTGCGCAAGCGACCTCGATCCTGTAAACAGTCAAGGAGGTTGTAGGTATCCCGATGGTTACTTCCAGATGGTTATATCTTTACAAACTGGTAGTCAGGGGCAAGGCTGCCCGCTGGGTACCTTTCCCGGTGCCTCGCCCTAAGGCGTTGGCCTCTGACGGGCAGGTGGCGTTAATTTGACAACTAGGGTTGTCGACTACAGCGGGTGAGCCCGTCACCTCAGGAAGTTTTAACGATTAGCCGTTCTATCTCCCTGGAGTGAGCGCAGAAGACTTGGACAAAACAGTGCACCGTCTAGCTCTGCCACAAACCCGTAAGAGACCAACGCCTTAACCGCGAGATAACCAGGAATGTTACCCGGCGGCGACTACCCTCACGCCCTTACTTCCAATTGTGACCAGATTACTCCAGTCTGTCGATTGGTTACGAGTTCGAGGTCGCTTGCGCGGTCCTCTCCCTTATTTTTGAATTTTATTGTATATAATATGTATTGTAACTATGTAATGAAATGTAAATACATGTATGTGTATGTAAATCTAAAATGTTAAAAAAAAAAAGAAAAAATGTAATTATGAAACGAATAAATAAATGACTCCTTAGGACTTAGGTGATTGGATGGGGATAGAAGCCTCTGATCTTTGGATATACTATTAAGCTCGGGCAGAAAAGACGACTATAGTCGTTATAACTGCTCGGGTGGTGGATGGATTGGCTTCTGTCTCCATCCACCTCGTGTTGGAGTAAGAAAATGAAAATGAAATGGTCCTCTCCCTTACAAAGCGATGAAACGGTGTATACCGAATCTATCGCAGACCACAGCGTCCTTTGCCCGGCTGTTCACCCAGGATCGGATAGCCGATGGTCGTTTCAAGAGCAGTCGCCGTAAGGTCCGCAACCACCCCCGCTCTATAGGAAACAATACTGCTTCCAGACTCCCCCAACTGTTAGTCAGAATGCACAGTCGATTGGCTTACGCCGCACGGTGCGCAGACCGTCCAGGAGCGCCAAAAGGTTGATTCTCATGGGAAACTGACCATAAGGCCAGAGTCCTACCCAGGCTCGCACTTCATGCATGGAGGCCGTCGGATAGGTGTTGACCCGTGAGTGTGACCAACCCCGAACAGAATGGGTCTTCGTGGCCAACTCAGCAAGGGCCCATTAACTTCCAACGGGCTCAACTTGACAGTGGATTGTGTTTCGTCCCAATTCTTCCTCTCACGGGAGACATAACGATCACATATCGTTAAAACTTCTTGAGGTGACGGGCTCGCCCGTTGTAGTTGACTTAGTTGCTACTTCTAACTAGTTGCTAGTACTAACAGTCGTTGAGAATAACAGCTAAGCACAATGCTGTAAGACATTTTAATGAAACGAAAACATTTTCTCAATCTGTGTAAGTATAAGAAACGGCTCGAAGTGTTCGTCTTTCCATTGTTCCCATTCAGGGGGGCATTTTCCCCTCTCGAAATTCGCTCCATTTGGTCGAATAAGATTCAATTAATGCTCGTAAAAATTCATGTCACAGAGCGCGCCGAGAGAATTTGTCTTAGGGAACAGTCAACTGAGTTTGTTTCTGAATATTAAATAGAGAAAGATCGATTCCGGATATGATGTACATATATATGGCATAGGCGATTCTTTCGTTAGTAAATTTAGTACAGACGTTTTATTGTAGTTAGCAGAAAGTTTTGCGGGTAGTGGCCGCGTAAGCGACTTAGATCCCGCAATCAGTCGGGAGCATGGAGGTATCCTGAAGGTTATTTCCAGATGGAGATATCCTACCAGAACTGGCAGCCAGGGGGCGAGGTAGCCTCACTGGGTTACCTTCCTAGTGCCTCGCCGTATGGCACAGGACTGGCGAGTTCGTGGGTTTGCTGGACGGTAGGTCTGTGCCATCACATCACGCCATATGAACGACAACCTCTCATGGCGGCCACATATTCGAGAAATGCGACGCAAACTCTTTGACCGATTTCATTCGCTGAATAGGCTGAAAATGTCCTCCCGGAGGAGAGCAAGATTACGATTTGTCAGTCTGCTCTCCTCCCCCTTCTGGATTATGGAGATGTCGCATTTCTCGACCTCACAGAGGAGTTATCCACCAAAGTTGAGCGTCTTTAAAATGTTTGCATTCATTATATTCATGGCCTCAGAAAATTTGACCACATCACGGAGTACAGAGAGAAGCTTTACTGGCTGGCTTCTCGCGCCAAGCATAACAAGTTTTAAAAACAGACTCGGAGAACATTTGAAATCTTCCCGGTAAATTCTTTTCCCTCCCATTCCCCTCCTTCTTAAACTATAACGTCCTTATATGTGTTAGATTATTTTGGTGTGGCATATCCTGTGCCCACAAAGAGTTAAATATATATTTCTTTCTATCCTCTTTTATTTTATTTGTCATACTCTTTATATAGGATAAGTTATGTAGCATCTACTCGCAAATAATGTTCATACAATAGTATAGGTTAGCTATAAAATATTGCCTGCAGGCAATAAACTCGCCTTTTCTTAAGAATAAAGCGTTTATTATTATTATTGTTATTATTATTATCACATATCGTTATACCAGCCTGGGTGACGGATTCCCCTTGTCTGATGACCTCTTTTGGTCATCAGATGGGGGAATGATGACCTCTTTTGGTCAAAGGCATTTTACTGTTTTGGGCCCCAGGGCATATAACGTATTAGAAGATGGAATTAAAACAATTCAGACTAAAGATTCCTTTAAGAAGCAGAGCCATATGTGGCTAATAAATGAAGGCTGTGAAAAGAGCCACAAATTATTTGACTATCTAGTATGATTTTTATTTTTATTCTTATTTTTTTTTTATTTTACTGAGTAGGTATCTATCTATTTATTTATTATTATTATGATTTAAATTTTTATTTATTTACTCGATAATTTTATGATTATAAGTTCAAATACTTCTTGATGATATTTTAATTTATCTTTTTACCATGTTTAATTTTTAAGTTTACTTGTTATTTTTTTTATTTTTTTTGTGTGCACAGGTAAAATATTTCCTGGTACACCTGCCTTAGTACAGGCCTTGGCCTAGTTAGCCGGTGTTGACGTAGTGACCAAGATACTGCAGTGTGCTCTATTTTTCGCTACTGGTCCAAACCCATTTTTTTTTTGTAATTTTGCAGGAAATTATATTTTGTGCTTTACCTTAATAAATAAATAAATAAATAAATAGTCGACACCGTCCAACTGCCAAGCATATACCTACATTGAGAATTAATCCCATAAATTATAATTAACCAAAGAACAGACATCGATGTCGCCGTTCACGGTGCACTCCAGACTCCGGGGCTTCCCCTAAAAAAAGTCGTTAGCATAAAACAAAGGGAATGATTACATAATACAGGGCGGGAGAATTGAAACCACGCCAACCGTGTAATTCTAATGTTGATCTTGCGCCCGAGGGGAAGCGGGCCAAAAAGCGAAACACCCATACCGGAAATAGTCCGATATAACCAATAAAGCTTCTTCCACTTTTAATAAATTAATAGTTTTTAAAAAAAACACTAAAAAAATACGTGTGGCACTCGGGGACTGCCGCGGTAAAGCTATTGCATAGCATTTTTAACAACTTATGCAATTATAATTATTTATTTATTTTATTTATTTTATTTTTTCTGATATCAGATAACTGCGCTCTATCGGAAAACGTTGAAATTATTCCGAATCATCTGCGGAAGCAAATGATTCGGAATAATTCAAACGTCTTCCGATAGAGCGCCGCGCACGAATTTTCTATTCGATAAAGCAAAAAAATGGATTATTCGAAAAAAATCGTAGATAAAAAGATAGATAATTAAATTATCTTTAAAATGGTGCAGGTTTCATAATAATACGCCAAATAGTATTTGCGTAGTAGTCGTTTTTGTGTGCGGTTAGACCTAATTTCACAAATTAATTACACTATGTAATATAAACAAAATCAAAAATATTCAAAGCTAAGAATATTAGGAAAATGTTCTTGTTTACCATATATTTTTTTGAAATCGTAAGCAGTACTCGTTTAGACGTAATTATCAGTTTAAAATCATTAATTTTCGTTAAGAAATTTCTTCATTCGGTCGCCGCGCTGGCCTAGGCCCACGATAAAAGCTATGCAATAGCTTAAAAACACTAAAAACACGCTTTAAGTTCATTACAAGACCTTTCTAACAAGTCCAAACATGGCTCTGATACGATATTCCATCATGGAATGCCAGTTCCTATCTTCCGCTTCATCATCAGACCTTGAAACCTAATCGTGGTCAAAGTTCATTCCAAGACTTTTCTAACAAGTCCAAACACAGCTATGATACGATGTTCCATAATGAAGTTCCAGTTCATATCTTCCGACTCCATCATCAGATCAGTTCGACAGTACCATATTATTGTATTGTCACCAGAACTACATACAGCTGCCAATTTTCATGACGCTACGATCCTTGGAAGATGGTTAAATTAGTTACCTTAGATTCCATTACATAGTTACATACAGGTCGACCTAATAAAAGCGTGTTAAAAATGAACGATTTTACGATACCCTTGTCGCAAATAGTGAAATGTCTTGATCTTATTATCGAAGCACATTTCACCTGCCAACCACACGTAAATAGTCGCAAAATATGTTCTACTTTCCATCTATTCTAATTATAAATAGGATAGAAAACGAATTTACAGCGTGAAATTTGTAGCACCCGACGTTTCGGTGAGGTTGCAGCCGCCGTTGTCCAGGGTAGACTGAAAGAGCTGTCAATCCGTTGTTTTGCGGGTAGGCCGCATACCGCTGCCGCCACTGCGTAGGTTATAACGGTGGTGGGGAGCCGGGCTCGGAGCGCGCGAAATTCGAAAATCCGTCTTGCACGCAACACTCACTGTATCCTGTCTTACGTCCTTGCGTACGGCGTTCGGCGGCGGGAACATTTTAAGAAGAGGGTTCCACGTAGAAGAGAGTTTGTAACCGTCGCACACTGGGCAAAACAGCCTATTTACGGCGATAAAAATGTTTTTGTGATAACTAATAATAGCAAGCCTTTTTAATGTTAAGAAAGTTGATTACGGATCATTTAATTGTCATTTAATTGATCATTTAAGCACTTTAGGCGTATACTAATGAAAAAGTATTGTTATGTCTCTTATTCAAAAAAAAAATATAAAATTGTATTAAAAATATGATAAAATTAAACTAATTAAACAAACTGGAATCACTTTGTTCTTCGTCATCGTCAACCTCTTGATCATTAGCCATTTCTGGAGAAATATTTTCTAAATATTCAGCAATTGTAATCATTGTCAACACTTGATTATTGAATGTATTATTGTTCTTTCGTTGTTTATGCCGCTTCGAACTAATCAGAGAATCCGAATTAATTAGCATCCAGTGAATAATATCTGTGTTAGTATCTTTTCTACTGGTTTTTCTTGAGTGAAATTGCCTTTTTGTAGTCTTTCTGGCTAATTTCCAAAACATCCTCTAAGAGCTGGCCTACAGGCAATGGCAAAGAAGCTATAACGTCGCTGCCATGGATGAGTAGCTTATGCACAGAAGCACTCATTTTATACCATCCATATAGTTGGATACAAAGCTTAGCTGTTTCTAGACAGTAAGCTTTGAAAGTTTCTATTTTAATATAATGGCAACTTGAAATCGCAACCAAGGTATTGGCAAATCTGCTGATAACATTTTCGTCCAGGCTTGTTATTTCAGCTGAAGCTGAAATATAGATAGATAATTATATTATCTTTAAAATGGTGCAGGTTTCATAATAATACGCCAGATAGTATTTGCGTAGTAGTCGTTTTTGTGTTCGGTTAGACCTAATTTCACAAATTAATTACACTATGTAATATAAACAAAATCTAAAATATTCAAAGCTAAGAATATTAGGAAAATGTTCTTGTTTAACATATATTATTTTCGAATCGTAAGCAGTACTCGTTTAGACGTAATTATCAGTTTAAAATCATTAATATTCGTTAAGAAATTTCTTCATTCGGTCGCCGCGCTGGCCTAGAGGCCCGCGATAAAAGCTATGCAATAGCTTAAAAATATAGGCCCCAAAATAAAGTGGTTTATCTCTCCTCAATGTGAAAACAAAGTATAACAAAAGTATCAGCCTCAAAAAGATCTTCAAAAAAGTCTGCGGCAGTATATATCTTCCTTTTATATTTAAGTTACAATAACTGATTTTATGTTAAAAGAAACAAAGAATAATAAGCAGGCAGTGTTTCTTGAAGCCATTAGCAATAAAATAAGAATCCTTGTTAAAATATATTTATCCATCATAAAGATAAAATGATTAGAGATATCGTGATATTAGTAACGCGTGCAAGCAACTCGAAATACCTAGCGGTCGGCGGCGGCTACTGGCTCAGCAAGGTCAGCGTTTAGCGGAAGGCGGCGCGGGTGGCGAGGAAGACGCGTACGTCTACGAGATAGGTAGCGTGCACCTGACGGGGGGGTGTGTCTTACACTATATATTTAAAGGTAACGTCTAAAAAGGCAAATAAACGCCACCTTACATAAATTAACAGATCGATTTGAAACTTTACGCGAAATAAAGCCGCGGGCAGTAGTCCTCTATAAATGGTCAAAAAATTTCTTCCTCTGTTCGAGGTTTTTCTTTTTTTAATGGATTCCCGGTTCATACGAGGAAAGTAACATTGTTCTTTGGTTAGCACGATAAGATTTTGAAACTGCACCCAGTACAGCGGTTAGTTACGCTATCCAATATAACGTATTTGCCAGATCGCCGATTTTTCTCGCTGAACGTTTTTAACGGCTTTGATGTGTTCTATAAGTCGAGTCGCTAATAAGACCTGTTGCAGTTTGGCCACTAAAACCCATGTGTTCAGGGTCGGACAAACTCACGGGTCAGAACATCATGTGATCATCTGGCGGCCTCATCGTAGAACTGCGAGCCAGTGTAGGATTCTGGCCTACGGGCCAGTTTCCCCTAGGAGGCAACCTTCGGGCACTCCTGGTCAGCCAATCGATTGTGGATTCTGACCGACAGTCGGGGAAGTCTGGAAACAGTACTGTTAGTACGGCTTTTAAGAGATAATGGGCCGTTGCTGAGTTGGCCAAGAAGACCCATTTTGTTCAGGGTTGGTCACACTCACGGGTCAACACCCATCCGGCGGCGGCGGCGGCAAAAGATTTGGTTTACATCGTTAGGGAGAGGACCGCGCTAGCTACCTCGAACTCGTAACCAATCGATCGAGTAATCTGGTCGCAATTGGAAGTAAGGGCGTGAGTATAAGCCCGCTGGGTAACATACCTGGTTATCTCGCGGATAAAGCGTTGGCCTCTTACGGGCATGTGGCGGAGCTTGACTGTGGACTGTTTTGTCCAAGTCTTCTGCGCTCACTTCACGGGAGATCGACTAATCGTTAAAACTTCCTGAGGTGTAACTGTTGTAGTTGACAACTCTATTTGTCAGTACGGCAACTACTCTTGAAACGACCAATCGGCTACCTTATACCGGGTGAAGAGCTCAGCATCGTACAGATCGCGTGCTTGATCCACGAACGACGTTTCAAAACTCTCTACTACGTGGAACCCTCACAAGATTCCCTCGCACGAGGTTATAATCCGCAAATCAACGGCATTGGTTTGCCGTCTCACTTCATTTCAGTCTACCCTGGACAACGGTGGTTACAACATCGCCGAAACATCGGGTGCTACCAAACTTTACTCTGTAATTTCGTTGTTACAAGCTTTTATTTACCTTGCATTGTATGTTAGTATGTATGTATATTTAGGTCAAATCGTGCAAGCTGAATTAGAACCACTTCCTCTTATCCTAAGAAGTTGACATTTTACACGTTGGTGCAGTTCCGAAGCATAACCTGATTCTACAACCAGGATTGGCTCCTGGCGTGGCTACTCTTCCAAGGTCAACGCATTTAATTATGATTCTAAAGCCCGTTTTAAATTTCATGACATGGCTGCTGCTCGCAGGGTTGGCTCGGGCAGAGCATTGTAATGAAAGCTTGTTTTAAAAATGTGTTACTTACTATCCTACCCATTGAACTAATTTGACAGCAACTAAAAACTAACCTACCCCTTCGTCTTTCGCATTCGAAGTCTTCCAAATGCGATGCTTGAGGCAGATTCTTAGTGTCTCACTCCGCTACCGAATTCGAAACGAGGCCATTAGAGAAAGATGCGATCTAGTAACAACGATCGAAGAAGAAGTACAAAAACGTCGACTACGATGGTTCGGCCATGTTTGCCGAATGAACGATAATCGCTTGCCACGTAAACTTCTTTGGCGAGACCGTCCGACAGAATGGAGAATTCAGTGATCGGCACCGAAGAAAACCTGGCTTAATAACATCAAAGACGACCTTAAAAATCCACGATTATTGGTTAGGAATGCCCGAGAAGTGGCAAAAAATCGTTAAGAATGAAAGCGAATCGTGAGAGATCCAGCGGCACCAAAGGCAGCGTATTGGCTGCGAGGGAAACCACCTCCCCAATCGCCAGCTACGGAATAAATAATAAATAATAACCCTTTCGGATACGTAACGAAATTTGGTTGCACAACAGAACACCGTTGACTACGTAACGACCCATAATGGAGGTTTGCTCCCGGAGCACACAGTAATATTATTTTCTAATTCGAACGCATCGTAAAATCCATACCAAATATCTCTATATTACCATAGATACATAGACGGCCGCTAGAATAATTTCGTGCGTCATTTCGCGGATATTTCTGGTAAAATCGTCTAACCCCTTCTTCCTAATCACTTCTAATTCCCTACCTCTCCCATCGGTTTTCTATATTAATTTTATAATGTACTCAGTTTATTTTATAATTTTTAAGTGTAATATGCTGAAATCCAAATGTGTAATATGCTGAAATCTGTTTAATATGTTACTTTCGTAGGAAACGATTATCGACGTTATGTTATTCTTTTTCATTTCAACAATATGTTTATGCACACGTATGTATATTGTATGCGCTGTATGTTTCCAGAAATAAAAATAAAATAAAAAATAAATAAATTAAATTAAATTCCATTGTCAAACATTATCATTTTTTTTATTGAGAAATCATCAAAAAATTTATTGGTTTATGAGCTAATATCTAATTATTTTTGTATATAAATAAGCAATACGAAATATTAACTTTGATAGATAATCTAATACAGATCACGATAGTATTTACAATTTCTAAATAGGGTTCCGTATTTTTCCGTAAGACAAGTACAAGTTAGAAATGCCGTGTTTTTCACTTTTTCGAATTTCTCATATTTATTCATAATTATCTAATTGTTTTACAAAATGAGATTTCAATATACTATATACGATATTTCAATGCGATCATTGCACAGGTATTCTTTTTATGATTGCTATAGAAGTTCCATAGTTATAGTACTTTTTGTCGAGCGCGGCGATATTGCATGAAATTCCAATAAATTGCCGCAGTCTGCCATAAAATTATGCCTCTACTCGAAGGGTTGAAGAAGAAATCTATACTAATAATAAATCTGTAAGGGTCGGTCATGGAGTAAGTTAGTTTGTTTTCAGAGATATTGTGTTTATAGGCTCAATATATGATACTGAAACTAATTTCACGATTTTTAGAATTTTTTTCTGTATGTGTGTATGTATGTATGTATGTTCCTCCATAACTCTTAAACCAATTATCCGAATTTGATGAAATTTGGTATAAAAACATATAGACATCTGGGACACAGGATAGGCTATTTAAATTCTAGCTCCAGTTATGATAAGACGTGGCCCCCATACAAACCTAATTTATTTTTTCGAGTATCTGCATGTTTAGCTGCTTATTATGTTGAATGAGGTGATTTTATTCAGATTTTGTTTACACTATTATAATCACATACATCTAAAAGAAGAGTATGCCAAAAATCATCGCTAGAAGTAGTAAAATGACGGAGTACTGATCAAAAACTCTGATCGCATTTTCGCCTGGCGCGCGGCGCGTGCGAGTTTATGACGCGGGGCGCGGGGAGCGAGTGTCTATAAATACGGACCAGAGCGGGGGCGCCCGCTATATAGAACGCCAAACAAACTCGACCTGCACGGACGTGTCGCGTGTAGAGCGCGGAGCGTGGTGTTTCGTATGCATTGTTTCGAGCGAACGCTATTTTTTTTAATCTGTTTCATCGCTTTGGGTTTAGTTAGCATTTTTGTTTAGATCTACATATGTATGTTCATTTGATTATTGATTAATATACTAATATTATAAAGAAGTAAAGTTTGTGTGTTTGTATATTTGTTAAATTGTAAGGGGTAATCTCGGGATCTACTGAACCGATTTTAAAAATTCTTTCACCAATAGATGTTCCTATGTAGGTACCTACTTAGGTATTTGGTACCTACTTAGGTATTTTGCCTAACTGCCGGGAACGTTTTCGAGGGTCTTATTTTATTTAAGTTTTTCTTTCCATTACCGGATAGTAGGTACCTATGTACTTGAATGGTTTTTTATTTGAATTGAGTTGATAGCTTTGTGTTTAGTTTAGTTAGCATTTTTGTTTAGTTCTATGTATGTTCATTTGATTATTGATTAATTTTAAGTGCAATAAAGGTGTTATTGCGAATATATATTAGGCAATAATTTTTACTTTCCATTACCGAATAGTACCTATGTGCTTGACTGGTTTTTATTTGAATTGAGTTGAATGTTCGTATTAATTTCGTAAGTATGTAGTTTATTCTGAAAGCATAGGTACCTTAGCTAAAATGAAAGAGTAGGAATAATCTATACTAATAATCTTAATAATGTGTGATAATTTTTAGGATTTTTTTTATACAATGCCGCCAATTAGGAAAAGAACTAATCTCAACTCTGTGTCTTCAAAAGCGAAAAAAGCTAGACTCGCGAGACAGTCTGAAAGTCAGCAAGAAAGAGATGCACGCCTACAATCAAATCGCGAGCGGAATGCTTTGTCTTTAGACATGGAGTCCTCGCAACAGCGAGAACAGAGGTTGTCGGTTATGCGTGGTCACGCTACACACATGCGTGAACTCGAGTCACTGATCGCCCAAGTTTATCCTGACATAGAAAATCTGTCTAGCAAGGAAAGCTCTTGGCTCTGCGAAAGAGCCATTCTCACCCCAAAAAATGATGAGGCGGTTGCTATTAATAACGCAATTTTAAGTATGTTCGAGGCCCCCGAAATGGTGTTCCATGCCATTAATAGGGTAGTTGATGATGGCGACGCGACTAACTACCCGATCGAGTTTCTCAACTCTTTGAATGCTCCTGGACTTCCGGCACATACGATAACGTTAAAAGTTGGTGCTCCCATAATGTTGCTGAGAAACCTAAGCACCCCCAAGCTATGCAACGGCACCAGGCTTCTGGTGAAGTCGTTACAAAGAAACGTCATCGAGGCGACCATACTAACAGGTTGCGGCCGAGGGGAAGACGTGTTCATCCCGCGTATCCCTCTCATCCCCAACAACTACCCGTTCGAGTTCAAGCGTGTACAGTTCCCTGTGAGCGTCTGTTTCGCTATGACTATAAACAAGTCGCAGGGACAGACGCTCCGCACTGCAGGTGTAGATCTACGCACGAGCTGCTTCTCTCACGGACAGCTGTATGTTGCTTGCTCAAGAGTGAGCAGCAGTAACGATCTTTACATCTGCACTCCCCATAACACAACACACAACATCGTTTACAAAGAAGCGTTACAATAAGATCATGACGACTGCTACCACCTTACCATATGATTAGCATCCCTTTTAATCACGCAATAAAAAATGTTATTGCACCTAATGCTTCGTAAAAATCGAAATGTACGCGAACGGAGTCGCGGGCACAGCTAGTATTTCATAAATCACTAGATAATGTCACGCGAGAAGATGGAATAAGTGCGTCAAACACATAGAGAGACTGCTGAAAGAGGACTGTTTTCTGATAAGTCTGCGCGTGCCTTTTAAGGGTTCAAAGAAGGGCCGACGACGACGAGGGGGACAGAAGATGTGATGCAGAACGGCTAATTGTCTTGTAAAATTCGCGAAGCGCGGATATTAAAGGGAGAAAGTTGAAATTGCTTCGGCTATCCCGAAAAGACAGGTTGAAGAACATAGAAATATAAAGTTTTTTAGTTATTAGAATTCCGTACCCAAAGCAACTACAGCGGGGGTTGTCGACTACAGCAGGCGAGCCCGTCACCTCAGGAACTTTTAACGATTGGTCGTTCTATCTCCCTGGATAAAGAGCATAAGACTTGCACAAAACAGTCCACCGTCAAGCTCCGCCACAAACCCGTAAGAGGCCAACGCCTTATCCGCGAGATAGCCAGGAGTGTTACCCAGCGGGCTTACACTCACGCCCTTACTTCCAATTGCGACCAGATTACTCCAGTCTCTCGATTGGTTACGAGTTCGAGGTCGCTTGCGCGGTCCTCTCCCTTACGAAGCGGTGAAACGGTGTATACCGAATCAATCGCGGACCACGGCAACCTTTGCCTGGCTGTTCACCCAGGATCGGGTAGCCGATGGTCGTTTCAAGAGCAGTCGCCGCAAGGTCCGCAACCACCCCCGCTCTATATATAGGAAACAGCTACTGCTTCCAGACTCCCCCGACTGTTAGTCGGAGTGCACAATCGATTGCCTTACGCCGCATGGTGCGCAGACCGCCCAGGAGCGCCAGAAGGTTGATTCCTAGGGGAAACTAGCCCTAAGGCCAGAGTCCTGCCCGGGCTCGCACTTTATGCGTGGAGGCCGCCGGATGGGTGTTGACCCGTGAGTATGACCAACCCTGAACAGAATGGGTCTACGTGGCCAACTCAGCAAGGGCCCATTAACTCCCATTAAGATGAAACAGTCATTGGCTACTTGCCGGGAAACTCAGTGACACAACCGATTTTTTACTATTTTTGCCCGGGAAAGGGTAAAGGAGAGGATGAGGCGGGGTATTACGGTATATTTATGAAAAAAATTGGTTTATGTGATTATATATATATATATATATATATATATATATATATATATATATATATATATATATATATATATATATATATATATATATATATATATATATATATATATATATATATATATATATATATATATATATATATATATATATATATATATATATATATATATATATATATATATATATATATATATACATACATATATATATATATATATATATATATATATATATATATATATATATATATATATATATATATATATATATATATATATATATATATATATATATATATATATATATATATATATATATATATATATATATATATATATATATATATATATATATATATATATATATATATATATATATATATATATATATATAATTATATAATATATTTATATATATATATATATATATATTATTTATATATATATATATATATATATATATATATATATATATATATATATATATATATATATATATATATATATATATATATATATATATACATATATATATAATATATTTATATATATATATATATATATATATATATATATATATATATATATATATATATATATATATATATATATATATATATATATATATATATATATATATATATATATATATATAATGTATCTATATATTTTCTGAATGTACTCAATCATACCTTTTATTTGACACCAAACACGATATTTTTATGACAATTTATCGACATTTAGACATTAAGACAACCACCTACTTGATATTCGGACAGTTAAGGGGTCATGAAACACGGAATAACTTAACGGAATAACATTACCACACATTAAATCGATTAAAACGGTACAGCAAGGTAAGCGTTTAGCAGAAGGCGGGGCGGGTAGTGAGGAACAAGACGCGTATCTACGAGATAGATAGCGTGCATCTGAGGGGGGCGTCTTGCACATTATATCTAAAAGTAGCGTCTAAATAGGCAAATAAAAGCCACCTTACAATTAACAAATCGATACGAAACTTTACGCAAAGCGAAGACGCGGGAAACAGCTAGTCTATACTAATATTATAAAGAGGTAACGTTTGTGAGGTTGTAGGAAGTAATCTCTGGATCTACTGAACCGATTTTAAAAATTCTTTTACCAACAGAAAGCCACGTTATTTGTCAGTGTTATGAGCTATATATATTTATTCGAAAAATGGAAAGACTTTTTCGTGGTAGTCAGATTTCCAAAGTAAGTCGGAAAAAACGGTCGAACGAAAACGTTTCTAACTAACGCTGCCTTAACGATGAGAGATATATGATTAAGTTCTTTGGAAAAGTTGTAGAGCTTGATAATGCCTACAAAAAAGTCAGCGACAGCATATGTCTAAATTTTATATTTGTCACAAAAAGTAGTTTTTTTATATTTAAAAAATAATTTAAATCGTTAGGTCATGTTTATTGGTCATATTACCAACAATTATGAATTCATATCAAAATAAGTAAATTTATCGTCTCAAGTGTTTAAAACAAAACACTTTTCCCTTTTACTGCATATAATTTTCCTTTTACTGCATAAATGGTGGGAGAGATAAGACACTCACAAATAAGACACTCACAAATAACGGTAATATAGTCAAATTGGCATGCAAATACATACATACATGCAGTAGAAAAACCCTTCTTTTGACAGTCAGGAAATAAATCATAGCACTTAATACTAACCAAACCACACTCATAAATTCATCACCAGTAAAAAGTTTTACCGCCCAACGAAGTGGGCACGGGTCAGCTAGTTTTAAATAAAAACAATGAAAATAAAATGTTATTGGCATACATTGTTTCGCATATACCCATAGATGTGATACTCAACCCTCTAGTAATCCTAGCGTCAATTAACATAAAAGGTAGAAATCTAGGAGTGTTAATCCCCTAAAGGGTGTAAAGGCCCCCACCCACACACCCACCCTATTATTAAGCCTTCTTGCTAATGAGACTTCACAGCTTTAAGGTGTTGAGATATTCCGACTAACGGACTAAATGGCTCAGGTGCAGCCTCGGATTTAGGAGGGCGGAGGGGAAAGAAACCGGGGTATCTGCCTCGGAAGGCAATTTAAGGGGGGGGGAGGGGGGTCAAAAATAAAGTGCTCGAGCAAAATCGTTCCACTAGGTAAAGCGCCAAGCATCGAGGGCGCATCGTACAATCGGTTTTGGAACGCATCCTGAGTCGATTTTGGAACGCGTGCGCAGTGTGTGTGATGTCTCTGTCAGGGGAATCCCCATCGCGTCTATAAAAATTACTCCACACACACAGAAGGGGACGGAGCTACATGAGCGGAGCCGAATAAACCCGAACGGTCGAACGTCAAGCGACGGTCGGTGTTTATATGATTGATTAGGGACCATCCACATATTACGTAATCACGTTTTTTGCCCTTCCCTTCTGTGTTTGTGGAGTATTCTGAGTTTATTTTCCATGTTGATGATTAATGAAATGTGTAAAGTTTTAAACATAATGGTATTATGATAGCTGTCATTCTAATTTTCATATAGTTTATTATACATATATTTTACATTTACATTTACATTTTCGTCGTGTCCAATTGACGGCTAAAGACCGCTCTTGGATGCGTCAAAATAATTGGGTTATGTAGTAAGTTTCGCTACTACTCTTTACTGAGCTTTTGATAATGTCTTTTGATCTGAACAATCAGTCTTGTGGTTCTCGACTGATAGAACGTCGATATTACATTACATTACATTTTCGTCGTGTCCAATTGACGGCTAAAGACCGCTCTTGGACGTGTCAAAATAATTGTGCAAGGTAGTAAGTCTCGTTACTACTCTTTACTGAACATACATAGGTAGTCAAGAATTAACTACTAGATTGTCAAACTATAAATACAAATAATCAAAATAGAAGCCTAATTTTTGAAGTAGGTAGTTAGTAATTCGAAAAGACAAGTAGTAAAATTATTTATCGTAATATTCAAATTGTCAGTAAAATGTTAAATAATCAAATTAAATCTACATTAAAAGTACAGATATAAGACCATATAAAATATAAGGCTCTACTTTTTAAAGTAATTTAAATGGACACAATATTTGAAAAATATTGTGCCCATTTAAATTCGGCCAGATTATAGAAATGGTGGCCTATCAGCATCTCCTTGATGTTTTTTTTTTAATTTTATGTCTTCCAGCTGTTTAAATTTTGTATTCATTTTTAAAAGAATACCAAGGCATATTGCTGGATTGACAATAAAATATTTTTTCTGTTATTAATCTACATAGAACTTGCATTTCTATTTTAATATATTTTCTCCCTGACTCTTAAATCATATTAGTATAGTTTAATTATTTGTATGTAGGTAATATTGAATATAATATTACAGCCATGACAACTATCACGATAGTTATGTTTTTAATAATAAAAATTTTAGCATTTAACTTTGTGACGCATCCAAGTGTAGGAATACCTATCTACTGGAGTAGTTTATTGTATTGTATTGTAGGGTATTGTATAAAAGGAAATTTCTAACTATCAATGTTCTGTAAGTTTGAAATCAGTAAAGTGAATACTTTTTGCAAGCTGTCATTGAAATAACAGCTGTGTCACCTCAAGACTAACACAGCCAGGTACTGATTTCATCTGAATATTATTTTCATAAATAAAATCTATGGGCGCTTTCTCTTAGCCGGCGGACGAGCCCGGTTGGGTTCCAATGCAATCGCCTCGGGCGACGCGGTTCGTTTCTCGAATGAAGGCGGGGTTAGGTCAAGCGAAATTAAAAGGCTACCTTATTGCGAGAGAATTATATAATATTAACGAATTATAATTAGATTACTGACAATTTCCATCTCGATTTTTTTTATTTAACTTGACATTTGTACCATATTATTGATTATTATATTATTACTATTATTTCTAATTGTCTCCTATAATCAATTATATTTCTTATTTATAGGACCATTTAATTTTAATATTATAATTTCATGTAGTTATTTGTAGTTATAAATATCTAATAAAACTCAATTGTGTGGTGAGTCTCTAATGAAATATTTATTATACACTTTAAAGTTATTTTAACATTAAGCGGCTATGTAAAATGTCTAAAAAACTATGTAAAAGTTTTTGAAGACAATAAATGAGATTTGATTTGATTGATTTGAACAACAGATCACGGATTTAACCCTATGCCTGCCAAAATCGTTTTTTTTTGGCTGTAATTACAAAATTATACTAAGTTTTTGTTTTTTTTTCAATCATCACCCTACAAAGACTGCAAGTCAAAGTAATAGGCTAAGTCCAAGCCAAACCAAAGTAATAGGCTTTGACATGAAAACTCCTTCAAGTGGTACAACGCCAAGCCCGAGTTAACTCGGGCTTGGCAGATAAGGTGACATGAGACCTCAGAAAAATATCAGAAATGGGCGGATACGCGAAAAAATATAGAGTCAATTTTGTAGGGTTTGACCAATAAAAATCCAGCGTCAAGCGCAGATTCCACGTCCTCTAGCGCCGGGAACCAGATGCACACTAAACGGTCGATCGCAGCGCTAGCACAGAATGACTATACGCAGTGGTGGTATAAGGGTGTTAAAGGTAAAGCATATTTAGCGTAACTCTCAAACCCATTCACGTTTTAATTATTTGTAATTAATTTAGAGCCTAAATAAAAAATGTGGCTAAGTGCTGCCCTAGAGAATTAACCAGTCAATATAATGAAATTATAATAAAACACACTCACCGCTCACATTGTAGGAGAAAACGCTCCTGAAAGTTTTCAAAGTCAGTTTAAAGCCTTAATGTACAATGAGCAACTTATTTCAGTTCAAATTTTAAATCGGTTCCTTATCGAGAGATTCACTTAGAAACTTTTTTTAATTAATGCTTGTACTTTTGAAAAAACTCACTAAACTAAAATTCCTCAGATATGGTCGTTCCCAGGTATCATGTCGCCTTAAAGGTTCAAGATGTCGCAATACGCTTGCTCCACGCACTTAAATCCACGAAAATATACATTCTTTTCTTACAAAATATTTCATTTCATAACTCTTATCATCAATGCATAAATAAATAAACAAATAAATGCTAGAGGGAAGGAGCGCTAATGTCAAGTTTTTGCCCGTCTCTGAAATATCGTAATTCCGGGGCCGCATCAGAATTGAATAGCTTCTTCTGAATAAAACAACCGCAATACGTTTTACAGTCGTTCGATACCTATAAAAGCCACTGCTAATTTTGTTCACGCCCAAATAAATGGTTCATGACTGTTGAAGGCGCGACTCGCGGGGCTGAAATGAAGAGAGAGGGGGTAAATGGGTGGAAAGGTGGGGGGATGAGTTAGTGGGTGGGGAGGGAGGATACGCCTGAAGTGCAGGAAACCGTAAAATTGACATGTTACAGAAGCAACGGCAGTGGTCATAAAACTTTTTACAATCTTTTATTTACCTTGCGATGTTTGTTAGTTTGTTTAACTCAAATCTTGACAAACAAATCTTGACAAGTTGGTTTAAGTCAAATCAAACCCGCTAGACATCAGAAACGCACCAACAATTTTCAATTTCAATTTATTTCTGCTCCAGTAGGTAGGCTTTCCTACTCTTGGATGCGTCTTTGCCTCTAAAATTTTAAATAATGTAATTAATTAAAGAATATTAAGTATCATGATATAGTTATGGCAATATAAATTAATTTTAGTAATTTATAATTGGTTTGAAAACCAGTGATAAATAGAAAATAATCTAATAATCAAAATTGTTGATGAAAAAAAGAGCTCAATGTCTGTAGTCATAATTATCAAGGCAATAATATGATGGTCATGAAAATAGATAAGGGTATATTAAAAATATCTAAATTTAAGTTTATTGTCAAATCTAGCAATATAGCCGTCGTCGGTAAAAATAAAAATAAAAATTACGCTCTTTGGCAAAGTTGATTATCATGAATTTTCCGTTATTTTACATTAGGATGCTCTTGGAATAAGAATTCAGCATTATCCAAATCTCTTAAGTCATATACATGATTCTTGACTAGGCCATTAAATAAGACTTTTTTAAATTGGTTCTCTCCAAGACTTCTGATGTGTGTTGGGACCTTGTTATAATAACACAGGCTTTGGTGAAGGAAACTGTTGCGCACTTTACTAAGCCTGTGCCGATTTAGATGTAGATCAAATTTATTTCTTGTTATTTCTTGTTGTGTTGATGGAAATCGCTATTCGCCGGGACATCCGATATGTGCTTACGAGCGAACATAATATTTTGTTGGATATAGCACGAGTACATCGTCATGATTCCCGACTCGATGAAAAACGGCTTACACGAAGTTTTTGGAGAAGCTCTGTAAAGACTGCGTAAAGCCCTTTTCTGAAGGATAAGAATCCTCTTCGAATTTGCTGCCATTCCCCAAAACATTAGACCAGATGTCATCAAAGAATGAAAATAAGCAAAATATACAGATTTAGCAGCCTCAAAGCCGCATAAATTTCTAATCTTTTTTATTGCGTAAACAGCCCTACACAGCTTTTTACTAAGCTTTTCTAAGTGATCGGACCATTGCAATTTTTGTATTTTTTCATTTTATTATTTAGTATTTACTTTAAGTATTTAGTCATTTTTAATATGGTTTCCCAATTCTATTGTTTTGTGCATACATGGAATATATGCCATTTTTATAAACACGGTATTATTGCAAGCATATTCAAAAATAAATATTTACCTTAGAACAGGTCCCGGCCTAGTTAGGTGACGTTGCCACTAGACTATGCGATGTATTATTTTTTCTGCTTTTTATTCAATTTTGTAAGTATTTTTATGCATAATTCCTACGCTGAAATTGTTTACTGTTATTTTTAATATATGCATTACTTATATAAATAAATAAACGCGTTGCCATAGTTATATATGTACGCGTGTCTCCGTGAATGCACGACTAGACAAGGATGGAGGGGGTACTATATGTTGCTGTCTCTTTCTATTCGGCTGACGCATTCTCAGGCTGGTCACGGGGTCTAGTAGTTGTCAATGGTACCAACTTGACACCTGTTGGACGTAATGAATTAGTTGTTTCCTAGATGGCGTTAGTAGATTAATAAAAACTTGTAAGGATCATTTTATTCTGAGAGACCATTTTATACCAGTCTCCCCATTTTCTAAATTTACTTTCTTTCTACCTAAGAAGATCTTTTTCAATGTTTAAAACGTATAATCTATATATTAGTTAATATTAAAATGCTGCAATTTACCCCACCATAAATAAATTTTAAAAAAAGGTAAGTGTAAAAACCATGGTTTCGCGCCACTGTCTGATTTTCATTATATTCATAGGATCATGAATTTTTTCAGCCCCCTCCCCAAGACGGCAGAACGTATTCAAATCGTGAATTGGAGAAGCGGGGGTTACTCGCCTTAAAACAAAGCCAGCCGAAAAGATGTCCTCAACATTTTTTTCTAAAAAAAAAAGAGCGTCAAGTTGGATAACCTTAGACAAATTTAAAATTAAATTTATTAAACTATGCGTTGCGACGCAAACGCCAGACAAAAGATTTTACAAGACGAAACCTTTAGTTTGAGGCGAACTCTTATAAGAGTGTGGAATAAATATGCGTTTGCTGAGGTGGACTCTTAAATAAGAGTTCGATGATTTCACGGCGAAATGACACGTTTTTAACACGCTTTTATTAGGTCGACCTGTACGTAACTAACTATGTAATGGAATCTAAGGTAACTAATTTAACCATCTTTCAAGGATCGTAGCATCATGAAAATTGGCAGCCGTATGTAGTTCTGATGACAATACAATAATATGGTACTGTCGAACTGATCTAATGATGGAGTCGGAAAATACTAACTGGAACTTCATGATGGAACATCGTATCATAGCTGTGTTTGGACTTGTTAGAAAAGTCTTGGAATGAGCTTTGGACCACGATTAGGTTTCAAGGTCTGATGATGAAGCCGGAAGATAGGCACTGGCATTCCATGATGGAATATCGTATCATAGCCGTGTTTGGATTTGAAAAGCGTGTTTTTAGTGTTTTTTTACACTGTATTTTTTTATTTAGAGAATACTTCATTTGTACTCGTATGAAAATTGTTGACAAACAAGAATATGAAAAGTTGAATGTTTTTCGTGTCTGGAAACTAGCATAGTTATACAGGGTGTGATTCATCAACGACATTTTTTGTAGTGGTTGAATCAATATGACGAAAAAAGCAACTTTTGATTTAAAAAAATGGGAAAAACAACAAAATATATATTTTTTTTTTAAATTTTGGAAGTTTTTTTATTAGTATATAAAGCTATGAGCACGCGCTATCAAGCGATAGGTAAAATATCGCTAATATTGTTTATCTATACTAATATTATAAAGAGGTAAAGTTTGTGACGTTGTAGAAAGTAATCTCTGGATCTACTGAACCGATATCGAAAATTCTTTTACCAATAGAAAGCCACGTTATTTTTAAGTGTCATAGGTTATATATTGATTCGAAAAATGAAAAGACTTTTTCGTGGTAGTCAGATTTGCAAATTAACTCGGAGAAAAAACGGTCGAACGAAAATGTTTCTAACTAACGCTGCTTTAACGATGAAAGATATATGATTAAGTGTAGAGAAAAGTTGTAGAGCTTGATAATTCCTACAAAAAAGTCAGCGACAGCATATGTCTAAATTTTATATTTAAGTCACAAAAAGTAGTTTTTTATATTTAAAAAAAATATTTAAATCGTTAGGTCATGTTTATTGGTCATATTATCAACAATTATGAATTCATATCAAAATAAGTAAATTTATCGTCTAAAGTGTTTAATAATTTCATCATAAGTAAAAAGTTTTACCGCCCAACGAAGTGGGCACGGGTTAGCTAGTTTGCGATATATTACCTTCCACTAGATGGCGCAGCGTGCTCAATGCTTCTCAAACTTTTCTTCAATAGATACAATTTACAAAAGTTAACAAAAAAAATATATTTTTCTTCCATTTTTTCATATTAAAAGTTGTTTACTTCGTCGTCTTGATTCACATACTACAAAAAATGCCTATTATATAATCACACCAAGGGCATTTCATATGTTTCTTTGGCTAAAAAAATCATATTATTGTCACCTCAATGCTGACATGTTTATTTTGTTTGTTTATTGACTTATTACTAATCAACATTACAGAAATACCAACGCATTGAAACGTAAAACTAATGAGCTCGTCAACTATTAACGATACAAATAGTAACAGATATCATGCAATTCTGTTCTACAGTTCTACAGCGTGTCCTACAGCGTGTCGGCCAAAAACGCAAGCTTTGGCCGACCATCAAACAGTACAAAGGTGCATACCTAGGTCACGTGCTTACACACGATAGTTACGAATACTGTAACTCATTGTGATGGGGAAAGTTGCAGGGAAGAGGCAACCTGACCGTAGACGGAAACCTTGGTTGCGGAACATTCAAAAATGAGGATTACGAGTGTCGCCAAAATGGTTTGCCTGGCGAAGGACAAAAAGAAGTATGCAGAGCTGACTGCCAACCTTCACTAGTTGGAGAGGCACCCTAAGAGGAATAATAAACTATACAAATAGTACGTTGCAAAAAATACTAGCCGACATATAAGAATAAATAATTAATTGCCTGTAATTAATTAATTGCCTGGAATCCTTATTTTGCCAAGGACATAAACCTGCTTGAAAGTGTACAACGTAGAGCGACAAAACTGCCAAAAACCCTAAGAAAAACACCTGAACATGAACATAGATTGAACAATATGAACATAGATTAAAAATCATCAAACTGACAACTCTGGAGCAACGGAGACACAGAGGAGATCTCATAGAGACATACAAAATACTGAGGCAACACTACGACTGCCCAGAGTTGGAAAGCATGTTTGTGTTCAATTCAAACCATCACTTAAGAGGTCACAGCCTGAAACTCAACGTTACAAGCTTTTCAACTGAAGCAAGAAAGCACTTCCTGAAAAACAGAATTGTGAACAGCTGGAATAAACTACCCGAGGAAGTTATCGAAGAACCAACCATAAACGCATTCAAAAATAGGCTTGATATCTATTTAAAAAATGATATATAAAAGAAAAAAAAAGGGAACAGCAACACCAATGAATTTCATAGATATGAACACATCAGCGTTAAGCTGCTAGTTCATCAACAAATAATAATAATAATAATAATTTATAGAGATATGGGCTGGTGATAAAAAAAATCGAAATCTGGTGCCATCGAGTTGAATTCATTTAAGTAGCGCAAAGCACGAGCCAATAAAGTTTCACCTCGTAAAGTTAGTGCGCGAGAACGGCTCCTCGACAGCATGGCACGATCAAGCACGAAGATAATTATTAGGCACGAAGAGATACACGGCTAGTAAGCAGCGTATGGCAAAATTTAGTCGACTAACCATCGATGATTGAACACGTTAATCGGGATTGACGACTAACGATTGATTCGTTTAATCGTCAATCGGCGACTAACGATTGATTAGTTTCAGTTAGTCACGATTGGCGATTAATCGTTTGTGTTTGATATTCTCGACAGCAGTCAACTTCAGTTTTGCGTTGTCCGTCGGTCGGTCGGTCGGAGGTTCAGTCCGGTGGTCGGTCGGATGTTCAGTCTGTCGATCGGTCGGACGGTCGGTCGGTCGATCGGTCGGTCAGCCGGCCGGTCGGTCGATCAGCCAGTTGGTCGGTCAGTCGACCAGTCGGTCGGCCGGTCGGTCGGTAGGTCGACCGGTCGTTCGGTCGGTCGGTCGGCCAGTCGGCAGGTCGGTCGGTCGGCCGAGAATGAATTATTGGGTGGCATCTAAAGAGCAAGTTAGTCGCGATTGACGATTGACGATTAACAAATAATTGATTTAGTCGCAATTAATTCAACCATGATTAACGTTAGTCGCGACTAAAACAATCGTGACTAAATCAATCGTGATTGATTAGTCGATTGAAATATTCAATCGATTGACCCAACAGTGCTAGTAAGCTAGGGTTATCTGTACTAGTTTCTTTTAATTATTAAATTGGCTCATGTAATCTGCCGCTGTTTAATTCTCCTGCTCTCGTTTGAGGGAAGTAACAAATTTCCTAGAGCAAATACTCACTTATTTAATACTGGCAGAGGCAGACTTTGAATTTAAAACGCTGCCTGTGCATCAGACAGTAGGTAGTGGATATTCATGAAATCTTCTTCTTCAAACTGTCGACATAATTAAATTAAATGATACCAGTAAGGAAAAAATAATACTGTCCGATGGTAAATGCGTCCGATGGTACACGACTTGCCCCTATATTATGTTACTAAATTATAAGTCGGTATATGTAAAATTTGTGTAAATATAGAGCTACCACGTAAAGCAATGCTACATTATGTCACACTTACCAACTAAAAAAAAAAAAAGGAAAAAAGAATACATAAAAGTCTACCTTAGTACGGGCATTACTCCAGCAAGGTAGATTTTAATCTTATTAATCTAGTATTATAAATGTGTGTGAAATATTAATAAATAAATAAATAAATAAATAAATAAACGCCGAAAAGCTGGTAGGCTCAAAGCCTGTGAAGCACTGTAGGATGATATGGAAAAGAATATTTATTCTTATTACAGCCATTACAATTGTATAGGAATATCCAAGTACATATATTAAATTAATCAAATTACTCAATTTGACAAATAATTACAGAAAGAAAATTATTCCAATTAACAAAAAAATATATAATAATACAATTGATATTAAAAAAACCGATTGCTTACGCAAGAATTTCCCGGTAAGTAGCCAAGAACTGATATTATTTTCTGAATATTATTTTCACAAATAAAATCGATGAGGGCCTCTCTCGGCCAGCGGACGAACCCGGTCAAGTCAAATCTCAAAATTCAATGTGGCTTTAGCTAAACAAGGCATCAGTCTATAAAATTTCAAATCAATAAGTCCAATATTTCGGGAATCATATGACTAGAGCACCCCCTGATGGTCCGATTTCATCCACAAACTTTTAAACTCTTGCCATAACCAAATTATGCATGCATGCCAAATTTCAGCTCAATCGGATTAAGCGTTTGGGGCGTTATCGTAAAGAAATACACAGAGACACAGAGACAGACTTCTATCTGGAAATGGTCTTAATCGCCTCATAGCTGCTCAAAATGGATATTTCCGTTTCCGAATATAAATACATTATAATTAACATTTAACGTTAAATAATAAATAACTTTCAAATCTAAAAAAATCATAAATATTAAGAAATTATTTTGCCTCCTTTGTTAGAAAAAAATATGATTAATTCCGAAACATTTTCTTTATTTAAACCTTCATTGATTTCAAATTGAAATAAAATTAAAATCTTTCAGAGTAGGTAAACTTATTTTTTCAGCACTGAGAAACTGCTACCTATTTTAGCAGAAATTATTCCCTGTTATAGCGAACGATCCATCAACCAAAGGTTTATAAGATATACTACCAATTTTATAATTTCGTAAACCTCATAATTTAAAATCAATACTAAGTAAAAATAAACGAAATTATCGTAGGTAGGTACAACAATAATTTGAGCCTTCAGCCATGTGGCCGTGCCCGTTGTAGAACTTGTTCTTTATTGGATCGAAGCATTTATTTTACTAGTCCTAACACTACCAACAGTTACAGGGTTCCTTACGATTGTAAATTTAATACCATTGTACGATTTAAACAGCTGTAGGACATAACATTAAAAAAAAAACATCAAGGAGATGCTGCATAGGCCACCCTTTCTATAATCTGGCCGAATTTGAGGGCCATGATTTTACAAATATTGTGCCCATTTAAATTACTTAAAAAAGTAGAGCCTTATTGTCTGATTATTTTATATGGTCTTATATCTTTACTTTTAGTTTAAAATGCATAACGTAGATTTAATTTGTTTATTTAACATTTTACTGACAATTTGAATATTACGATCAATAATTTTACTACGTATCTTTTCGAATTACTAACTACTTCAAATATTAGGCTTCTATTTCGATTATTTATATTTATAGTTTGACAATCTAGTAGTTAATTCTTGACTACATAATTGTATGTTCGGTAAAGAGTTGTAACGAAACTTACTACCTAATCCAATTATTTTGACACGTCCAAGAGCGGTCTTTAGCCGTCAACTGGACACGACGAAAATGTAATGGAAATGTAATGTAACTTGCTTTTCAAAAAAAACTGTACCAACTACAGTTGGTCCACTACAGTGCAAGACTTGCAATGCATTTTATTAACTGACTTCAAATAAGAAGATTTAGACAAAAAAAAGGCTCCATTTTTTTTTAAATTTCAGCAGCCATGTCATGATACTCAGAATAGGCCATCATAATTAAATGCGTATATAAAATTTTGTGTCTGTGCTGTTGACAGTTGAGGAGTTCCCTCGTTGGAAGCCAAGCCTGGGTGCCGCAGTCCTGTCTTGTTGAAACTTAGAACGCTAGCAACTAAAACTAGAAAGCCCCGTCGCAAGCCAATGTGTGCGAGCGACATCACTAGCTGAACCGAACTCGAGAAGATTGCAGCGAATTGTCGCTTTGTCGATAAGCTGTTTTGTCGCGTGGAGCGATCTGTGCCCGCTAGATAGCAATAGACGCTCGCAAAACCATTTATTTGTTCTTAGTTAAGTTTGTTCTTAGTTAGGCGATCTTTTTAAGAAGATTTTTTAGAGATAAGGCAAGCCGGGCTTTTCGGTTTGTATGAAGGAACTGCCACTGATACATACCGCCGTATTAACCTTTTAATTTGTGAAATAAAAGCTCGCCCGTACCGTTTCGAACGTTTCGAACGTGAAACTGTCGAGCGTGAAAATCGGAGTGAATCGACGGCCTTGAGAAAAACGTCCATAAGTTATAAACCACTATACGGATCATAAAAAGAAGAACTGTAAAATGATCGCGTTGAATATGTTTTTTTTAACTGCCCATCAGACATTTTGCCGTAGGTTGGCGATCGTCCCGAGCGGGTCGTTAAACATTGGAGGGGTTTCTACCAAACTGACCTAAAAGCTTTGCATTCCCGCTGCCGATGTTACGATTGCGGCAGAGCTTTGTCACGCTCAACATTATTTAATAGATCCTTGGCTACTTATCAGGAAAGTTTTGGGGAGACAAAACTGATATTTTAGAAATAAAATTAAATAAATAGAAATTGAGATACACATTAGCTTTGCCGAATTTCACTCCTCCATACCTTTTATCGACGCATCTAACGGATAAGCAACCCATCTCCGGTGATCGTCGGCCGTTCCCAGTAGCTCCCTCAACCGCTGAGGGATTTATGCGAAGATTAGGCGCGAGACACCTTAAGGAGATGACTTAGCCAACCCTCGGTCATTGTTCCCTCTCTGATTTATGACCGTAAGAGGGAAGAACTTCCTAAATAAATAATTTTCACGCGCTCCTCGAAAGGTGACTTGCGCTTTTAAAAGTAAAGCCGAAATCTCACCACGGTGTTCTACGAGACATTATTTATGTCTGTATGTCACCGTCGATTATCTCAGCCAGTTTCAAAGCTACCGATATGACATTTTGCACACAGGCCTTGACGGTCCGCACCAAGTTGTATAGAATAATATACTTTCATCTACATAGACAATTCCAACCCATTTTGTTTCACCGAATGGAGTCTCTGTACATTTAAAATAAATTAGAAAACATGACTGCTGTCAATGCAAGAGATGGAATGTTCAGATTATTATTTATTATTTATTATTTATTAGTTTTAAATATTATAATGAGCATTACAGACGAATCCAATTCGCCCTTGAATATTAAAGCTAGAGTATAAGTCTAAAAATAAATGAATTACATAACTAAATTAATGCTAACGTTGAACAAGAAAAAAAAACATAAAAATATAAAACTAAATAAAAGACAGATTATGATAAACATGAGATAGCAGGGAGTTGTCTTTTTAGCTGCCAAAGGGATATAAAAAAGATATCTATTTCTGTGGGTAAGGAATTAGGAAGAGCTATAACCTTTCCCACTGGCCTCAAAAATATTTGTACGATGGTACGGCACATTAAACAATAGATGCGATCTCCTCGCTGTGTAATTTACCGGTACGTACAATTCAAACTTACATAGCATATCTCTGGCAAATCTATCTATCATACATTATCTCTGGCAAATAAATAGTTCCTTGAATTAATTTATACGCAAATATAATTAGGGAAATATATCGACGCGTTTCAAGACTGTTGTATCCTACCATTCCTAGCACAACATCGGACGGAAATAAGTATGGATAAATATTGTATTTTCTGTAATAAATATATCTTAAAATTTTTCTTTGAATACGCTCTACCATTTATTTTTTTATTTATTTAATTACGTAATTTAAAAACATTTACAGTTCATGGACATGTAGGTACAATGTAATAGACAAAATGACCAGTAGCAAAAAACTGAAAACCTGATATGCCAGAAACTGTTGCCAGATATTCCATTTCAATGTCGCCTAACTAGGCTATAGCCTGTTCTAAGGCAGACATTTAAATTAACATAATTTTATAAAAATATAGTAAGGTAATCGCCGTAATTTTAAGAAATAAAATTTTTTTAAATAAAAATAAATATTTTTTTACACAGAAACATGAAAATAATCCTAAAAATTTCAATATAAATTAAAATAAAATAATTGAAAGGCCTACAATTCCTACAATTTAATAGAATAAAGAAATGGTTTGGAAATATGAATAATATAAAAGTCATTGTTTATATACATTTTCATTTAATAACTACAAACTGTCAATCAAACATCCATACAAACTGTCATAAAAATAAACTGTCAATTTAATAACTATCACATATATAAATACCATTCCATATATACCATTTAGACATTTATACTCAATGCTCTATCTATATTAATCCTCCCTTCCTTCATCAACCAAGACGTGACAGATTTTTTAAATGTTGTCATAGTGTTGATAGCCTTAATTGATTCAGGAAGGTGATTATAAATCCTAGGAGCGATGAATGAGTAGTGGCGCTGTCCATATGTGGTATTTTTACGTGGTATCAGCATATCTCCTGAGTGCACTGCTCTCGTAAATATCACTCCCTCATTAAAAGTTGGTTGACTTTTAAACCGCTCATGCAGTAAGGCCAATTTAATGTACAGCTGTCTGATGTCCAGGACATTGCAATGACTAAAAAGTTCATTGGTGGGGTAGCGATACGGTTTACGCGCTATAATCTTTAAGATACATTTTTGAGCCACTTCTAATGGGCGGAGGATGGTCGCCGCACAACCTCCCCATCCTATTATTCCATAACAGAGAATAGACTGAACTAATGCGTAGTATGTACTTTTCAGTAATCCCGGATCTAAAATATTTCTCATCTCTCGGAACATATATGCCAGTTTTCGTATTTTAATCGCCAGTATATCAATATGGGTCTGCCAGCGGAGCCTATTATCGATTGTGATCCCTAAATATTTGATGTATTGTGTTCTTTCCACTATTGGACAGCTACATTGCTTTGCATTATTGCATGTATGAATTTTCAAATTGTGGCATGTAGGCGGTTGCCCTTTGGCATTATTGCTGAAAGTAAGGTATTTAGTTTTTCCTATATTCAAATTGAGTAGGGAATCATCCAACCATTCTTGTACTTTTTTCATACCTATATTTGCCTTATTGAAAGCTTCAGTCCACTTGTCACCCTCAAAAATGATGACAGTATCGTCAGCAAATGTAGTTATCTGGCCTACTAAGTTACACAGGTTATTTATGTAGATGAGAAATAGAATAGGTCCGAGAACACTACCCTGGGGGACACCGAATGACAAGTATTCAGGCATACTTTTTAAGCCGTCTATGATTACTACTTGTTTCCTATCTGTTAAATAGCTGGCAAACCAGGAAAGAGTGACATGCTCGAGTCCCACCCCCGCCAATCTTTGAAGTAACTTATCGTGCGAAACCGTATCGAATGCCTTAGCAAGGTCCAAGAAGACCGCCATACACTTTCTACCCTTACCAACGTAACCATTAATTAAGGTAGTAACATTCACTATTGCATCCGTAGTGCCCATTCCCTCTCTAAATCCAAACTGATTTTCTGAAAGAATATTGTTATTCGTCAGATACTTGACGAGTCTTTTTTTAACGACCTTTTCTATAATTTTAGATAACGTACTAAGTAGGGAGATAGGCCTATAATTATTAATGTCAAGTCTGTCACCGTTTTTAAATATTGGGATGACTTTAGCGCATTTCAATGCACTAGGAAATATACCCGTTTTAAAACTGCAGTTAACTATGTGAGTTATCGGGTTACTTAGCTCCATTTTTGATGACTTAAAAATGCGTGAATTCAGATCGTCAATACCCGCAGACGAGCTATCTTTCAGTGAATATATAATTTGGGAAATTTCCTGTGGCGTTGTTGGTGTCAAGAAAAGGGATACTGGAAAATTGACAGTTGGAGGGGTGCTTCCTGAATTTAAAGTTCTGTTCTGTATTTGTTTTGCCATTTTTTTGCCGACATTAGCGAAATATTTATTAACATGATCAACAAGCCTTTGAGGAGAAGAATCTCTTGTGACCGTTCCGCTTCCAATATTTAGTTTTCCAAACCTCCTTAACATCTCCATTTGCTTTACTTAATTTATTTTTATAATACCTGATTTTAGTTTGACGGATTATTGTATTGCATATATTTCTATATTCTTTTGACTTTTCTCTCAAATCTAGATTATCAGGGTTGTGTCGACTTGCTAGATGAAGTTTGTCTCGTCTATGTATGCAGAAGAGGAGACCTTTTGTAATCCATGGCTTGTATTTTTTCTCTTTATGTTTTAGCCCAACAGTTTTTATTGAGCTATTCGACTGAACAATATTTTGAAGCTTACTAACAAAATTATCAGTTGCATTATTCACGTCAAATTTCTCGTAGACTGCTGTCCAATCAGCATCTGCGATGTCTACATATTTTGTCGTAATCAAATGTTTGTTTTAAGAAAGGTCTGTTCTTTTTATTCCTACAATTATGAAACATTTTGAATAAAAGGACATGGTGATCAGTAATTGATGTTTTGTAAACTACTGTGGTTGTTGGACTAGGTGTTCGACACATGATGTGGTCTATACAGTTGCTGGAGCTTTCAGTTTCTCGCGTCGGGGAGTCCACTAAACATTTCAAGCCATGAAGCGTAAGAAGCTCAAGATAATCAGGCGCCTGTGGATGTACCTTTCCACTTATTGGTATGTTAAGATCCCCAGTTAAAATTAGGTTATTTTTTTTAGAATTCTTTGCCAACAAATCATTAAGGTTCTTCAGAAAATTTGTTATATTGTAAATAGACGGGCTTCTGTATATTGCTATTATACCAATAAATTTGTCTAATTCAATACATAAGCAATTAGCACCAGGTAACATCTCCTCATTAACTGAAATATCTGTATATTTTTCACTGGCATAAATAATTACTCCGTCATTTTGAAGTTTATTCACCCTAGTATGAAACGTAGTGTACCCTGGGATCTCTATCGGAACAAAATATTTTCCAATCCAAGCTTCTGTTAGGACTAGAATGTCGAAGTTTAGGCTGAGATCCTGTAACATAACTAAGAATTGATCAATATTTTTTTGGATACTTCTGATATTTAGACAAAGCATTCTCAGTGACGAATCACCTGAAAGCATTCCTCTGCAGGCATTGACATCTGATGTCACAAAGTTCTCATGTGACGAGTCATGGGTATCAATAAGATTCACTATATTGTCCATTATGGAACCTTTAATCTTATGAAGAAATGAGTCAAATCTGTGCATGTATTAACATGACTAGGATTTGTAGTGGATATTGATGTAATATAAGTGTGAGTTAATAAATTTAAATGGGTCAGTATGTATATTAAATGGTCAAAATGCATAGAATAATCATATTTTTGTAATAATTTCATGGTATAGAGAGAGTCAATATAAAAATAATCGCAATAAAATAGAATAATCAAAAATGTCAAATTCATTGCGGAATCATACTTAAAATTACTTGAAATTTCCAATATTATAATAAAATTTACTATGAAGAATATATCTAAGAATAAAAGTAATTTGGAGTATAATAGAGAAATAGGGTATATAATATATTTTTTAAGTATTACTAGGGGATAATAGGAAACTGTGTTTAAATATTTCAGTATAATAAGGCGATTAGTTTTTAGATGTATACACAACAATACAAGTAAATCATAAAATTTATCATTCGAATGCAAGATTAATATAAAAAGACAATAAAAGCGATAAAAATTGGTTATTGACGTATTAGGTAAAAATGTTACTACTTCAAATCTAAAAAAGTGCTTTCATTTTTAATAAGAACGGGTTTTTCATTATCATCTTTGCGAATGAATACTCGGCCATTATTTACCCATGTATATTTATACCCATTCTCTCGGGAAAATGCTTTAGCGCGACCTAGTAGGAACCTTGTGTTATGGGTGAGATTTTCCGACACGTATATTGGTGTACCGTCACCAGGGATTCCTAAATCACGTGTGTTCAGTTTTTTGCTATTGGTTTTACAAATTTTATTATGATTTTTTACAGCTTTTAAAAGTGCATTCCGCTTCATGTCATGGTGAAACTTTACTACAATACTTTTTGGTTTCTTTTCGGATTTTTTGTGGGTGGGTCGAAACAGATTGTCAATATCGTCCATTGATACTTCACAATTTACGAAGGATCCAATCTTCAGGATGATGTCATCTAGATTTTTGCACTCGTCAGGAACTCCTCTAATTTCGATCTCACGTTTTCTTTGTTCCTGTTCATAATTGTCGTTCTTATATTTCAAAAGCGATATTTCCTTTTGTAGCTCTGTATCATCTGAATGTATTTGTTTTCACTTGTACACCAGATGACCGAGTTATATTCAAGTATGCTACAGACTAAACAATTATATAGTAGAAACATTACATGAATATTATTAAACTGTTTGCATATGCGAATAACAAAACCGACCATTTTGCTACCACGATTGCAAATATTTGTAATGTGTGCACGGAAATTCAACTGCGTATCAAATTTAATTCCCAGGTCCCTCACCTCGGTAGACCTTTTTAAAATTGACCCGTTTATTGTGTATGGGAAAAAGCAAGGTGTTTTCTTCTTAGTGATGGTTAAAACAGAGCACTTGTTAGTGTTGAATTCCATGTCATTGACAGAGCCCCATCTTGAAAGTGCATCTATATCTTGCCGTAATATTTCCGCTTCTCGAGCATCTGTTATTTGATGAAAAATGTTCACGTCATCAGCAAATAGTGAGCAGTGACTATATTTTACAAATTTAGGCAAATCATTAATGAAAATTAGGAACAAAATCGTAGAGAGGTTCGCACCTTGCGGCACCCTCAAATGAACCTTAAAGAGGGCTGACTCTGAGGAACCACAGCTGATTAACTGACTCCTGTTTTTGAAGTAGCTTGCGAAGAACTTCATAAGATGTACAGAGAAACCGAAGTCAAAAAGCTTCTGTAAGAGGATGTCTCTGTTAACCCTTTCAAATGCCTTGGCCATGTCCAAGTATATAACATCCACTTGTAGGCCCCGGTCCATGGCGGTAGTGGCATACTCTGTCAATGACAATAAATTCGTGCATGTTGACCTTTTTTTTCTGAATCCATGCTGGCTTTCCGACAGCCAAGTGTCTGCGAATGAGTAAATACGTTCGTGTAGAATAGACTCGAATAATTTTGCAAATTTACACATAACGCTGACGGGACGGTAGTTCTCGATTACGTTCTTAGGACCACTTTTATGAACGGGTCTAATACGAGTAACCTGCCATTTGAGCGGAAAGTAATGTGATTTTAGACTAATGTTGAAAATATGTGATAAAGGTCCTTGTAGGGCCATCGCGCAGTGTTTAACCAGGAGATATGCTAATAGGTGCATTCTGTCTCTCCCTATTATTTATGTAATGTAATCAACCTCTATATATAAATACAATAGGCGGCACTAATAATTGATTGTTATTTTTTGTTAAATTAATGGTTTATTATAATCAATCAACTAGAGCTATCAACTACAACGGGCGAACCGATCACTTCAGGAAGTTTTAACGATTTTGGATCGTAATGTCTCCCGTGAGAAGAAGAATTGGGACGAAAAACAGTCCACTGTCAAGTTTGGTGGTGAACGGTTTCGTGCAGCTTGGGCCACAAGATCCATGTTGTTCTCGGATCGGCTCAACTCACGATTCAGCTCCTATTCAGAAACCTCCTCGTGCGGAAGGCGAAGGTAAGGTAAGACTCTCGCGTCTCAGGCCTTATAGCTGGTGGACCGGTTTCTTCTGGCGGCATTGCGTCCCGGCGCTACTGGACGGGTTGTTCATAGTTCGGCGAAGCCAATCGGTTGTGCATTCTGACTAATTACTGAAGGGGTCTGGAGACTATGGAAATACACTGTTTCCTAAGCAGCGGGAGTGGATGTTGACCTGTTGTCATGCCACTCTTGAAATGACCTTGGGCCACTCGATCCTGTGTGGCATTACGGGCAAAGAACGCCCAGGTCCGCCATAAATTTAAACTGAAAAACCGCTGCAATAGTGACTTCGGACTTGTATCCAGTCGGGAGGACGGGGATATCCTGAAGGTTAATTCCAGACGGAGATATCCTGCCAAAACTGGTAGTTAGGGGTTAGGCTGCCCGCTGGGTACCTTTCCCGGTGCCTCGCCGTAAGGCATTGGACTCTAACGGGTTGCTGGTGAGCTAGACAGTAGATTGTCTTGTCCCCAAGTCTTCTACGCTCATCCCACGGCTAAAAGAACGATCTATATTGTTATACCAGCCTGGGGTGACGAGTTCGCCTGTTGTAGTCGACACCGCCATCCTGTCAATTTACGCCGAATGCCTGTCAGAGGCCAACTCCTTAGGGCGAGGTACAGGGAAAGGTACAGCAGGCAGCCTCGACCCCTAACTACCAGTTTGGAAAGATATAACCATCTGGAATCAACCATCAGGATACCTCCAACCTCCTGACTGTTTACAGGATCGTGATCGCTTGCGCGGTCTTCTCCCTTGATGTGTGATAAGGTGTCCCCTCTACGGTGATACGGTGTCTATCGAATCTATCGTGGAACACGGCATCCTTTGTTTGGATAATTCACCGGGGATCGGGTGGCCGAATGGTCGTTTCAAGAGCAGTTGCCGTAAAGTTGACAACCAACCCCGCTCTATAGGAGACAGTACTGTTTTTAGACTCCCCCGGCTGTTAGTCGGAATCAGTCGCGGATCATTATAAGGGCTTTTTGGGCTTCAGCCCAGGGCCTCGTGGATACAAAGCCCCCATAGAAAAAAATGGACAAAGTCAAACTATCGATTTATAAGTTCTTTTCATAAATTGCGATTTTACAAAGGACTTACAATGTGATGAGCAAATAATGGAATTTTCTCCACAAAAATGCAGAAAGGTTGTTTTGAAATCTATAAACATAATAACAACCTGCTTATTAAACATGTTGATTTCTTTGGCAGTACCTTTATTTCTTTTTTTTAAATTTCTATTTTTATAAAAATAACATCTATGTATAGCAGTTCAGTTCCCCACCAAGGCTGGTACGTTGTCAATGGATAACTAGTAATGAATAATATTACTTACTTACATTATTTTTATTATATATTGTTTTACTTAGTTTGCCTGGATAAATCGTTATTTAAGTTGCTTGATAGCTAAAGTTTCAACATTTTGTTGAGTACGTTTTTGCTAATCCATTTGTCTATGTTTAGTGGAAAAGTAGTGTTAGGTAGTGTTTTGGGTCCAATTCTCTTTTTAATCTACATCAACGAATTGTGCGAATTACCTGTTAATGGTAGAATTGTATCCTTCGCGGACGACACTGTCCTTCTTACTGCGACTAATAATTGGAATGATACATTCTTCAAAGTTCAAAGTAACTTGGAACTGGCTAAAACTTGGATCGACAACCATATTTTAACGCTAAATGCTGCGAAATCAAAATTTATCACTTTCAGCTTGCGGGGAAATCCCAGCCAGGTTCTCAACCAAACACTTGCCATTCATACCGACAAATGCTTGGATAAGAATAGATGTGTACAGTACTAAATTAAGCAAATCTGCAACAGTCTCCTACTTAGGCATAACGGTAGATGAGAAGCTATGTTGGGAAAATCAGATTGCAAATTTGAGTTCGAGAATTAGAAAGCTGGTTTATGTATTTCTTCGGCTGCGCAACATTCTGTCCAAAACAACCATAAGAATGGTATACATGGCCTTGTGTCAGAGTATTTTGTCCTACAGAGTCGCGGCATGGGGCGCTACTACTAATGATAATCTGGATAGATTGACAAAAGCGCAGAAATTATTATTGAGAGTAATTCACAGGAAAAACCGGCGTCATCCATCTGCCTTGTTATTTTCCCAATCCCATGTGCTATCAGCTAAACAGCGCTTCTTGCATTCTATAAATCTAGAGATGACCACGCCCGAACTCAAAACAATCTGAACACAAGAATGTCCGCGAGTATCAATTATATAATTCCGTCAGTCAGGACAACATTTGCCCAGAGACATATATTCTACATAGCCCCAAAATTATATAATTCCCTTAGTGAAGACATGAAAAATTATCCTAACATAAAAATATTTAAAGCAAACCTTAATAGATGGCTACTTAAAAAGGGATATGTAAAATCTGATCAACTTCTTTGCAACGCACGATAATTTATTTAGTATCACTTATCTATTTTTCTTAATTAAATTTGATTAAATTACAACTATAAAGGTATATATTTATTACATAGCTATATTTTTTATAAAATTGGTAAATTTATGTGTATACCCAAGTAACATTTTTTCGGGACGGAGGTTTTGATATATGCTTCTAGGTCCTATATTGGTCATTTTCTAGTTTTGGGTTTTACCTCAGGTCATACTTTAGTTGTTTTCAATGCAAACAGCTCCTAGGGCTAAAAGGTTATTTGAAAGAGTAAATGGGCCTCCACAGGAGGTTAATATAACGTTATGCTTGCTTACTAATCTGCCTTAAAGGTTCTGAGAGCTACGGGTTTTGAAAAGGTTCTCCTTTGGTTTTATTTTGGCACTCCACATTGTAAAGCATGGCTATTTGGTCTTAAACGCAACCTAAATATGGCCTATTCAGAACCACATTTTGCTAAAACTCTTAAGCATAATTTAGAACCTTCGCAGGGCTTATAGGTTTTTTCGCTAACCTGTCCCAGTCTTTTTTGCTTGGACTAAGACTAAATGGTAATTTCATATACCGTTTGACATTCAACAAGACCATTTCTAGCCCAAAAGCGCATTGTGGGCTTTATTGATGCTTTTTGTATTTTTGTCACACCACTTCGCAACCTTGTGGGCTTCGCGTGTGCGTAAACTAACTGTATCCACCAGAATATACAGGATGTCCTGGCACAAGATGGTTAGCAGTGGGCATTTTAAACGGAAAGTGAAAAACAATACTGAGAGAATCAACAAAGAAAACCTAGGTATGTCATATTCCATCGTAACTATTTACATCATAATTATATTATGTTCCGTACATCAAAATAGGAAAAAAAGCGGCCAAGTGCGAGTCGGACTCGCCCATGAAGGGTTCCGTAGCAGCAAGTAACATAATATAAAGGTTCTTATAGTTCGTTGTAACTTTGATCGATATTTTATGTGGGGCATTGTATGCGGCCATTGCAGTGTCCAAACTTCATGCAATGTATGCGGCCATCGATATTTTATTGTGGGCGCATTGTATTATATCGGCAATATAATTTGTAAACAATAAATTACTGTTGTAACTCTTAAGTTTTATTCTAATATCGAAAAATTAGCTCCGCGCACCCCCCGCGCGCTCCGCACCCGCTACCGATCAAAAGCCACGCCCCGCGCGAATTATAATTATTATTTACTTAGGCACATCTTACAAATTTATTATTATAAAATAAGTTTGTACCTCAATGAGAACTGTATAGAGGGACAAACTTAACTTTGCTGTTGAAAAAGTGGTTTACGATTGATGACGTATTAAAAAAAAACTACCTACTAGATCTCGTTCAAACCAATTTTCGTTGGAAGTTTCCATGATAATGTACATCATATATTTTTTTTAGTTTTATCATTCTCGTATTTTAGAAGTTACGGGGGGGGGGGGGGTGGGGACACACATTTTACCACTTTGGAAGTGTCTCTCGCGCAAACTATTCAGTTTAGAAAAAAATGATATTAGAAACCTCAATATCATTTTTGAAGACCTATCCATAGATACCTCACACGTATGGGTTTGATGAAAAATTTTTTTTTGAATTTCAGTTCTAAGTATGGGGAACCCATAACATTTATAGTTTTTTTTCTATTTTTGTGTGAAAATCTTAATGCGGTTCACAGAATACATCTACTTACCAAGTTTCAACAGTATAGTTCTTATAGTTTCGGAGAAAAGTGGCTGTGACATACAGGCAGACAGACAGACAGACAGACAGACATGACGAATCTATAAGGGTTCCGTTTTTGCCATTTGGCTACGGAACCCTAAAAACGGAATTCTTACACGATCACTATCATGTCTGTATGTCTGTTTGTCTGTCCGTCTGTCTATATTCTCTGAATCTATTGGACGAAAAAGTTGAAAATCGGTACATATATAGAGTTTAATGACCCGGTCACGGACGTATAGCGTAAATGAAAGAATATCGATTGAGGAGATCAATTTTGTGGGACAAATTAGCAAGTTTAATAAATAATAATTAATTGCATCGTGTGACGTATCAATGGAAAGGGAATTGTTAGGAATAACACATATATTTTGTTCTTCATTATAAAATCCATAGTTTAAATATATTAATGAAAATATAAACAAATCCCGCATTCTCCCCATATCTCTGAAACTACTGAGTGAAAATTTTGGAAAAACATGGGAATATATGGCGATTCTTATATTTACAGGAAAACCTAAACAAAAATCCGAAGTCCCAAAGTAGTTACTGGAAACTGAATGGTACGGAATCCTCTCCACGCCAGTTCGACTCGCACTTGACAAGCTTTTTTAAACATGGATATAATTTTACCTTTGATATATTAGGCATCATCTCAGCTTCTCAATTACTTCTGTGTAATGTATTTTGTTTTCAGAAAGAACTGCAGTATCGCCAGATATAAATGTGGCTACTACTGATGTGGAATTCATTGACGAAGCTTCTGAATTAGTGCATAGCAGCAATAATAATTATTCAGGAAATGAATATCATTCAACTGAAGAAATCCTTAATGTGTCCGATGATAACCAACACGATACATTTGAATTAACAGCCAACACGATACATTTGACTTTCACGGCCTTAAATTATACGAAAGTCAAGATCGAAAACTCAAAGAATGGGCCCTGCAGCATAACATCACACACATCGCCCTAAAAGATCTTTTAGCTATTTTAAATGAAAATCCATTTAGAAATCTCCCTAAAGACCCGAGAACATTTTTGTCTACTCCAACAAAATTAACTGTTAATGAGATAATGGGGGGTCAATATTGGCATTATGGATTGCAAAAATGTTTGGAAGATGTTTACTATGGTACAAAAACGAGTCATGATATTTCGATAAATATCAATATTGATGGATTACCAATATTCAAATCATCTAAAAATGAATTTTGGCCAATTCTTTTCAATATAAATGAAATTCAGGTTAAGCCAATGATCATCGGTGTATATTACGGAAAAGGGAAACCAGGTCAATTAAACGAGTTTGTATCTCCACTTGTTGAAGATCTTTTAAAAGTGTTACAAAAAGGAATAAAAATCGGAGAAAATAAGGTCAATGTTTCCCTAAAATGCTTTATATGCGATTCTCCTGGGAGGTCCTTTGTGAAAGGTAATATACAACTTCAATTAGACTTCAAATTTTGAGTGATCGGTTAGAATATACATATTTTTTTGAAGCTATGTTTACTTACCACATTTCAATGAAAGACTGCAAAATCCTTTATTCATTTGACTAACCATTTCGTTTTGCTCTATATTACAGGAGTGGCAAATTTCAACTCTCAACACGGTTGTCAAAAATGTACTATTGTCGGAGAGTATTCTCATTTAAGCCACATGAACTACTACCCAAACAAACAATATCCTCTTAGAACAGATGAACATTTTCGTGAGCAAAAAGATGAATGTCATCACAAAACGGACTCGCTGCTATTGAAGCTTCCAATCGATATGATATCATGCTTTCCTGTAGCAGATTCATTACATTTAATCGACTTGGGATTGATGAAGCGCTTACTTACTGGTTGGAGAGATGGATACTTTAAAAATAAAGCACTCAAGTGGCGTGCTAGTACAACTGCAAATATTACAGAACAGTTATTACAAATAAAGCTACCCAAAGAACTGCATCGAGCTGTAAGAGGCTTGGACTGTTTAAGTCACTGGAAGGGATTAGAGTACAAACACTTCTTGTTGTATTATGGAATTGTCATTTTAAAAAATATTCTTTCCCCTGAGGTGTACGAGCATTTCCTTTGCTTATTTTGTGCAATTACTATATGTTCAACGGAATTTTACAACATATATCTTCATGTCGCCGAAAAAATGTTAAATCATTTTGTAGATTTATATAGCAAAATATACGGGGAACATTACATAACCAGTAATGTCCATAACCTAACTCACCTAGTTGATGACGTAAAGATGTTTGGCAATCTAAATAAATTTAATGCCTACCCATTTGAATCAAAGCTTTATGAAATTAAAAACATGTTAAGGACTGGCTCAAATCCCTTGGCTCAGGTAGCGAGGCGTTTAGTTGAAAAGCATAGATCGGAAATGAACTCAAAGTTAAATGGGGAGTATCTTTCTTATCCCATTGTAAAAGATATGACTGATAATACGTTTCTTAAGGATTTTATTAAAGACAAAAATACTATTGTATACAAAAAGCTTATACTAAAAGACTTTTGTCTCGGTAGCAAGAACCATAATAATTATTTTATGACAAAAAATGATGACATAGTTCATTTTATTGCAGTAGCAAAATACTGCAGTGGCTTTTTAATATGTGGTAAAAAAATATAACAGCCTGAATCATTTTTTTATACACCAATAAAATCATCTATATTAAACATCTATAAAGTCCAAGAAGAGCTAATGACAGAAGAATATATATTTGAATTAACAGACATAAAATGCAAGTTGGTTCGAGTAGTATCTAACGATAATATTGTATTCATACCTTTGCTTCATACCCTTAATAAATAAATGAAATAAAATACTAGTTTTATTTAAGCAATCATTTATTTAAAAATCCCCGGTTCTACAAAGAATGACAAGAAGTCGGATGCCTACGATACATTTATATTTAATTTGTTTCGTATTTTTTAGAACGCCTTTTAAGCAGTAGGGGTTTTAAATGCATTTTTATTATTTGACACAGCGGCCTCCTATTCTTGATCGTTTTTATTCTTTATATCTGCATACACTTACAGTGTAGGTAGGTATTGCGAAAAGTTATTATAATGAACAAATAAAAGGAATCAAAACATGTTATCAAGAACATTCTTTATGTATTGAATAGCATCTATGAATTGACAAATATTAAATTATAATAGAGGCCTTACCAGTTCGGCAGATTTCTCGCTCTCACGTATCAACATTTCTATAGGTGTAAAAGAAAAATCACTGGGTGTAATTTTAATTTTGGTTAGAATATACTTCCTTAAAAATATCATCACAGATATTTTTGACATATTTTTATTATAATATATTTTAGTTGGACATGAAAACAGTCTCAAACGTCTTATCAAAATCTAGTTTTTTAACTGTCTAACAAAAGAATATCTTAATATAAAACAATTACATATTACCTAAATTTATGAAAAGCACATTCATTTAATACATTTCAAAATATATAGCGAGTTAGCTGGCGAACTGGTAAAGCGACTTAACTAAATAAGGTAACCCTTATTTAGTTACCTAAATTTACCTTGTTTAGTTATCTAAATTTACCTAAAGTTACCTTAGTTAAAAAAAGGTAAAATTGTATAATATGTTAACCATTAATCTTATGAACTAGTCTTACAGTGGTGAATTAAATTAGTAATTTTTTAAAGTCTTTTCATGTATTTGATAGAGTTTCGCCTACTATTTCGCCTTCTTGACTTCCTGAGGATGACCATGCAGCATCCCTGTCTTGCTGAGGATAACCAGCATTCCTGTCTTCCTGAGGCTGATAATTTAAGCGTACCTTTCTTCTTGAGGCTTACCAGCATCGCTGTATTCCTGAGCTAGCCCAGTCTCCCTGTCTTCCTGAGGCTGCCTAACATCCCTGTTATCTCGAGGTTGTGAAGCTTCCATTTCTTCTAGACACTTTTCAGATATACTCTCTTCTCGGGGCTGTTCAATCTCCATGTCTTCCTGAGGTGTTTCCGGGACCGTGACTGCAACTTCTTCAGTTCTTGCCCGTTTTCTAGAATTAGACTTGGGCGAGCTAGTTACTATAGGTTTAATTGTCGCCTCAAAGCGTTGTTTTGAGTTTTTAAGAATTCTTTTGAAAAAATCGTCACATTGCAGCTGGCTGAAATTTGAATCTGCAGTGCGAATAACAGTTAAAAATGTAGATCGCACATTCTCAAAGAACTTGAACGGTTTTTTTTCTGTTTTTAGATCATCTCTTGTATTACCCGTCCAGGAGCACTCTAAAAATATATCTCTGTTAAAAAAAAACCACCATCTTATAGCATAAATTAATGCCCCTCACAACGATTCCATCGGAACACAAGATTGACATACAATCAACGTACCTCTTGCGAAATTCTTGGTCTTTGAGTCTTTCTTCTATGGTCTTCAGTTCGTCTATCGTTTTGATAGGCGGAAACCTTTCAAATAAAGCATTGTCCTTCTCAGTTGCAGAGACGACATGACTGCGTTCTATTTTATCTAGCTTATGAAAGAGCTCCTTAAAGATAATTTCATGTCTTGCCATCTGCGACAGAACTTTCGTCATATTTTCATTTTGATTTTTTAACAATTCTATAATATTTTTTTGATTTTGAAGAATAGTAGCATTTTCATTTTGTGGTGTGATGAGAAACGAATGTTCTAAGTTAGCATCGCCGAGTAAAACATTCTGTCCGATCAAACTGTCACCATTGGATGTGGAGCTTGGTGGCGGAGGCATATCATGGAGCAGGAGTATATTGTTGAAATCTTGTTTGTGCATCGAGTTCCGCGGAAGACTTGTATTATTGGGAGGTGGTGGTAACACCACCAAATTATTGAAGTCGTATTGCTGTGGTTTGTTTCTGCTTACTGAATTATGTAAGACAACGGATGATGGCAGTTCAAGGGGCTCATATGTCGGTGATTCCACGACTTCATCGTCTTCGGTATCTGTCTGCGTTTCCATTTTCTTCTGCTCTTGTATAGCCAATTCGTAGTTTCCAAATACGCGTTTAACGACACAAGCATATTTTATCGATGTCGGCTTCGGTTTTGAATATTCCTTCGATGACAAATTGCTGAAAGGTGTTGGTGGCCACCACAATGCCCCATCCATTTCCCACTTGCTGGGCACCACCGACAAGCATATTCTTCCTTCCTCTATCGTCTGCACTATCTTGAAAGGCATCTGCAAGAATAAAAGAAAGTAAATAGACTAACTAGTAAGTAGGTACTTCCACATGGTAAGTCCAAACTTGTATCACTGTTTTCATTCAGCTGGCGTTTCAATGGTGTATGATATCATGCTATGTTATGCCACCATCCAATCGATAATATGTCATTTTAGCAGTATATAATAAATTTCATACCTAGGGTCTGTCGTTCTATGAAATATCAAAAATCGACTTTTTCATGACGTTTTTATAATTTAATTTACCTTTGCGTATTTTTGCAATCTAACATTAAACTGATTATTAAGACGAGACAGAGGTTATTTTCTCCATACAAAATCGTCCTACGATTTATGTTTTCCCAACCACTAAACCTTGACCGATTTTTATGAATGTTTTTTTTTGTAATAAGGACTGCAGTCCAATCTACGTATTTGTATTTTTTTTATTTAGCTTAAATATACAAGACCAGAGCAATATTTTTAAGCTATTGCATAGCTTTTATCGCGGGCCTAGTAGGCCAGCGCGGCGACCGAATGAAGAAATTTCTTAACGAAAATTAATGATTTTAAACTGATAATTAAGTCTAAACGAGTACTGCTTACGATTCGAAAAAAATATATGTTAAACAAGAACATTTTCCTAATATTCTTAGCTTTGAATATTTTAGATTTTGTTTATATTACATAATGTAATTAATTTGTGAAATTAGGTCTAACCGAACACAAAAATGACTACTACGCAAATACTATCTGGCGTATTATTATGAAACCTGCACCATTTTAAAGATAATTTAATTATCTATCTTTTTATCTACGATTTTTTTCGAATATCCGTTTTTTTTGCTTTATCGATTAAAAAAATCGTGCGTGGCGCTCTATCGGAAGACGTTTAAATTATTCCGAATCATTTGCTACCGCAGCCGCAAATGATTCGGAATAATTTCAACGTTTTCCGATAGAGCGCAGTTATCTGATATCAGAAAAAAAAATGATTATTAAAAATGCACAAGTTGTTAAAAATGCTATGCAATAGCTTTACCGCGGCAGTCCCCGAGTGCCACACGTATTTTTTTTATTCATCCATGTCATGAATTTCATTAATCTTTTTTAAATACATAATGCTTTCGATATCAAAAAAAAAATATATTCGACTGTCATTATTAAACAAATTCCTGTACTTTACTTTAAATTAAATTAAAGAGATAGCAGAGTCAAAAATATATACTGGATTCCTACATTTCTCGTGGATTTCCCAACCGTTTTGTTTCACGAGACTTCGGCAGAGTCATTAGCGTATTGAAAAATAATGGATTTGGGTTTGCTTAATCGGTCGACGCGGAAATATTTGTCGATTTATTAGCCTGGAATATTACGAAATGTTGTGCCTCCGTAGCGAATTCCCTTATTTGATTGTGAAACATTCATTTTAACTATAAAATTATAATGAGTATTGAAAATAGAGGCTAATGACACTTTGCAATAGTGGAATCCTGTGTGGATTGTTACATATTATGTAATGCGAAGTTGCGTTTATTTTCAAAACAGATTTTCATTCATTTTCTATTTCTACTTCTTTAGCGCAACACCAAAGTTGGAAATCTCATTAAAATTGTAATCAGAGGCATATTTTTGAGGGCACTGATCTACCTAGAATTGATTGCATGGAAAGTTTGACTATATTTTTTAAATTTCAACTTGAGGCATAGCAATTGGCTGTTCAACCCAGTTTATTTCCATACGGAAATACTACTGCCGAAACCCAAAAAATCTACAATTTTGGAACTAATCTTAAGACAAATCAGAACGATTTGATACATAAAGTATTTTATATGATGTGATGGTTTCTTTCCGCGTTAGAAATGTTATATCTGTGGATTCTAACTTTGTCTCAATAGCGTTTACGTGAAGGGTTCAAAAATGGCGTGGACAAAACTAGTCAGTGTGACAAGGTAATATAAGTATACAGTCTTTACGGAACCCTATATTTACAATTGGAGTTTGCACATGGCTTGTTTGCTCTGCACCGAAGACAATGTACTTAAGTGGCATATATTTGCTAATTATGTCAGAATACATTTTACGGTAGGTACTTACATATTTTTTCAGCTTACATTCAATAACATAGTATTCATTTTCGGATCTAGTATCGCAGTTTTTTTATAATTATAAATGGTGTTTGTTCGAAATTAGGTTTAAGACGGAATAATGTAAAACCTTACTCACCCTTTGCAATAAATCCGTTCGTAAGTGAACAGCCTGTAGCACTTCACGAAATCACTTTTCACACTTTAACGCCCGCAGCGGGTTTGAATGCGCTCAGAAAGACGACTGACACTGAATGGCCCTAAGGAAGTTGTTTGATTGAGCAATATGGCTTATCGCAAACTAATGTGCCATTAAACAGGGCCAGTTGGAATATCCAAAAACTAATTAGGCCGAACTCTTACCTGAAGGCCCTGATTTAGCATTTAAATATACCAGTTACTCTTCGTTCAGCATATTGAAATTCCTTTTGAGCATTTTCAAGTCCAAAAGGTCTCGCGCCGGGGCTTGTTTGTCATAAATTAGTTAAATCCCAAACTATCAGGTTCTCGTACAAAGTCCGCCATTTTTAGGTATTTCGAAGCCTAATTTCTTTCAAATATAATTGCATTTCTTTATTAAAACAAGGATTGAATTACCTTTCGGTGTGACACATTTGTAGTTGGAAAATAGTTCAAAGCGTTTCACCTTTTTTTACATATAATTTGAAAATAACATCAATAGTTTATAATACCTAAATAATATTAAATAATGTTATTTAGAGGGCCCGTGTATTTTATAGAGGTATTGTGGTCTGTTTCATCAATAAACTAACACTCGCAATGTAACTGGCATAACACAACAGGCAATATCAGCATATCATTTATTACCTATCTCTAACAAATTGTCTACGAAATAATAAATCGGTATCCTTCATTTTGTTATCTCATCGTTGGACAAAGCGCATGTAACTATACTCAGAACCAAACCAAAACTAAATTGGCTTAACCAAGCCCAAATTTGTATTTTCGTAATCTCTTATGAGCTTTTTCAAAACCTAACCCTGACTAAAAAGATTATTTCAATGCCAAATCCAGGCTAATTCAAGGCTTATATGTTAGTCCTGAATTAGCCGTTGCAAGGCCTTACAGGTTCTGAGAAGGTTAAAATTAGGTTTTGGTATTTGCTATTTGCTCCTGAGATCTTAAAGCCAGAACGTTATGCGGAGGTTCTGTAGGTCGGGCCCTTTTAGGCTACAGAACGTTATAATAAGGTTATTTTAACGTTGTCATAACTAGTCGCCCAGAACCTCACGTTGTCCTGGAAAGGTTCTAGAACCTGATCAAGACCTTTTTAGAACCTCAAATGTTACTTGGGTATACAGGTGGTGGGTCCAAATAATTTATTAAAAAAAAACACTTCATTTCTTAAAATTGCATAAAATATGCACATCTAGAGACGGGCCAAATTATCGCCTAGTTAGATAAGCTATTGGCAGTAAAGGTCATGTAAGATGTGTTAAACCTCCCTATATTAATTATTAATAAATAATTTATATAATTATTATAAGATTACATGACCTATGAATGAACTGTATACCTAATCCTATGTACCTAAATAAATAAATAAATAAAGTTAAATGTCTTACAGTTGCTGTTTGTGCATGTGTCATATTAAATAAATAAAATATTTTATTGTCCTCTTTTTTCCTATACCGTACCTATTGACCTATATATCATTACCGAAAATTTTTTCGACAAAATGGCAATTATTTGATTAATTTCGCAAGCCCCCAGGTAATATTAGCCCAGGGGGGGCCCTGGGCTTGGTTTGTGGGGACAAACTCACGATCCGCCCCTGCTCGGAATGCACAACCGATAGCCAAATCATACTATGGACTTGAACAATCTAATACCATATAAAATCAATGATAATATTTAGTACAAATAATATAACGTACCTTGTTGCTTCGTAAGTATACGGGCGATGATGTGTTTAAATTATGTGATCTGAATTCCCCTTACCTGCAAGCAAGAAAAAAAAACGTATAAAAATCACAAGATGCATATACAAATTTTGTGTCTGTGATGTTGACCGTCGAGGAGTTCCCTCGTTGGAGGCCAACCCTGTGTGCTGCAGTTCTATCTTAGTGAAACTTAGAACGGGCTGTCGTAATTAAGGCTCCCTTCCGAGTTGACGCGACTAAAAATTTAGGTATTTTTGATCAATACATAAAAATGTATAGCTATACCGCGGCGACAAAGGAATAAAGCCCACCGTTGGTAGTGGCCAATTACGAATGACGATTTCGGCTTCGCGCGTCGTCTAATATAGTCGATTTTGCTTTTCAATTATAATATAATAAATTATCAAATGAATAGTTTTTTTAATAAAGTAAAAATTAGATTACAATAATAAAATAACTTAAGATCACTGCGTTATTTTTTATATCACTCAAAAGTATCTTTAATAAATGGAAAAAAAATATGCTTGGCCATAACATTTCTGGAAATTACGTAATTTCAAATATTTTTTTGTTATATTTTTTTTATGAAAGTTTCAAAAACTGTCTTAGTACTATGCAAATAGACCATACGCTGGTGTAAATAGCATTTTTTAATATTGAGAATCATCTCTAGGTTTTTCAAAAGTTGAAGACAAATCTCGCTCGTTTTTATTTTTTTGGAAAACAGTAACAGAATAAAGATAATTTACAATTATTATGGAAATAATTTACCAATTTCGTTTTGGCGAAATGATAGCTTAAAGATCGGGTTTTTAAAATCCGGCATAGTTGTATTAAAATTCTTTTTCGTTTTCTCAGAACCAAGCCACAAAATTATGCTTCATATAGCTTTATGGCCGCCACGGCCGCCAAGGCCAACCCTGGGTGCCGCAGTCCTGTCTTGTTGAAACTTAGAACGGGCTGTCGTAATTAAATGCATATACAAAATTTGTCTGTGCTGTTGGACGTTAAGGATTCCCCTCGTCGAAAGCCAACCCTGGGTGCAGCAGACATGTCATGGTGAAACTTACAACGGGCTATCATAACTGAATGAGTATACAAAATTTCGTGTCTGTGCTGTTGACCGCCGAGGAGTCCCCTCGTCGGAAGCCAACCCTAGGTGTAGAAGCAGGTCATTCTTACCATAACAAATGCATTATCATCGGAAATGAACCAACATGTAAATTTTCAACTTCATATAATAATATTTGAGGAGTTCCCTCAATTCCCCATGGATCAGATCAGATCAGGATGTTAATAAAAATGGGACCAATCTAGAAGTATATCCTTTCAATTAAAAATTAATTTTCAAAATTGATTCATAAATGACGGAGTTCTGAGGTAACAAACATTAAAAAAAAAAAAAGATACAACAGAATTGATAACCTTCTCCTTTTTTTGAAGTCGGTTAAAAACAAGTTCAAAGGGCTAAGTACTGGATCTACGATATTTCCAAGCCAGGGAAAAAAACTTAGCATTGTCCCTTCTTCCCTACAGCACTTGAGATTAATCTTCTTCTTCTTCCTAAACCCTGTCCCATTTATTTGGGATCGGCCTTCCTTGTCCTTCTCCTCCACTGATTACGATCTTGTGCTGTATCGGCGTCGAGTTGAGCTTCTCTCAGGTCTTTTTCTACCGTTGCCAACCAGGTGGCGGGTGGTCTTCCACTAGCACGTTTCGTCGTTGGCAGGTCTTCGCAGGTCTAGGGCAAGCTTCACCATATAATCATCTGGGCGTCGCTGGAAGTGAGCGTACCCCCGTAAGTGTCTTTCTTTGACTTTATTAATTATCGGAGCGACTTTAGAACTTCCCCTTATGTACTCATTTCGGATTTTGTCTAATAATGTAACACCTGACATTTTGTATAATAATGTGTTTATTATTTTCTAAATGATTGTTCTTGTTTCTTATTCATTCCGTGAACGTTTGTATGATACGGCCCTATGTGTACGTGGAAGAAACGCAAATTTTGTTCCTTTGTCATAATATCTCTTGAATAGGCTAAACCTTCACAGAAATTCTCCCCTCCTCTTCGCCGGCCATCCCCTCCTCTCACCCCTGCCACCCCCCCCCCCCCCCCCATGGCATTGTCTTAATTCTCATGAATTTATAAATTATACGGAGGTTGTTGAATATTCATAAGATGGTTTTTAGCCCTATAAAAATAGTCCAACTTCGCGAGATAATGCGCCTGATGAGCCTACGCAGCGTCAAGTCGAGAAGACGTGTTTTCCCAAAGCGATTTTACTCTGCTGGCTCACCGACCGACGAGAAGGGAAAGTATTGTGAATGCGTAAAAAAAATTGAGATAGAGACGGAAATATTTACTAAAGCCAGGCCCATTTTCTAAAAGCGACGGATGCCGGTCGGTAACGGTTTCGATTGACTATCGGTTTCATAAATTCATTCATAAAAGCATGGCATATTCCATGCCAATTTAAGCAGAGGCTACCTTCATAGTCTCTGAAGTTTTTCAATTAAACATATGTTTAAATATAGAAAAAAGTAAAATACACGTATATTTTTGTTTTGCCCACAAAAAATCCTGGGCCGAGATACAGGTCGCCAAAAATGGCATTCCGAAAGCATTTCTCACTTGTGAATTTTCCAACTGTTGGCACTATCATTTTTTACTTTCTCTCTATTTTTCTTATATATCTCAACCAAATTCGTACAACTAGGCGTTCTCTCAATTTGGCGGTTACAGGAAGAACACGTTAAAAAAATATTTTTCTCTTTTGATGACACATTTAGAGACCGAGAGCTTTTTTAGACACCTCAATCAAATGTTTACACCTAGCCGTTCTCTCAATATGGCCCGGCCGTTAGGGGCTCTCTAGACGATCAAGCATGCTTGTCAAGCATCGCGTCGCGGGCTGGGAGGGGATCGTAAGCCGCAGGATATAATAATTGGCTCTCTGCTATGTTACTCCGGCATTGTTAAATTATAATTAGCTGTTGGTTTTCCTGAAAATAAATAAATAAATAAATAAATATGCAAATATTTTTTTTTATGTTTACCAAAAATGCCTAATTTTGTAGTTGTTTACCAGGGAGTCAGGTTAATTAGACGTAATTTATTGATGAATGAAGTGATTCCTTGGTATAAACTACAAAAATAGGCATTTTTGGTAAATATTAAAAAAATGTATGTGCATATTTCCTGCGGTTTACGATCCCATCCCAGCCCGCGACGCGATGCTTGACAAGCATGCTTGATCGTCTAGAGAGCCCCTTACAGGAAAAAACAAGTTTCAAATTAATATACGGGGTGTTATTACTGCACGGCCATTTTTTCTGTGGGTTAATCAGTACAACGTGGTAAGCAACTTAAAATATAAAAAAAAAACAAAAAAAGAAATATTTCAAAAAAAAATATAAAAATATTTTTTGTTTTTTTTTATTTTTATTTGAAAATTTAAAGAAGTTAACTGTTAAATAAAGGTTTCAGGAGCGTTTGAGCGCGCTGCGCCATCTAGCGGTAGGTAATAAGTCGTAAATAAACAATATCAGCGACATTTTACCAACCGCAAATAGCGCATCGTGATCATAGCTTTTCAAACTATTTTAAAACAAATATAAAAAATACAAATTTACATTAAAAAAAAAATTCAATTTTTTTTTATTTTTTATTTTTTAGTTTTTTTTTAAATATATTAAAAGTTGCTTACTTTGTTGTACTGATTCACCTACCACAAAAATGCCCGTGCAGTAATAGCACCCCGTATAGATAAATGTAATTAGACTGTAATACCTATGTTTCGTTATTATTATTTCGTTGCACCTAATTTTTAAAATACTTCCCAATGGTGTGTAAAATTAAAAATAGTTGTACACCTAGCTAATAGATAGAACTTTAAAAAAATAATGAGCATGAAAGATGTAAATATGCCCTATTTAAATTTACCGGCATTTTTGAAGGGGTCAATCAGTACGAGCAAGTAAACAACTATTGATATAAATCTGCAGGAAAAAAAATGCTTGGTATTTTTCTGTTTTAAATTTGAGAAGTTTTATTTTTTGAAAAATTGTGTAAAAAATCGTTGAGCACGATACTCTGTTTAGCGGTAGGTAAAATATTGCTAATATTGTTTATTAACGATAATTTACCTACCGCTAGATGGCGCAGCACGCTTAAATGTTAGTCAAACTGTATATAACAGAGAAGTTCTTCAAAAATTTAAATAAAAAGAAAATGTATTTTTTTTTTCCTAAAATTTTTTTCAAAAGTTGTTTTTTGCTCGTACTGATTCACCCACTTGAAGGTATTATAATTAGTATTATTAATTATATATATTTAAATTATACATGTTTATTCTCCATAATATTTACTCCCCTCCCCCCCCCCCCCCCCCCCCCCCCCGCCGGACACCCCGTCCCCCTCCTCCTTCTGTTCGTTCGACAGCGATGATTGTGGTCTTTTCGTTCGTGGGTTTTTAGTTGAATTTTGGGTTCTGTATATAGGGTTCTTTTCAACATAAGCGGGGGGATTTCATAAAACACACCTGGCAACACTGGGCAGTTGTCAACAAATCGTATTCCTTTACTCGATATTTCGAGAATTTTGTGTTGCCACTTAAATTGCGATAGTTGATACTAAAAATTGGAAATATTTAACCTTCTTTCAACGCCAGACTCACACGGGGTCAATGTCACAGCGAAAGTCCGGACTGTGATGCGTTACCAGGATATTTTCCGTTTTGCCTCGTCCAAACTGGGGTAATAGCAATATATGACTTATAATCGTGTTTCTAACAAGAGCTCACTGCCAATTACCAACGACTCAGAGTAAGTCAGCAATATTTCATCCAAAACAATAAAAAGGCAACACTCGCAGTGATCAAAATGATACAATGGCAACAACGATAAAAGTGACAGCTGTCAACAAATTGTATTCCTTCGCGAGCTCCGCCTCACTGATCAGCATCGCAATTTAAACCAGTAAATTACTTCATACGAAGATGAGCGATCTAATTGTAAACGATTACAGCAAAGTGACTGTCAAGATTGAGGAAAATGTCATAATTAAAGAAGAGGTCTACGATTCTGATGATTCGGATATGAATATTCCGCTGAGCGACTACATACCGAAATACCGAGGTAACGTGGTCAAATACGATGAAGATAAAACTTGGGTGATAAATCCAGAGCCAATCGAACGTGGACCATCTGGAAGCAGTAATATTGGCGATAGCGGATCTAGCGTTGGACATGTCAAATTTTATGCTTGTCCGAAGTGCGACAAGGCGTTCTCTTTTAAGTATAGTTTAAATCGACATATTAATAGCGTTCATGATAAATTGAGTAAATACTCACGTGGAGAATGCAATAATGATTACGGCAACGTGACTGTCAAGTTTGAGGAAAATGTCGCCATTAAAGGAGAGGTCTACGATTCTGATAATTCGGATATGAATATTCCGCTGAGCGACTACAAACCGGATGACCGAGGTAACGTGGTCAAATACGACGAAGATGAAACTCGTGTTATGAAGCCAGAGCCAATCGAACGTGGACCATCTGGAAGCAGTAATATTGGCGAAAGCGGATCTAGCGTTGGACATGTCAAATCACATGCTTGTCCGAAGTGCGACAGGACGTTCTCTTATAAGTATCAGTTAAATCGACATATTAATAGCATTCATGATAAATTGAGGAAATACTCATGTGGAGAATGCAATAATGCTTTTGTACATGAAGGGTATTTAAAAAGACATCGTTGTCTTAAAAGCAGTCCATGGATATAACTCATTTTTTTAAAGTTTTGACTTAAATATACAGTTGTATATGTATATGGTTTACTTTTATTATATTATAAAGTATAAAGGATGTAATTTGTATATAGGGTGTACTTTAATTATATTATTATATGTATAAAGAATGTACTTTTATTCAGCCAATCGACATAACTAAGCTTCTAAAACTAACACAGGGTGGCGCAGATGACGTTTTGCATTTGATGCAATCTGTCACAAAACAGCTATACCAGTATACCATTAAAACTGTAGGTATGCAAAATCAATGAGAATATTTATAAACTAAACGACAATCCTCAAACTGTGTCATATTTCAGCCAGTTGAAAACAAATAGGATAGAAACGAATTTTGAAATTTGTAGCACCCGACGCTTCGGTGACGTCGCAGCCGCCGTTGTCCAGGGTAGACTGAAAGAGCTGTCAATACGTTGTTTTGCGGGTAGGCCGCCACCTCTGCCGCCACTGCGTAGGTTATAACGGTGGTGGGGGGGAGGGGGCTCCCCCACCACCGTGTAACGTCTATACGACCAGATTAGGCGAATAGTGGCTGAATAGCGGTCACAATTGCTATCTTTGGTGGTATAAGCCACGTGGGGAGATAACGCTTTTATTTACCAAGTTATTCTGCTCTAGAGGCCTAAATTTTAGGCCTTTTTCAATCCATTTTTTAACGTATGTTCATTGGCGTTTCAAGAATACAAAAAAAAAAACACCAACAAAAAAATTATTAAAGAGTTAAAGGCTAAAAAAAGGTGCGTCCTAGTTTACATATTTCCAACCAATTGTAGTGTTATGAAACAAAGAAACATAAAAAAAATGATTAGTAAGGACTTCGCAATGACCCAGACCTTGGAAAGAAAGATTTTCTTTTTTTTCGCAAAATGGCGATGATTTGAAAAAAAATCTTTTTGCCACTGTTTTTTTATTTTCCATTTTTTTTTTAAATAGTGTTTTTTTTCAAAATCCATGGTTCCGGATACAGAGGGATAAGCAAAATCTCAAAAAAATCGCTTTAGTAGAAATTGAGATATCATGTCAACTAGTTCGAAAAACGTAGTTTCGAGAAAAAAGCGTTTAAAGCGTTTATAATTCGAGACAAATTTTCGGGAGCGTAACTCAGATAATGGTACTTAACTCTCACATTTGGTTCTACTTTAAAACTAACATTTCTACTAAAAGTTCTTACAGCTAAACGAGCTGTTCTAGCTTCATAATCATGAATCAATAAAGTCGGGGATTACATTATAGTACGGGGGTCTGTTGATCGATTCGTTCCGGCACGATAGGTTTATCTGCCACGTCACAAATATCGCTGCAACTCCGAAAAAAATCGAATTTAGAAAAATTCTTTTTAGGACATATTCTTACAGGTCTAAACTTTGAAAATATGTAAAGGAAAAAAACGATTATTTCAAATTCCTAGACCAGAATAGCCCCCCTTAAGTCATATACCTACTGGATTCTTGACTAAGATATTACATAAGATTTTTTTTTAATTTGTTCCCTCCAAGACTTCTGATATGCGTTGGGACCTTATTATAATAATACAGGCTTTGGTGAAGGAAACTGTTGCGCACCTTCTAAGCCGGTGCTGATCTGAAAATGTAGATCCAATTTATTTCTGGTGTTGTGTTGATGGAAATCGACTATGACTATGACTATGATTTTAAGCTATTTTTCTTTATCATTTCACTATAGAAATCGCAACAACGGGCGAGCCCATCACCTCATGAAGTTTTAACGATTAGTCGTTCTATCTCCCTGGAGTGAGCGCAGAAGACTTGCACAGAACAGCCCACCGTCAAGCTCCGCCACAAACCCTTAAGAGGCCAACGCCTTAACCGCGAGATAGCCAGGAGTGTTACTCAGCG